>JAPDNY010000003.1:38543656-39043656 GCA_029375565.1 Gekko gecko | reverse complement strand
GAGGTCTTTCCCTCCTTGCGAGAGGTCAAAATCTGGTCAAAGCCAACACATTGTTTCAATTTAAGCAAATAAAATCAATATGGCCAGGAAAGCAAAGTGCACTGAAATTTTAATTTAGTTGGGCTTTAACTATATATATATATATATATATATATATATATATATATATATATATATATATATATATATATATATATATATATACACATACTGTCCCAAGACAAGTACTATTAGTTGACGAAAAGTATGGCATCCCTCACCTAATACAGTAAACAAACAGAAATAATCCCCCCACCTCTTCATCATTTCACTACATGGCCTCAAAAAAAAAAAAATGATACTCCTTCAAGAAATTGTAGCGGAAAGGATCTGATGCTACTTTGTTAATGGAACTTAAAGAACAGATTGTCGGGCATACCAAGAATTTTCAGATGCATTTCTGCATTCACATCTGTGAGAGTTGTGGATTGTCACAGTTAATTTATTTATTTTGTAAAAAGATCCACAATTTGCCAACAAGCAACTAGAAAAGTCCATGCATTAATTGGGGGTGGTTTACCCATTTCAGCATTTTTTCTTTAAGAGAGAGAAAGAGAGAGAGAGTGAGAGAGAAAGTTGTATCCTTCTCCTACAGTAATGTAAAGCTGGTGGAGACAATGAGGAGGAGGGAAAACATGACGTGAAAATAAATAATAAAATATAAAATACTTCATACAAAGTACTGCAAATGTGCCATCCGTGTACAATTATTTCTAAAAGCAAACGTTTATAAAGCAGAATCAGCAATAAAACTATTTGATTACAGAACACGAGCACCTTGACTCCAAGGCTGCAATCCTGTGCACATCTGCACATGTTTAAGTCAATTTCAGTGGAATTTAAATGCGCGGAACAGTGTGCAGGATTGGAGCTCATATTTAAGTCCTTTGGGAAGTGCCTTTTTTTTTGGTTTCTGTTAAAACCTTGCACAGACTCTTATAAATGCCGTTTGTTCCTTTTTTTTAGTACAAAGGGAGTCAGAAACGTATATAGCCTTGCAGTGCATGACGCATTTTACATCACTGAAGACGAAAAAAATTCTTACGTACTATCATTTGTTTTCACTTTAAGAGCCAAGTAGTACTGTATGCCAGTTAACAGGATAGAGGACTAGAATGTAGCCAGATTGCCAATGCAAAGAATGCTTGAGAAAATTGACAAGATATATAATTGTCCCAAATCAGGGTTCATCAGAATAAAGCTGCATTTACCATAGCATGCCAAAAAGTGGGACCTTGATAAAGATCTGCACAGTGCATAATTTCCTTTGAGTTCCTTTAAGCAATCTTGTGTTCCAAGAGTACAATTAAAAGTCCATCAGTATCCCAAGTCCCCCCCATGCATTATCTACCCTGCCACACTTTGCTAATGCATCTTATCATTGTGGTGGTTAATACTGTTCAGTGTAGAGACAGTCTTTCTGAGGTAGACTGTTCAAGTTCAAGGACGAGTCTTTCTTACGAAATGCATGACATTCAAAAAAAGACAACAAATAAATACTACATGTACAATATGTAGCAATGAGGTAGAAATGGTTTCAAAGAACAATGTCTGAATACACACCCAATGCAGGAGCAGGAGAAAATCTATATATATATTTATATATATATAATTATAAAAAAGGAAGAAAAGAACATTAGTGACTGCTTATAAACCACAAGAATAAACGGAAAAGGAAAAAAAGGTCAAAACACACACACACACACACACACAAAGTTTAGGTGTGAAAATAAACTTTTGCTTCTTTGTATTTTGTAAGACAACAAGAAGGAATAACTGCGTTCCCAACCTTGGTGCAGAACAGAACCATTTTATAAATATTTAACATTCTATAGGACTGATTCATATATTCTCACACAACTCTGTAGCAAGGCTGACCCACACTGCCGACATTGTACATATCACCCAGACAGGGAGGTGAAATTTTCCTGCTTTCAGTCTAATTGTCTTTGACAATTGCAGAGCCTGGTGCTACACTCCTTGCGTTGTATTTAAAAACAGGGGAAAGAGTAGAGACTTGTTCATTAAAGATGCAGTATCCCTGGTTCACAAAAATGTATCTGGCAGGTTCAAAATCGAATGTCAACCAAAGGTCTTTGCAGAGTGGGAAGATTCAGTTCATGTATCGACTAGTCCCCAGTACAGCTGTTTCTTAGAATCTAGGAATATTACTACCTCTGTGTTTACTAATGTACTTCTTGTACAAATCTGCAAATGATTAAGCAACAGAAAAGCTTTCCATCTTTCCTAGCAAAGATAAAGCAGAAAGAAAGAAAGAAAGAAAGAAAGAAAGAAAGAAAGAAAGAAAGAAAGAAAGAAAGAAAGAAAGAAAGAAAGAAAGAAAGAAAGAAAGAAAGAAAGAAAGAAAGAAAGAAAGAAAGAAAGAAAGAAAGAAAGAAAGAAAGAAACTTCAGGTTTGGAAGGTATGCACAGATAAATATAATACACACACATGCACATCTATGAGATGAGAGGGAGTTAGTGGTATAGGGTAATGCATGTTCATATTCAGATTTGGTGTACATGCCAGGGGTTTTGGTCTGTACATGTCCTGTTGAAAAGAATGGGATTTGCACAAGAGCGGTCCTGGGCAACTCACACTCATAATGGAACTTCTGCAGGAGATGTTCCCAATAGGCTGTGCCATGTCTACGGAAGAAAACCAATATATACCTCTGTGTGTGTGTGTGTGTGTGTGTGTATGTATACCTTAGAGATTAATGTAGTAAATTCTCAGGTAGGTCAGAAATTCCACTGAAATTGACATGCTTGCAGTAGAATAAATATTAGTATAATAAAAAAATTGAATTTAATTTCACTTTTTTAAAATATCACTTCTTAAATTTCACTGACTTTCCTAGAATATAGCGTGCATTGATGGGATGAAATACATAAGATGGGACCAATAACTGTTTATCTATTCAAAGTTCTACACATTTTCAGGCAGCAGAAACCTTTGTTTGCAGCTTTTGACATGTAAACACATTACCATCTACCAACATCTGTTGGAATTAATTGGGGTTTTTACATTAGATTATCTCCTTTTGAAAATTGCCTAGCAAAGTATTATGCCAGCCCATATAAAATGACCTTGTACTATTTTACAGAGCATAGCCCCTGGACAGATGAGCTAGCTTTCCCAGATGGTGCTTTGCCTATGTGTTTTACTGGGAGGTTTTATTTTCTCCTTGATGGGTTTGAAATGCACAAGAAAAACCATTTTACCCATCTATCTGCATTTGAATAGAATACAAATTGACTAACAGAGAAATATTTTGTGCAAAAGTAAATAGCCTTAAACTGCCTTCACATTCCATTGATCAGCTCAGTCAGCAAACTTTGCACCACTTTCTCTAACAGTCTAAATATTTGGGAGAGAATCATGCCAGAAATGAAGTATATCTGCCACAAACCTACATAAATGCTACATTTTGAATTGGCATTGATAATTTGGCTGGCAGACAAACAGCCTCCTTTGCATTTGACATTGTCAACATTGTTACTGCTGTTGCATAAAAAGGGAACCCCCATCTAATGCAAAAATAGCTGTTTCAATTAGAGTCACAATCTATACAGGCACAAACACGATTTTGATAGGCCAGTACAGCCAGCTGTATACCCTAACCTATCTAAAGAATGATCTAAGAAGCTAGCATTATGGAGCAGGACTTTTATGCCTTTAATTGATTAATAGTTGCACAGAAGAGAGAAATTTGACAGACGAAACTTCTACCATTATAGAGCTGTAATTGTGGCTGGAGCTACAACTATTGATAGTCCTCCCTCTGTTAAAGACACAGGTTCTCTGCACCCTTATGCAATCCTATCTGCTAGTTTCACTTACACTGGAGAACCCACAGTGCTGACCAACTGAAACAGATCGCAGGCACCTTCCGACGGGAGCCATTTTAAATGCACAAAGGTTGACCATAGTGATCTGCTCCATAAAAAGGAAGTCTTCCCAGTCATGGCACACCCAAATACACTGGAAGCTTAAGACCCAGGATCTGGTTTTCTGTGTAAGGAGACATACAGAGTAGCAATCCACATGGAGAAGAATAGAGCAGCATTTGAGAGAGAGGGGGGAAATGGCCTTGTTTACAGACGGCATGCAATAGCAGTTCCATTTACCAGAAAACTTCCATAGCAGAGAGCTGACAGAATGTCATCGCTTCCTTTCTGTCCGTAAAGGATGATGGGGTAAACAAAACTATTTCCCATGTCTGGCAAAGCACTCTGGCCCATCTAGCTTTCACTTCAGATGAAAACCACTGGAGCTTTCAGCAATGGATTAACAATGCAAAATCCAATATTTTGAGGAGTGGGAAAATCAGTGCTTGGAATTCTTTCCTCTTCATCATCTTGCTTTTTCATATTTAAAGTTATCAGTTCCTTGTCGAAGATTCATAACGAGAAAGTACTTATTTATTTATTTAATTTATACCCCGGCCCTCCCCGTCGAAGCAGGCTCAGGGCAGCTTAAAAGACCAAGCAGAACTCAAAATGAGCACCTGTAAATTTAATTCACTTCACATTAAAAGATGAGTAATGAGACTGGAAGACATCACACTGGTCTGGCATGACGCTTACTTAAAATCAGTTAATAATATTGATTCAAAGGGATTTATAGATTTTGTGATTTAAGCCCAAGTTAGGTTTCCAAAATATGCTTGACCCTTTTAAGCGAGCACAGCTTGATAGCAAACAGAGAATGCAATGGGTTGGTAAGCAATCTGAATCAGTAAATCCACCTGCAAGGTCAATATGAATCTATAGCAAAGGGGGCATTTGGATTTCCCAGCCAGAAAGGAAAATGCGATGGGAGATGTCAAAGGGGATAGAAGGGGGGAAAGAAAGGCATTCACTAATTGAAAAAAGCAAACCATCTAACAAGGTTTACATTATTATCTCTTTAGTGAAAGGCACTGTTTTTATAAAATAGTCCATTTGCTTTTAAAAAAAGTTTAAATTGAAGAAAAATTGCTAGAATGTAAATTTTGGTTCATTTGCTTGTTTTTTAGCAACTGATGTTTAAAGTTTTAAAAATTAAAAAGGACATAAAATGCCAGCAGTCTATCCATGTTAACTTCCTAAATGCCTAAATATTCCAGTTGAATGTACAATCCTGAGCACAGTTACACCCTTCTATTGACTTCCATGGACTTAAAAGGGTGTCACTCTGCCAAGGATAGCCCCGTCGTAAATGTCATGTTAGGCAACTGGACAGTTGCTTTAAAAGACACAAAATAGCCAGGTAACTGACTGGACTCTCCTCCCCCCGGTGCATTTATTTCACTTATTTAAAAAGGTACATTGCTTAAAAGAAAGATTAAATGCCAGTGCTTTTGCAAGTGTTCTGCCACTCTCTCTTTAAAGTAAACAAAAAAAAAATTACATTCCCGCCACAAAAGAAAAGACTGTTCTGCTCTTCTGGCCGCAGAGGCTCCGAATGCTACAGTGTACACAGCTCAGAGCCATTACCAGCATCAGTCAGCTGTCATGAAAAGAATTGCTCATAAAAGCATTAAAGAATGAAAAGAGAGACAATGCGAAGCAGGGGCACAAGCTGAACAAAATGCCACGTTATGCCAGCCAGCCTGCCTTCTCAGAAGAGAGTCTGCAGCCATTTTGTCCTTGCTGAGTGAGAGACAGAAGAGGCAGAAAAGGTATAGACAGACACTTCACTTCAGGAAGGAATCTCATCCCCCCCCCCCCCCGGTTCTTTCAAACTCATTAAAAGAGGTTGGCATTCTGGATGGAATCTGACTTACCCAGCTCCTTACTTTGCTTCCCAAGAGAGTTAAAAAAAAAATCACTCACACACACACACACACACACACACCACAAAAACTGAGGTAGAAATAAAATGATGGGCATGCTCCAGCCTGAAAGGGCATGAAATGAGTACACTTAAAATAAAACAACAAAAAACAACAACAGGCAATGCACATTTACTATTAATCTGTGTGCGGAAAATGAGAGATGGGGGAGAGGCAATGCAATCTGAGGGTTTAATTTTTTCCCCTCGCTTTTGTTGTTTGGTCGCTACTCTACAGCATTCCTGTAAACAGCTCGACCACCCATAAGCTCTCTCAGTGACCTAGAATGATTCTGCTCTATTGGCTCAATGAAATAATCAGAATACCAACGACTCTAACCAAGATACAAAAGCAGTGGTTATTTTAAGGTAATTTGCCTCTCAGAGTCACTAGCTAGATGCTGTCTTTGACTGTCCCACATGATTATATAATTTGACAGAGTGGCTTTTCTTGTTTTCTGCACACCGTCTTGCAACTTGTCACAAAATCGTCAAGGACTAAGGACTTTTACTGCCATGAAAATTTCTCGTGCTCTAATCTGGTCCCCAATATTTTATTTTATTTTTTAAAAAAGAACCATTTCTTTAACACTGATACCCCTTTGTTTCTATTTTAAAAGGTTTAAAAGATTCAGTTATAATACACTTTTCAGCTTGTTCCTGGATACATTCAAAGTTATTTCTCCTTGCCATTTTTTCCCAACTGTTGAGGTAAACATACATATTTAATATAAAGTAACATTGAAGCCTAGCCTATTAACTCTCAGCAGTACATAGTGCCTTCAACACATTCCTTTGAGGTACTGTACAAATCACAATCACTTTCCTGAGTTTTTTTCTTTTTCTTTTTCTTCTTCTTTTTTTTTTTGCAGACAGAACATTAAAAGAAATGAACTGCGGAAAATTAAGGTCCAGATTACCGTTACCCTGTTTTACCTGTTCTTAGTTTAATACCGCAGAACAGACAGGATTGAGGAATACTGTTGCTCTTATAGTCTAGCCAAGGGGGGGGGGAAATCTGGTTCTCTGTCGCAACACGACCGTTCATTTCTTTAGTCCCATAACATTTCTGAAGTTAAAGCTCTTTATATTAGCACATGCCACCAATGTAATTGTGAGGCAAACAAAAAATAATAATAAAAAAACATAAAGCACCACTTCAGGCACTTGACAACAACTAAATCTCAAGAACAGCAGAATGGAATCAACACACAGGGTTCATGTCCTTCTCAGGGGGGGGGGAAATCAACCCACTTGGCTCCTTGCTCCATGGTGAGAGTGCGTTGTCTAGCCTGAATGGAACGGGAGCATCAACAGATGCCTTCTGTTATCTGTGGCTTTTCAGATCAACAAGCTCATATTTGATGCCCTATTCCTTCAAGCCTGCACCTGGCTCTTTAGACAGAAGGTGATCGTTGGGGTTCCCCCCCCATACCCTTTTACAACTTTAAACACTACTGAAAAAGGGGTTCCATGCCCTATATAGCAGGTTGTATGCATGTAAGTGTGTGTGCGCGCGCACCAACATTCATTACATTGTTGTTTTTTTTAAAAAAAGACGTCACTGACTGCAACCAAACATTTTGTTCCATTCAACATATGTGTCAAGCTCTTTTTGAGATATGCTAGGCTGTATCTTGCAGAAAGCGTTTTCAAAGTCTTGATATGTAACGGGCCTCAACTGGTTGGGCATAATGGCTGAAAGGTCTGTGGCTGGCATGGCATGGAGTGGGCCTACTACCGCTTCCTGACACAAATGAGCAACATCCAGTCCCGAAAAGCCTTCCGTACGTTGGACAAGCAGTGCAACCTCCTTGTCATTGAGACAGTAATTGTGCTGTGAGAGCAGTTGTACTATTATCTGGTGCCTCGCTGTGCTGTCAGGAAGTGGGATTAAAAGTCGTTTCATGAAGTACCTTCGAAGAGATTCATCTATTTCTTCCGGTTTACTGGTGGCACAAATTACTACTATTTGGTCCTCAGCAGAAGTTAGAACAGTGTCCAGCTGCATAAGGAACTCGGTTCTCATCCGACATACTGGGCTGTGTTCTTCATTCACTTGGGATGAAAGGAGCACGTCAATGTCACTAACAAAAATCACCGAGGGCTGGCGACACCTTGCCACAAGGAAAGAGGCATGAACAATCTTTTCCCCTTCCCCTAACCACTTTGTGACAAGGCCAGAGCCAGCAATTTTGAAAAACGTGGCCCCCAGCTGACTAGCTATGCATCTGCCCATTAATGTTTTGCCCGTTCCCCGAGGTCCAAACAAAAGGATGCTCCGAGGTAGAGCAGTCAGCCCATTGAATGCATCTGACCTCAATACTGGCCATAAAACCTCCTCTTTAATGACAGCTTTTACTAGATCTAAGCCAGCAATGTCACTCCAGTCCACAGGAGGCCCTTGGTTGATAATCTCGTTGGTTACAAGGTCAATGAGGTGTGCGTCAGTATTCTTCAGTTGCTCGTCCACAGAGTGGTTGGATGAGGTAGCTGCACGAAGTCCTGGGCCTTGCATTGAGTGAGGAAGGAGCTGCCTATGTTCATCACCATGTTCGTTCATTACTGGAGAGCCATACTTTCCAAAAGGTTCACTTGCTCTCGACCCAAGAGAATTTTTAGCAGTACTGTAGGAAGGAGGTGTTAGAGCCCTACTGGACTGGCTGAATTTTCTTTGCTGTTCAGAAGACATGATCTGCTTAGTTGGCTTAAATGCTAAGGAGGACGTTTCAGCACTTCTGTCAAAGCCATTCCCCCTACTGGCATTTGAAATGCTGTTGTCAGGCATCCTGTACATGGGACTCTGTGTGGATCTCTGTTGGCCATAGCTGTAATTTCCATAACTGGAGTCCATTTCTCCTTGCCCTGCCATATAGAAAGCTTTTCTTTTGAGGGAACTTGCGGAACTGTTTGTCAGGGCAGAGGGCGCAATGGGCGTTAAACCATGACTCTGGTAACTGTAACCAGGTACAGTGGTCGGGGGCAGAGGAGTTGGAGCAGGGATTCCTGAAGGCAGGTATGCTGAAGGAGGAGGTGCACCACCAGGGCTGTATCCAGGTCCAACAGCAGCTTGAGGGGGATAACTTGCAGACGGATAACTATAACTGGAAAGGTTGGTTGTCCCGTTGTAGCCCGGTACTAGTGCTGGTGGGGGTGGTGGGGGTGGAGGCGGCTGTAACAGCCCAGAGCTATGCAATGGAGATGGATGAGGGGAAGGAAGTGCAGGTGCTGGCTGGCCACTGTAACTTGTATGCAAGTAAGATCCATTGTATCCTGTGGCGTATTCCTGAGACGGGAGCCCTGAATGCAGGCTAGGGACTGTATGACTTCCACACGTACTACTGGAATAACTCGGTTCTGTCAGGTTACTGGCCACCCCAGGTGAACTCCCAATGCTAGCCGAGACATCTGTTGGAGGGAGGGCAGTACTTACACCAGCTTTGCTGGCACTGATAACATCTGGGACACAGTTCATAGGGTAAACGCTCTCAGAGTTCAAAGAAGGCTGCCAGGGCTCACTCTCGCTTTTTCGACCATTCACCAGCCCTGACGGAGGCTCAGAATAGTTACTCAGGAGGGGCCGGTCCGCTGGCCCCTCCAAAATACCAGAATATTTTTCTGCATATTTTTTGAGCAGATTTGAAGCAGTCAGAGCAGAGATGTCATCGTTAGCCCAAGCATACTGATAGGTGCGCTGCAGATGTCCACGGTAAGCTTCCACCTTGTGGGCAGGAGACCGGGTGGTGGAAGTGATGTCAAAGTGCTGTTCTGGCCACTGGGCATGCTCTGGCGTCCACTGCATCTTCAAGCCTGAGGATTGGGGGGGGGGGAAGAGAAATCAAAATTAGCACTCATACAGGACAATGCAAAGCTATCTCAGCAAATGTACCTGATCTCCTCATTATACCTCTGACAAATGCTGTGCTTAAAACAAGACATTATTTAAAACTGTATGGATTTAGATGGCTTGTAATAGCCTATTACAAATAAAAATCTTGCTCTAAATGAGCCTACACATATACGTCTCCATGCCATATTTTGCTAATTCAGAGGAAGGAAATGGAGGAAATGATTTGAGCCACACTGCATTTTTTTTAAAAAAAGGATGACCGTGTACATCTGCAATATTCCTAGAATGGATTAGGTGTTTGGTAACAGGTTTTAAATATCCCCAGCGTTCTGACTTTCCTTATTGCAGTTTTAAATTTTAACAGATTTAAGAAAAAAATCGAGACACAGCTGACAGATCATATCTAGGATACCTTTCTTATTTGGTACTGAATACCTAGTTAGCACAGTATAATGCACCCTGCACAGAACAATATGACACAGACATAGCAGGTCATTCCATAATCCAACTCTCATCTAAAGTGGTCCACGACAGTTTCAAATCTGCTTCGTGGAGTGCAGCAAAGCAATCTCCCAGGCAGCGCTCCGTTGCTTTCATCACACAAAGCTTACAACTCGGTATGAATTACAACTGGCTGCTCTCTGCCTCACAGTTCTGTTGTTGAGGCTGGGGGGGGGAGAAAGCGCCCAAGCATCACTTGCCTGTCGGTCTTTTTGCTGGCTCTCCTCCTTCCCCTCCTCCCTCCTTCACCTCCCCCACCCTGCCTCTAGGGTATGGGGGGGAAAGGGGGATATAGCTAGAGGAAAAAAAAATGAAATGGAGCCTAGTTGCTAAAAAGTTCAGGGGTGGGGAGGAGGGTGGGAGTGCTGGCTGAAATACACTGTCGGAGCAGACGAAGCAATCCAGCCCAACCACTTCTTTTGTACAATTAATCGTGCCCAAGAAATGAGGGGATCTTGATTTGGTTGTATCTTTGGTAACCCGTCATGGCACATAGAGGTCACCAGCATTAAAAGAAAAGGCTCTTTCAACTCTGCCTGGCATGGCTGGCCGCCCTGAAGAAAGCTTCAGTAATCTCGCCTGGTTTTATATAAAAAAAGGAGATTTTTTTTTAAAAAAAAATTGCAACCCATCTAGTGCCCTCTGGTACAGATTTTCTGATAAGAAGGAAGCTTAGTCTGAAACAAAGCATCCGTGGCACAGGTTTCCTTCCAAACCTACTGCAGACTATTTGGAGAATCTCTCGCCGCTGTAGATTGCTTTTTCTTCCCAAACACCCTTGAGCTCTCCTCGCCTGACTCCGGCATCTTGACATGGCCAAGCTTAGCCTCCCTCAGCTAGTCCTAATGCCGCAGACAGTTTGGTAACAGAATGGCATGTTTATTCCCTTCTGATTCCCTCTTCCTTGTTTGCACATCCGCTGCACCAGACACAGGAAGTTAATTAGCAGCATGATGCTGTGCTAATTGTGTTAATTTACAAGGTTTTAGTCAAAGAGAATCATGCCAGGGCTGGCACTGCTGTCAGGCTTCCAGCTTTAATGATTAAGAAGTACTGAAAACAAGGTGGGAAGAATTGCCGTAATTACACCATAAATTAATAGAGCAACAGGATTCATTTGTAAATATATTTCATTGCAGTTGTGCTCACTTGAATCTGTATTACTTAGGGTGGGGCTTATTGTTCAGACTGACATAGGTGTTTTTCTTTTGCTCTGTCAGTTACACTTAGCCCAAGGATTTCAAAAGATCACTTGAGTCTTCCTCGTTGGCATCAAGGCCAAAGGACTTTGCTTGCCAGTGTGCAGGGCACACCCGGAATTTATGTAAAGAGTCAATAAAAAAACAACAACAACAACCCACACACCCCATTTCTGAACACTAAACTTTCAACCTGCGTTGCACAATTCAAGCAACCTTTTTTAACCAGTGCAGATGGCTTCATGACAGACGTAGCATTTTCGCTTTAATAGAAGTCACAATTAATTTAAGAAGTTGCTCGTTCTACTAAGGCATCAGATTCTCCTTCAAGGCAACTGGAAACACCAAGAACAAATTGTAAGCCTTCTGTAGCAAGTACTTTTGACTTAGAAAATACATGGAAATAAATAAATCAGTCACATAAATCGGTCCAGTATTCATAGATACAGAGATAGTTGAATTCTATGGGTTTAGGCTTTGAAAGATGACAGAACATAGAAGGATGCTGATATCAGTTGTATAAACTGGGTGACACAAACTGAATAATGCCTCATTCTAATTACACACACACACAGTGTGCGATCTCATACCAGGCAGCCATACCTTGTACTCTCCAAAGTTTTTTTAAGCACCTTGCACATGATGCTAACAGAAGCTTTAACACCCTGGCCTAAAGGATGCTGGTGTGCCCCCCCCCCCCCATCACCACCTCTGTATGTTTTTAACATCCATTCTGATGAAGAGTTCAGGAGAACTTGAAAGTTTGCACAACATGTATGACCTTGGTTGGTCATAACAAAAATAACTACATGGATCTTACACAAATATCTTAGCATACATTCAGCTGCCAACCTGACACACCAACAGAGGAACAACAGGTATGAATTTATCATTACAGAGCTCATTTGAGAACATTAACATAGGTGTTAATGAACATGTTCTAGGGTAACAGTTTCAGCTCTGTACACATTTGCTGGCCTATTTCAGCAAATGCAACTTGAACGAAGAAACAGGTATGGTGACTGGTAAAAAATAACACCACCTAGTATTTTCTAGAGCTTTTGGGAACCTCATGCAAAGTAAATCCACACTATTCCCCCTCTAACATAAAATGCAAGGATCTCCCATCAGTTATTGCTAAACTTTTTTTTTTCAATTTTAATACACATATTTAATATTGAGCAACAGATTGCATTTCCTTGTCGTAATTCAGAAGAAACCCCAAATTTGACATCAGAACCTCCCAGAACCTCCTCTCTTAGGGCATCCTGTTCCTCCTGCCTGGCCCCCACAACCTACCTGTGAAACATTTTGGGGCCCAAACCTACAGTTTGAGAACATGGACACACATTGTATCCATCACTGAAGAGACAGTTTCCATGCCCCCTCCCAGTGGCAGATGCATGGCAGGAAGTTTTTGTAGAAGGGACTTCATGGCTGAGTGGGGACTTGAACTCAAGTCTTGCTGGACCCAACCACTTGCTGGACCTTCCTGCATTGGGCAGGGGGTTGGCCTAGATGGTCTGTATGACCCCTTCCAACTCCATGATTCTATGGCTACTGGCTGGGTTTTAATGGTTGTTTTGTTCTGATGATCAGCTCTCTGAAGAAGTGGCACATAGATGCTTGAAATAAACCCACTAACACCACACTGCTCAAAACCCAGTGTAAAATCCCATGGGTTTTAAAGGAACATAGCAGTTCAAAAGTAAGAAGCTGCAAGTAGATAAATAGGTACCGCTTTGGTGGGAAGGTGACAGTGTTCCCTGTGCCTCGGCATTTAGTCATGCCAGCCACATGACCGTGGAAATGTCTTTGGACAGCGCTGGCTCTTCGGCTTGGAAACGGAGATGAGCACGGCTCCCCAGAGTTGGATTTGATTGGCTTTTGAGCAAGGGAAACCTTTACTTTATCAAAAAACATAGAAAATGGGGGGGGGGGTGCATGAAGAAAACACAAAAGAACATGGAGACACTAATTTAAAAGCCAATGTTATATCTGATGTGAAAACATTCTAACAGAGAAGCAAAAAATGTGCAGCTTAGGTCCCCTAGAATGCTTCTGCAGGCAGAAGAAGCTCTACCTGCGGTGTACAACATTCTTGCCTCTCCCCTCCTGCGGCAGCTTCAGAAGACCCCTCCCCATCCTGTTCTTGGAGGAACCCTGCTCTCCCAGAACAAGATTTCTGGGGGCCTTTCAGGCTGCCGCAGAAGGGTGGAGGTGAGAAAGTCGCCTCTGCAAATGGAAATCATTCTGGCCTGTAGAAAAACTCGAGGAACTAAGCCATACAACCTTTTTATTATAAAATGTTTAATATATACTTTTTAAAAAAATGAACAGCAACTAAAGTTTTTTGGAGGAGAGAGGGATTAAAGGGTAGCCATCCTTCGAGTACAAACGATCGCATTCATCAAAACTGTTTATTTGGCATAATTACTAGTTAGCCCATTGGTTTCAGATTGCTGTCCTAGCTGTGGATCTACTCACTGCACAATAATTGAAAGTTTATTTATTGATGCATATTTAAGTACTGGTGCATTTAGCAGAGGCTGTAAAAAGCTGTAAAAAGCAGGATTTCAGAATGATTATGAAAACATATAGAGAAAAGAAAGCACCAGTGCAAACCTAAACGGAGCTACACCCTTTAAAGCCCACTGACTTCAGTAGACTTAGAAGAGAGCAACTCTACTCAGGATGGCACTGCTAGTCTCATAGCCTAAAATATAAGCATTTATTTTCCTGCATAGCGATCCATTAGTATTACTGAGAAGCTAAATTGTTAAATAGCCTTCATATTAGCCTGTACTCAAGTTGGCAGATCAAAGATTAAAAAATAAGGAACATTATAAGCTCAGATATCTGTTTTATGGGCTCTGTGGAGCTGTAATGGGCTGAGATACTTTGGCAAATGGCAAACACCCCTTTAAAACAAAGAGACATCTTGCATCCTATTTATGCACTTAAGTAACTTGTACTGAAACGGAGATCAGTATTATTAAAATCCTTAACATCAATCCTACTGACATTTTACACAGCACAGCATGTGTCTTATGTAGATCTATTTTTTTCAGTGTAAAAAATAGATATTCTTCAGAAATACATTTCTTCAAAAGCAAAAACATATAAACATCTGATTTTAACCCACAGAATATTAAACTCTGTTGTCAAGCAGTCTCCATATAAAAGATTCTGGTGAATGTTTTCTTGTCAGGCAACACTGCTGCATTTATTTTGTTTTGTTTGAATGATGTGGCCCATTCGGAGCCATTATATGGATCACATCCAGTTTTATTATATTCTGTACCACTCTGTCTTACTTAACAGGGAAAAAATAAAATGCCGCTTCAAAATACTTCATTGATTTCACACACCAAATACCATACACAGACATAAGCATGCAACTTGTTAGGCATTGTGCAGGGGGTGGACTAGATGACCATTGGGAATACCTTCCAGCTCCATGTTATGTTTCTAACTGTGTATATTACTGCTTGCAGGGGGCAAAAGAAAACTTTCTGGAAGGGAAGAAAATAGTTCAAGGTAGTCAAGGTTTAACACATCCCACGAGTCTCAACTTTAGTGTCCCAGCACACATGGGGTCTAATTCTACAAAGTGGCAACTGTCACTCTGCAGCTCTCAAATGACCCCACCTGTCCAGAATTAATTGCGAATCCAGAGAGAGAAATGCACCTTGGACTGAGCCCTTAGTATGAAGGCAAAGAATACTTTTTTGTTAAAAACTTGACTAACACTTAATGTACTGCTACATTAGTTCTGAATGAGTTACAACTCCTTCACAAACAGCATGTCCCTTCATTTCAATATTCTGAGGGGGGGGGAATCTCTATTATTGCTTAGAAATTCTGATACAATTGATAAGACTATTAGAAGCATGTGAAATAAAATATGACTGCCAAACTGTTCAAATCACACACACACACACAGTTGTAGAAGGCACCAGAGAATGGAAAACAGAAATTCAGTCTAGAGATTAGTGGAAAAATCTTAAACATCCTGAAATCTTGCTGGTAGTGCTCACAGTTGCTTTGAATCATGTGAAACATCATGGAGGTTTTTTTCCCCTGAAAGCCCAGTACACATCAAGAAGAAAAGATATCTCCTTTTTGCCGCTGTTTCCAGAGGCTTACTGTTTTTAAAGCATTCAGCTCAGCAAAGCAGGAGCTAGGGATGATCAATTCTTGCTTCATTGCAAGTATGTACATAAGTGTTGGGTGGAATAGGATTAGTCTGCTGAAGCAGTGAATAAGATGTGGATTCTCTTGTCTGTCAGGAAAAGATTATGGCCAGCTTTGTATGGACAAATATCTCACCAAAGCCTGTGGCCTTTGAAATAGCCAGAAGACAAGTGTTCACTTTCAATAAAGCACTGAAAGCAGTGTTCAAATAATGAAGAATAAGGTATGCAATCTAGTAGTGAAATCCACAAACCCCATCTTGACTCCTCCCTATTTTAGCCCCTCCTACTTATAGCCACACCCCAGCTCTGTTGCTAAAGATAGCTGTGTGAGTTATTCATACAGAAAAACAGGGCTATTTTTGGAGATCGATGTTATCAAACACAGGAACGCACAAGAACGGAGTTCCAGCTGGTTTCAGAGTTGGCCATGGCCACTGCAGCCAAAACCTCTGCATGCGTGGCTACAGAGGGAAGGCCTGGAGAGCAACCCGCCTGGCGACTCTGAGATGGGGGGGTGGGGGGCCCCTGGAAGGATAAGGGAGGCATTTAAATGCCTCCCCGTGCCTTCCCCAGTCTGTCCAAGGGCTGGCTTACCTGGGCAAGCCAAGGGAAGGCAGTTTAAACTGCCTTCCATTCTCTTCAAGGGGAGGCTTGCCTGGGCAAGCCAAGGGAAGGCATTCAGGTGTGGCCTAATATGACAATGCGTTGCGCTGTTGGGTGTGGCCTATTATGCTAATGAGTTCCTGCTGGGCTTTTTCTACAAAAAAAGCCCTGCAGAAAAAGAAACATAGGAAGGAATTTACCTGCAAAAACCCTTTGTTCTCAGTAGCCTGTTACAGACAACAACCTTGCCACACATAAACTCACCGTATGGGGAGGGACAATGGGCACAAGTGCACTGGCCCTGCCACTTGCATCCACATGATTGCCTGGTTGTCTGCAGAGCATGACCATGCAGATGAAGTGGCCTCCTGGGCACTCCCTCCCTGTCATAAGCAGGGGGTGGAGTCAGCAAGCACATACCTATTCTCTCTCCGCACATTGCATCAACATGCTGGGAAGGTCTGTACCGGGCTACTATGCTTGGGAAGGGTGGGAATCAGAAATGGAAATACCCCAAATGCTATGGTTCCCCAGAGAAGTTTATCAAGATGGATATAGATTCAGGTGGGTAGTTACATTGGTCTGAAGCAACAAAATACAGTTTGAGTCCAGTGGAACTTTTAAGACCAACAAAGTTTAATTCTGGATGTAAGCTTTAAGCTTATATCCAGAATTAAACTTTTTTGGCCTTAAAGATGCCACTGGACTCAAACTTCGTTCTATCAAGATGGACAGCAGCAGTATGCAGTGGATTATCCTTTTCATTAAGCCAACTCCCTTTTGCCAGAGAAACCTCTATGACTATTTCTCTCCTCATTGTAACAAAACAACATTCACAGTGACCTTATGATGTTCCATGTGGGAACCAATGCTCCTTCCATACCCTTAATTCCAAATGGGAGTTTGGGGAAATTTGTTCATTGCTTCCATTCCCCATTTCAGATCTTTGAAAAGCAAAGAGACCAGCTTGGGCTAAGCATTGCTTTTGCCCCCAAAGGACCTCCAGCTTCCCAATGGCTCCTTAACCCTCTCCTGATAATTCCTCTACTGGAGTTCAAGAATGAATTCGGCTCTTCTTGGACCTGGCCAGAGTTCCTTTGAATCCTGACATTGCTCCAGATGGAAGGGAAACTTTAAAGCAGGCAGTTAGATACTTACCATTTCCCTCTACCAGTGTACATAATAGATTGTGAGATGGAGAGACATAATGTCCTTGAATATGTAGAGGGAAAAATTGTGACTCCCCCACAACCTACTATAATAGCAAAGAGGGCCATCATATGATTGGAAAGGCCAGTAACCCCCCCCCCCAACCCTGATATGAACACTGATTTAAATAACATACAATCCAGAACCACTCCTTGGAAAGAGGTATTGTAAACATACATGCTTGGAATTGAATCCAACGGCTTCTTCCACAAGTAGAAAGCCACTTCCACTCATGCAAAGGGGGGCAATTCCCCCATCCCAATGTAGATACCACACATCAAACTCGAAGCTTTTCCCTTGTCTGTTGACCCCCCCCCGGGGCAGCATTTCAGGGATTCCAGCGGACTGTAGTGGGAATTTAGGAAACAGTGGAATTCTTCTTGGGATCCTTTGCATCCAGCCAATGATGTGGAGCATTACACATACCAAAATGCACAGACATCAGTGTACCAAGAAAAGCATAAACTAACACAAGATGCACCTAGCTCATCTAAGCTCAAACCTGAACTCCTGAATTCAGAACAATGCTATTCAGATCTGTATTTACCAAAATGGCATTTCACCTTATTCCAAAAGCATGCATTTTCCTCTATTGATCTCCCTATGTTCTTCAAGTATTAGGAACTGCTCAGAAGACTGAACATTTACAATTTGGGGAACAATAATTATTCTGAAGTGATTAAATGCAGACACCTGATTCTATATCAAAGGCGAAAAACAGCCATCAGCTCAGATGAGGTCCCAGTGCTCCAAGATGTCAAGTGCTCTCAAGCGTTTGGCTTCATTGAGCTGAAGACGCTCAGTGCCTTGAAGAATCAGGTCCTTAATACAGACAATTCTGATTCATATCTCTGTACTTTGAGAGAATTAGGCCCAAATCTTATATGTGTGTGTGTACACTTCAGCATGAAAAGATATATACGATATAGAAAAATGAAAGGGCAGATGTAACTGTGTATTTCAGAATTTAATGAATTCAAAGAAAGGAGCATTCAAATTTACCCTTTCAAATATCAGTTTACCCCCTTCCTAACTTGAAGCCTAGCTGATCGCTTAAGAAAATGAGACAAAAGTCCTTTCACTTGGAGGCCTTTGGCATGTTACTCTCAGCCGGTCAGCCCCCCAACAGGAGGGATAATTATAGTGGACTACTTTTACAGAGATGTTGAAAGAATTACTCAGCCATGAACCATTTTCCCCTAAGAAAGTGAATAAAAACACTATAGAAAAAACAATGTGTTATGTTACCGTAGCCGCTTTACTGGGGATTACTGTACTTCTTCCTTTGCACACATAAGAGGAGGTGGAGGAAATGTAGTGTTATCCCATATTCCCTTCTATTGATTTAAAGTGTATAAAGAAGAGAGCCTTTGAAAAGGATACTCCTCTAAGCTATTTTTACTACACAACATCCTTCTACCATTCCAGAGAAAGAGGGCATAACATTTCTGCTGGATCTCCCAGCTCTGATTTCATACTAAAGTACTTTATGTAGTGCACAAAACTCACAGTGGCTGGAGAACATGCAGCAGTAGCTTCAACAGTCAGTATGTGAACAAACCTTCAGTACTGAAGAGAGTGAGCAAAACTTTTACTTTTTTATAGATGCAGAAAAAAATCTTACAGTGTGAAGAGCAGCGCTTTCCTGTAGTTCTTCCTTCAGGTTAGTAATATTGGAACCTGAAATAGAGAGCTTTTCACACCAATAACACTGGAAACCAGATTCTAATCTAGTGTGACCACAGGGGGTTCCATGGATGTTGTGCACATTTCATCCATTTCTACTTTGGTCCATATTTGGTACAGACCAAGTTATATGGCAAAGTGGGAGATCCATCACTGCATCACCTGGGCTTTGTTGTAAATAAGCCATGGAAGGGACTAAGTTGGGTTGGAGAAGTGATATGGGGAGAAGGGAATTTGACACTTCCCCACTATATTCCCAACAGAGTTCAGTTCACATTAAGGTTGCCATTTGTGTCTGGATGATATATCGTATGGCATTTTGTGTAGAATAGCCAGGAGATCCAAGGATCATCTGGGTGGTGTGTAATTAGTTTTGCCATCCCCACTCCAATGGGGGAAGGGGTTTACCCGCTTTCAGAGGCACCAATCCACCACCACTCAGCTGGACAGTGGGGGGAGGCCTGCCCCCGAACATCCCCATCGGTGCCAACATGCCCTGTGTGATTACATCACCTCTGGATGACATCATAGCAGCACACGCAATTCGTGTGCATGTCAGGATATCCAGGACAGCAGGCTGGAGCCCTCGCCGGCAACAGGTAGGGACCTGGCAACCCTAGGTGTAGTCCTAGGGGGATAGTATGAACCAACATTATATTGTAATTTCTCCAAGAAGCATGGGACAAGATTCCTCCCTTGCCCTTCCAATTTTACATTAGCTTGTTCATAAACTCCCACTCCCCCAATTTTACCGTCTGTTTTCAAATTCCTGGTAAATATCTCTGTAATACAGAAATTTTGCAGAGTGGTAAACAGTGATATATTTGATTTTTTTAATGTTTATAACCTAGTAGTCACTACAGGGAATATGTACAATACAAGGAACAAGGAATGTAAGAATACAGTAAGCCAAATGGGAGCCTGTAACTAGTTACAGAACAATTCTCAAAACCCGTAGACTCAACTACAACCCAATTATCTAATTTAAATACTGTCAAATGATTATTCCTTTTAAATCACACTTTCACACCTCACGACTGCCAATTACAATACAATTGCAGCAAATTACTCTGCCCCCCCCAACTCCCAACCTTTTTTCCCTCATTTACATGGAGCTGAACTTCTAACAATCATGAAGGCATTTCTGCCTTAAATGTGTTTAGCAAGTATTGTTGAAGTCTCACTCCCAAAAAAATCTCCATCAAACAAAAAGAAAGAAAGATTGGCATATGAATACAGTAGCTAATGAAATAAAAAAGCACAAAATGTACCAGAGGTATTATTGTTTTCTCTTGTTAGTAAAGGTCAAAGCTACCTAGCAACTGGAACATGTGGACATGTGTAGTTACTGTTTTAATAACTGCACTTCTTCCTTTTCCAAAGAGATCTTCAGCTGAAATTCACAAGTACCAATTGTGAGATCACAGTGATGAATATTCAGTTCAGACCTAAATGAAGGATTTGACGCAACCAGCTTTTCTGCTGGTGCAAAAAAGGAGCAGAGCGTCCCCTTTGATCGCCTAATAGACTGTACTGAGGATCACGGACAAAAGCCATGTGCAACAGGGGCTATAAGAAGGGGAGTTGGACGAGACTGAGCAAAATGCTGAGCAGATCCAATCTGAGGTCTGCTTGAAATGAAACTTGGCCAGATCAAGCTGAAAGCCCAACTGTAGGGTAAGGGAGAATACTTATGATTTAAAAAAAAAATCCTAAAGACTGGAGTTAGAGAACCCAAAAACAACAAATGTCTAACAAAACCATAGAACCCTCATTATTTAGCAGCTTCAGCAGAACCGAAAATGGTGTAGTGGTTAAGTGCACAGACTCTAATCTGGGAGAACCGGGTTTGATCCCCCACTCCACCACTTGCACCTGCTGATGTGACCTTGGGTCTGGCATAGCTGTTCTTGAAAAAGAGCAGTTTCTGTCAGAAGTTCTCTCAGCCCCACCTACCTCACAGGGTGTCTGTTGTGGGGAGGGGAAGGGAAAGGAGTTTGTAAGCCGCTCTGAGACGCCTTTGGGCAGTGAAGGGCGGGGTATAAATCCAATCTCCTCTCCTCTCCTCCTCCTTCAAAATGCACAGAATACAAGAATGTGTATGAAAAATAATCCATTTCTCCCAGTTCTGATCACATTGTAGCCTGTTCTGGTAAATCGCAACATGTACCAGTAGACAATGGAAACTGGAGTGGAATTTCATTGTTTCTTATAAGCATCTGGGTAACCTTGGTTTTTACTGGTATAGTCCAGAAAGGTTTGTGTCATGAAGCATATTTATAATTTTCATGGTAAATATAAATGTTTGCTGGGACCTTATATGAAGATAAAATCTGGCATTTACCAAAGGCATTTAGCTGATTTTAAAAACTGTAAGTGGCAACATTTTTGAACAAATATCTTTGAAGACTGATCAAAAAATCAAAACCCTGAGGAACATCAGGATACATCATGAACTGCATTATTCAAGGAGTGTTTGATATTTACCAAAACATTGCATGTAGTATACACAGACATAATTTGAACACACAATAAATTGAACAGAGTAGTAAGCATGGTCTCCAAAATATGACTCTGCATAGCATTTATGGAATTCTATAGAATTCAACCATAGCGTGGTGAGTCATCAACCAGCACCTACGTCCAGTTTAATAATATGTATAGAATTGCAGGACAATAACAGCATGCTACTCATTCAGCATGTTCTTTCACTGTGCTCTATTACCTTCATTTTGATCTGTTTGTGTATATACATTTGCAACCTTCTAGACTAGACCATGCATATAAAGGCTCCAGAATGCTATGCCGATTGTACATACTGAACCATTAATCTGAAGCATGTATTAGCGATGCACTTATCCATCTAAAGTGCATTAATCAGATGAATAAACATAGACTAGACATATTCACTTGGAACTAAGTCCAGCAAGCTCAGTGCAGCCTACTTCAAAATAAAAAATGTGTTTTTAAAACAGTGATCGACAGTGGACGGTGATGGACAAATGCATAATTTTAGCACAGAAATTAATCATATGAGGAGGCTTGGATTATATCATTTCTCTTTTGACAACACTTACTGCTCTTAGACAAGCTTCCAAGAGAGACAAGCATAACTAAAGCATAGACCAAACTAACATGCCTGCAGCAGCTGAAACATGAAACATCTAGGACATTGTGACAACAGCAAATTAGGAAAAGAGGTAGGGGGAATCCCCCCCAACAACCCCCCCCCAAAAAAACAAAAATCAGTAGTAGATGTGCAAATTATACATTCAGGCATAACTATGGATCTGGAATGGGGATCTGTGACCTCTAAAGGCCACAGATCACCTATTAGAAAGCCCCTTGGCTGTCACCATCAGCACCATCATATGGATGTAAATAAAATTTCAACATGGAAATAAATGGGGTTAAATACAGCCATGAATGTTGTTGGTTCAGATCAACTGTGTGCTGCTTTAAGCATCCGTGAATCCTAATATTTTCTATCATACTAACCCAACAGAGGGGGAGAAGTGTGTGTAGATACCCTCACCATCATTGTGAGAAATTGCTATGTGAAGATCAGATCACCACATCTAAGCCTTCTGTGTAGCAGAAAGCTGCTGTGCATGTGCTCTCCATATGGGAGAAACTAGGGAGGCCACCCTCTTTTGATGATCATATTTTAGGGAAGGGGGCAAGGAGATCTGCAAGTAAAATCATTCTTAAGTAGAATCCAAAATTCAAAAAAGCCTTTGCAAAAATCCATTGGGTTATTTACTTACTTAGGGAATACATGCTAATTTTTAATGCACTTGCACAAAGCTGCTGCATTTGAAGAAAAATGCTCCACAATTCTCTGAATAAGGTTAAATGTCTTTGCATAATATTTTCCAGCAAGGATCTGATTTTTCTCAGAAGTATGTAGAAAGACATGGCAACCACCAGGACCAGCTTTAAGGTTAATCGTTAATGTTTTCAAGAATATCTCCTTTCTTCAAAGTAACACAGCAAAATTATGAATGGCAATTGCTTGGTTTTAATCCTCAAGATTCTGCCTCTAGGAACATGAAAATATGTATTTTAGAGATAGAGCAAGGTTAATTCTAGACACCTCTCTACATGGGCATGTTTCTCTTTAAGTGCATGAAAGCAAAGATCGTTTTTGGAAAGCCTGAACTAAAAATGGTGTTCAATCTTGAACTAACGTACTAACCTATCAAGAGTTGCCATGCATGTTAAAAGAGGCCAGCATATCACCTCATCTAACATAGATGCCATACTCTTTTGAATCTCCTATTGCTAATGCCACTGAACATCCCAGTCTAGCACCTGCCTATCCAATCAAGTTATATGCAGAGTTATGTTACTAAGATTAGAGTACCTCTCTGCTAATAAGCTAAAGGAGAGCAAATACTGCTTAAATGTATATTTAGAAGTAATCTAATACTGTCCGAGAAGAGAAGAGAAGAGAAGAGAAGAGAAGAGAAGAGAAGAGAAAGAGAAGAGAAGAGAAGAGAAGAGAAGAGAAGAGAAGAGAAGAGAAGAGAAGAGAAGAGAGAGCACAAACTCTTAAGTGCCACTATAACACAGATAGCCTTTGCAAAATTTGGTTAAATTACACATTCTGCTTATTTTGGTAATCCACACGTTAATTTCTAACACACTCATACAAAGAGATTGCATTTCAAGCTTGAAGGAAAAAAAAAAAAGAATTCTATAGCCATGACTGGGTGACAGAGTGCATTAATTCAGTGTCCTTCACTCCCAGGACCTGTGTATAATTTAGTTCAGCCTGAAGAAAATAACTTTGATCCGAACGCTTTTGGGAATGGGGAGGGGAAAAAAGCTACATGTGAAATGAGTTCTGCTGGATTTAGCATTGTTTCTTATATACAGGAGAACACAGTAAAATAAAGTGCTTTAGCATGCTACCGACAGGGTTCAGGATTAAAAGCAGAGTGACAGTAGTCTGAAAACACACACACTTTTTATTTCCCATCCCATCCCATCACTTTTACAAACACAAAAAGGCTGCTTCTGATACATACTGACTCTTCTGCAAATGTAGACCTCATTATATCACACCGTCTCATGTTTCTTCCTGAGCTGGATTTTTTTTTTCAAATTAACACATTTGCTTAATCATTAAATAGGTTTGCACGAGTAAGTATAAGTAAAGCTATTACAGAGAATCTAGCATTTCCTTCACAGGCCAGTGATGTGTCAGCTAATCTGACGATACAGCACAAGCCTCATTTTGTAGGGAACCCCCACCCCCCAAAAAAAACAAATCTGGTTAAAAAGGGACAAAGTCCCTAGATTTGGCTATTGGCACAGTGTCCTCCACCGCACAAAGCATCTTTCTCTTTCTGTACTGCAGGGGAAACAAGATTAGTGGCAAAAGGATGACTAAACAAATTGACACACTAGAACACCAGGGTAAGATTAACATTCCCTCTGCTTCCACCTCTCAATTATGTAGTCCATCAAAACGCGTCCTTGCTTGTTCATCCAATTAAAGGGCTCAAAAGGAAATATTTCAAAATGGGGACCAGCTCATTATTTGAATGCTTCACCATTAAGGCAAGTTTGGAGGCATTTGCTTTAATAAACCAAACTGGGATTTGCTTGTTTTGGAGAACGGAGTATGTAAAAGCAGGTCTTAGGTTGGTGCATTGAAAGCACGGGAAAGTGGCACCTGCAGAGTACAGACTTAGTTATAAGCAATCTCTTCACTGCCGCTCCTTTTCTAAAAAGAGGACCAAAATGCCCCGATAAACCAATTTGTTCCCTATGCCCCAGCCTACAGTAGCAAAGAAATCAGAGCTTTGTCTGGAGGGAAGTCACCAAGTGCACAACAGAATTTTAAAAAGCATGCATGTTCTTATGAGGGGGTGAAACACTAAGATACTGGCCTTTCAAGAAATCCACTCACTTTAGAGAACAATTATATCTCTTTTCCCAAACTTCTAAATTCCTCACTATTTAACAATCCAAATCCGCCAACCAAATCAATATGTGTAATCCATGAATAATCAAAACAGCAACTGTATATAGACTGCAGATAGTTTAAAGCAAAGTTGCATTATAGTCAAAATTATAAAACTTTCTCATTTTCTTTAACTTACAGAACATGCTCTTTAACTTACAGAATTCAGTGTGAGACAGTTACACAGAGCGGAACTATTAGAAAGCATGTTACAGATGATACTCAAGAATTATTCTTAAACAAAGAGAACAAAATGAACAATTTGAAGTGCTTACTAACCACAACAGATATATATATATTCAAAATAAAATTTCAGGTCATCTTTTTGGAAATGATTTATATAGAAAATAATGTGACCTCAAAGATTACCTTGCTGTGACTAACATCTCTCAATTATGTTTACGGGAATCTGGCCAAGGTAGAATTTAGAACATCTTTTAAAAAAGGTATTTGCAGTGTAATCTTAAACAGAGTTACATCCTCCTAAGCCCACTTACTTCAGTGGACTCAAAATGGTGTAACTGTGTTTAGGACTGCACTGTTAGTGATGCTTGTGAAACTCTGCTACCTGGATCTTTCAAGCACTGATCTTCTTAAATAAGGAACAATGTTTAAACCCAGTCCCTTTCAACAACCTGATATCAAAGCCTAAGCATACGTAACATAGCTCATGGATATTATTCTTATTTGCATTTGTATTGTGCATATCATTGAGATTTGTAATATTCCATGCACTACAAATTGGTCATTCATACCCTTGCTATGTATAAAGGAGCAAATTTCAGCAACTATTGTACTATTATTTGTTAGAGATTGTCTGCTAATCTTTTATCTCACTTTTCTCCATCGTCATGATTTCCATATTTTGCCAGCTTTATTAAGAAAGTCCAGTTTAATACACAACAGTGACATAAAAAGCATCCACAGACCCCAGACAGGATAAAACGGGGACTTCCATTCACTTCACATGGATTCATTAAAATCTTGCTAGAGCAACTAAACAGGAGTGCTGACAGCTAATCACTTAAGGACTTATACATTAACCACATCTCTCTCTCTCTCTCTCTCTCTCTCTCTCTCTCTCTCTCTCTCTCTCTCACACCCACCCCACCTTCCCACCCGATTTTCAGTACTAATGTTCAAGGCATGATTTGAGAGAGAGAGAGAGAGAGTCATTAAACACAGTTAACACATTTTACATCCAAGTTGAGCTTCAAAATGAATGAGTATTCACTTAAACATCCTAAAGTTATCAGCAGCTTGGAATTAAAAATAGCAATAATGATCATTAAAAAGTGAGCCAGTTTTTAAAAGTTGGATGCTTCCCACCGCATTGATAAATCAGAAAAAACCCACAGCTGAGACTTGCAGACAAAACATTTGAGGAACAGCCTATGCTAATTAGAGGAACACATCCATTCTACAAGTTATTTTAGGAGTGAAGAGTCTTCACTCCTGAAGACCTGTGCTCTTCATTCAGTTTTACTGTGAACCACGGTAATAATAATTCTATAATTCTATAATAAAAATACATAGGCCTGGTTTATAGATGTGCATACTTTTTTTTCCCCCCTATGGAGATGCTTCTGCGGATTAAAAGCACACAACACATGCACAGGCTTCTGTCCCTCTTGTTTCCCAGTGTCAGTTGGGCAGCTACTTAGACAATTTTCTATTCATTACTGAACTGTAGAAAGGAAACACAGAGGTAGCATTTTCTTTCTAAACCATGTAATGTCTTACACCCAGATTCCAAAGCCTCAAGGAACAGAGGGTTTTTTTCCCCCCTGCTAGACAAGCTGTCGTAATTGAAATGAAGTCTAATCAGACTCATTACTGTTTTCAGCAATTTGCACCACCAAAGATGCTTATTAGGTAACAGTGTTTAATAAACCGCTCTTTAGAAAACTACCAGTAATGAGCTCTTAACAGCCAATCTTTAGCAGGAATGTAATGTGAAAAGTGTTCCTAGCACTGAATAGATTTTCACATTTAGTAGTGTCATAATTAAGCTGGAGGAATTGGTGGCTGCAATGTTAGATTTACTGCAATATAATCTCCTTTTACCCCCCCTTCAACCCACACCCCTGTGTATTTGAGAACGCAACTTTCAGAGTTAAGCAAAATTACAGTTAATATTTCAGCAGCAAATTTTAAAACGTTCTTACAGCAGCTTAAATAGATGGCCATTCATTCTAAGATTATTGATGGGACTGAGAGAAGACAAAGAGTGGCAAGAAAAGTCTGAGAAAGCAAGTTTTGTGCATAAGGCACATGGTTCCCCAGCTCTGCTTCAGTTGTCTTTGCCAGAGCATTAGGTGCCAAAACAAAAAACCAGTAATGCAGATAATTAACAAACAGACCCGACATGGCTTGAATTACCAAAAGTTAGTTTACTTACAAATTTTAATTAACGGTATTTTTCCAAGCCATACCTCAAGTGCCATCAACTCCTAGTCATTATTAAGCACTTGTAATAGCCGTACTTGTAATACTTCAAAGGTAACATGCCAGAATATATTATTCATAAAAACAGAGGTATTAGTGAGACAGAGGGGTTTTTAATCACCAGGAAGACCAAACACACAGAAAACCAACTAACAGAAAAGAGGGGAGACGGAACATATCTGAATAATTTAAAATACAGGACTGCTTTCGTTCTCTCAGTAGACTGGGTTTGCAGTTGGCATAATAGATGTTTCCAGATTATAAACTTTGAGTTCATTTTGTAGCTCCCTATTTTAGGATGCAGATTTTGTGCTTGAAAAGCTTTTAAAGTTGGACTCAGTTAACAAGAAGAGCATGATTTAGAACTAGTGGAAACACCTGCAAAAAGAATACAGAAGACTTTTCTGTCCCCGTAAAACAGAACTTCATGGTAAAATGTTAAGGAGAATTCCATTACAGAGTGATTCCCCTTAGAACCTTAGATTCCCTTTTTAATTTATCCTAGCCCCCAAACTTCAGTAATCCTAACTGGCACCAAATAAGCCTCCATATCTGCTTGCCACTTTCAAAATCAATAAGGCTATGAGAACTGAGGCTGCCAAATTAACGCCAGCTCCATCTGATTTTTGTGGTATGTGCTTTTTGCACCTAAAAAGCTGCACAAACAGAACGGGATCCCATGTGGGTTCTTATAACTATCAGATCAAACTATCCACCAGCTTCTTAAATCTGAACACAGTTTGTACACAGATGTTTTAAAAAAAGAGCTTCCACATCAAACTGTTGCATAATCCCAAATACGGCAAAGCTCTCACTTCTTGAAGACCACTTCTGGATGGATGCAGTTCTCACTCTGCAGTGGCTTTTGGGGGGCACGTTCCCTTACACCGGCTAACAATGTGATTAAGTTTTACACCTCCTACGAAAGGCAACCTAAACCTCAGAAATGCAGAACAGATGCTTTATAGTGTGGATTTGTCTAAAATAAAATAGATGCTCTCCAGTATAGATTGCTGCTCAACAGCTATGTGAGTCTGTGCATTGTTGGTTTGCTCTGTATGAAACATAAAATGCTTTGTGGAGTGGTCCTGCAATAATGGTTATCAGATTTAATTCAGAAAAATTTTATTATTAGGCATGCAACTTTTCCTGCCACTGCAGTACTATATTGGAAGGAACTGTAAAGCTATACTTTTCTCTCCTAACCTCCTTTTAAAGACACAAAAACTATACCCCATGTGAGAACCATACCAGGTTGGGGGGGAACCACTTGCCCCTTTCTGCTGTATCACAGGCATCTAAAACAATTACTGAAAACAAGGATGCCAAAACTGGCCCAGTACCTGAGGCTGAGAAAGGCAGTTTAAAACAGCTTTTGACAGTGGCTTGCTCGTATTACTATAATTTAGACAGGAGCTGCACATAGTGATTTCACTTGGTTAATATTTTATGTCTGCATTGTTCATTGTTCCGTGCAGCTCCTTATTTGCCACCCTGATGGCAAGAAAGGAGGGGTGCAAGTATTTTAAGAAATAAATGAAATGCAAACAAAACTTTTTAAAAACATGCTCTGAAAAGTGAAGAGAAGTCTTTCTGTCAGAAATTCAAAGTTTCTTAACTGGAGCTAAATTATAATGAGTATGGACCAGCAAGATAGGGACCAGCATTTGCTTAGGGAGAATTCTACATCCAAGAGCTAACTGCTGAAGCAAAGAGGAATGGACAACCTTGCGATTCTCACCCAACGGGGACAGAACTAATTGAAAAAAGAAACTGAACAGAATTTTAAAGAATTGTGATTTTAAGTTATGCTATTGTTTCAAAAGAAGAGCTACATATTAGGACTACATGGAGGGCAGGTTGGGGCTTACAGTAGGTCTCAGTTTCTTCATTCTATCTCTGCTCAAAGACTGTTGCTGTGAGAGCCTCCCCAACACAAACTGCAAAGTTCTTGCAGATACATTAAGGCAACTTAAGACAAAGGAAACTCATCCTGAGAACTCACTTGTTTCCAACAAGGCCGGAAGGAAGCAAGATCCATGAGACGGTTTCCAAAGACAGACGTGTCAACAGAGAAAATACATCTCTACTTCAGGAATGGCTGTGTTGATCCTCAGCATGATAAACCACAGTCAGTACAAACATACTCACCCTTTCTGTATTTATAACAAGCAGAGTTAAATTGCTCAGAAATTTTTGTGAATATTGTTCACACCACTCTTTGGGGGAAAATATTTTCTCCAAGCTAAAGTTTTCTTTTTCATCTACGTGTGCCATAATATGGCTTCCCTTGCTCACATCACCACTGCTTCCATGATAGTGTCAACTGAGATACCCCCCTGTCCACAGTCCTGACCTCATCACATTTACAGCACAATCCTAGATAAGGAGAACCATCTATGTGACTGATCAGGGAAGAACATATCACCAGAAGCAAAAAGTGATGCTTCAGGAGCAGCCAATAGGAAAGGAAGGGGAGGACAAAAAACTTAACCCAGAACATCTGAATTAAGAACTCGAAAGGTTAAATGGATTCAAATCAAGGGGGCCAATGTTAAAATCAATAAATGTACAACATAAATATTACAAATTATTAAAAATACATGTGTTTATTACAAATCAGTATGAAAACAATTCTAGTCCCAAATATAGCCTCAATTAAAATTACAAACCATACAATGTTCACAATAGGGACCCTAAAGGTAAAGGTTCCCTTGCTTGAAAGCCAGTCGAATCCGACTCTAGGGTTGCGGTGCTCATCTCCGTTTCAAAGCCGAAGAGCCAGCGCTGTCCGAAGATGTTTCCGTGGTCATGTGGCCGGCATGACTAAACACCAAGGCGCACAGAATGCTGTTACCTTCCCACCAAAGTGGTACCTATTTATCTACTTGCAATTTCTTGCTTTCGAACTGCTAGGTTGGCAGGAGCTGGAACTAGAGACAGGAGCTCACTCCGTCATGCGGCACCCGGGTCTCGAACTGCTGAACTACTGACCTTCCACAGCCTGCAGTTCAGCATCTTAACCACCTGAGCCACCTATGCGACCCCAAAACAGAAGCGTTTCAGCCTACTGGCCTTCTTCAGTGGTCAAGCATAAATTTTACACATAGGTTCAACTGTTTCAATACTGATATTAATCCATATAGAACCAAGTGAAAATTGTGTTCTGATAAATATCAGCGACACAATGCAAAGGTGTAATATATAAGTCTCATTGGTATTGCCTTGTGCAGAACTTTTTTTTTAAAAAAAAAGAGGTGCCGGAACTCTCAAAAGGGAAATGAAGTTTTCTATCTGTATACTGAAAACTCATTAACTTTTAAACATTTTAAAACTAATAATTTTAAAACATTTAAAAAAGAATTTTGTCAAAGAGGATCTAGAACTCCGTTCTGGCGCATTCCCCCAGATAAAAAGCCCTGGCCTTGTGTCCAAGTCAGGTACCTATAACCAAAATGGGTATTTCAATTGTGTACCTTCCTATTTTGGTCCAGAAAAATTCATTTCCAAAAGCAAATATGGAGCCAGCATAACAATCACTAAGTAGCAGAGCAGCCATCATAGGAAATACATCATCGCTTCAGGAGCAGCCAGCAGAGAAAATACTGGCATCCTTCTGGAGAGAAAAATCACAAATGTTTGTGATGAAAACAGAAGTGGGAGAATATCTGATGGTCCCCTAGCTTATACTAAATGGGCTTGGGTGCAGTTATACCAAAGAAAAAATAAAAGACTGTGAATCAAAACATAGTAATTAAGAAAGGGTTTATATCCACCCTATTGATAATTCCTCCCTCATGGATCACTGCCTTGTCGTGGTGAGGGGGCTTGCGTGGTTCGATGAGGCTGTGGGCTATGCCGTGGAGGGCCACCCAGGACGGACAGGCCACAGCAGAGAACTCAGACCAAGCGTGATCCCCTGGAGAAGGAAATGGCAACCCACTCCAGTATCTTTGCCAAGAAAACCCCATGGACAGTAACAAAAGGCTAAAAGATATGACGCCGGAAGATGAGCCCCTCAGGTCGGAAGGTGTCCAATATGCTACTGAGGAAGAGCAGAGGGCAAGTACGAGTAACCCCAGAAAGAGTGAAGCGGCTGGGCCAAAGCCGAAAGGACGCTCAGTTGTGGATGTGTCTGACGGTGAAAGGAAAGTCCGATGCTGCAAAGAACAATACTGCATAGGAACCTGGAATGTAAGATCTATGAATCAAGGTAAGCTTGACGTGGTCAAAAATGAGATGGCAAGAATGAACATCGACATCTTGGGAATCAGTGAACTAAAGTGGACAGGAATGGGCGAATTTAACTCAGAAGACCATTATATCTACTACTGTGGCCAGGAATCCCGTAGAAAAAATGGTGTGGCCTTTATAGTCAACAAGAGAGTGAGAAAGGCAGTATTGGGATACAATCTCAAAAATGACAGAATGATCTCGGTCCGAATCCAAGGCAAACCATTCAACATCACAGTAATCCAAGTCTATGCCCCAACCACTGCTGCAGAAGAGGCTGAAGTGGACCAGTTCTACGAAGACCTACAACAGCTCGTAGAACTAACACCAAAAAATGATGTCCTCATCATCATAGGGGACTGGAATGCTAAAGTAGGAAATCAAAAGGTAACCGGAATAACAGAAAAGTTTGGCCTTGGAGAACAAAATGAAGCAGGGCAAAGGCTAACAGAGTTTTGTCAAGAGAACACGCTGGTCATAGCAAACACCCTTTTCCAACAACCTAAGAGGCGTCTCTACACATGGACATCACCAGATGGGCAACACCGAAATCAGATTGACTATATAATTTGCAGTCAAAGATGGAGAAGCTCTATCCAGTCAGTAAAAACAAGACCTGGAGCTGACTGTGGCTCAGATCATGAGCTACTCATTGCAAAATTCAGACTTAAACTGAAGAAAGTTGGGAAAACCACTCGGCCATTCAGATTTGACCTAGATCGCATCCCCGATGAATATACAGTAGAGGTGAAGAATAGGTTTAAGGAACTAGATTTGATAGACAGAGTGCCTGAAGAACTATGGACAGAGGTCCGTGACATTGTAAAGGAGGCAGCACTCACCGCCATCCCAAAGAAAAAGAAATGCAAAAAAGAAAAGTGGCTGTCTGATGAGGCTTTACACATAGCAGAGGAAAGAAGGAAAGCTAAAGGCAATGGGGAAAAGGAAAGATTTGCCCAACTGAATGCAGATTTCCAGAGAACAGCAAGGAGAGATAAGGAGGCTTTCCTGAATGAACAATGCAAAGTAATAGAGGAAAACAATAGATTGGGAAGGACTAGAGATCTCTTCAAGAAAATTGGAGAAATCAAGGGAACGTTCCATGCAAAGCTGGCCATGATAAAGGACAAAAACGGTAGGGATCTAACAGAAGCAGAAGAGATTAGGAAAAGATGGCAAGAATACACAGAAGAACTATACAAGAAGGACCTCGATGTCCTTGACAACCACGATGGTATAATCACTGACCTTGAGCCAGACATCCTGGAAAGCGAAGTTAAATGGGCCTTAGAAAGCATTACTAACAACAAAGCTAGTGGAGGTGATGGTATCCCAGCTGAGTTATTCAAAGTCTTAAAAGAAGATGCTGTTAAAGTGCTGCACTCAATTTGCCAACAAATTTGGAAAACACAACAGTGGCCACAGGATTGGAAAAGGTCAGTTTACATTCCAATCCCAAAGAAGGGCAACGTCAAGGAATGTTCAAACTATCGCACAATTGCACTCATTTCACACGCTAGCAAGGTCATGCTCAAAATCCTACAAACTAGGCTCCAACAGTACGTGGATAGAGAACTGCCAGAAGTACAAGCTGGGTTTAGAAGAGGTAGAGGAACTAGAGATCAAATTGCCAGCATTCGCTGGATTATGGAGAAAGCAAGAGAATACCAGAAAAACATCTACTTCTGCTTCATTGACTATGCTAAAGCCTTTGATTGTGTGGATCACAATAAATTATGGCAGGTTCTTAAAGAGATGGGAGTACCAGACCACCTCATATGTCTCCTGAGAAACCTGTATAAGGGTCAAGAAGCAACAGTTAGAACCGGATATGGAACAACTGATTGGTTTAGCATAGGAAAAGGAGTACGACAAGGATGTATACTGTCACCTTGCTTATTTAATTTATATGCAGAGTACATCATGCGAAATGCTGGCCTGGATGAATCACAAGCTGGAGTTAAGATTGCTGGGGAAAAGATCAATAACCTCAGATATGCAGACGATACCACTCTGATGGCAGAAAGTGAAGAGGATCTAAAGAGCCTCTTGCTCAGGGTGAAAGAGGAGAGTGCAAAAGTGGGCTTGAAGCTCAACATCAAAAAAACTAAGATCATGGCATCTGGGCCCATCACTCCTTGGCAAATAGAAGGGGAAGTCGTAGAAGTAGTGACAGACTTCACGTTCCTAGGATCCCAGATCACTGCAGATGGTGACTGCAGCCATGAAATTAAAAGACGCCTGCTCCTTGGGAGGAAAGCGATGGCAAACCTAAACAGCATGATAAAAAGCAGAGACATCACCTTGCCAACAAAAGTCCGCATGGTCAAAGCAATGGTATTCCCCGTAGTAATGTATGGCTGTGAGAGTTGGACTATAAGGAAGGCCGAGCGCCGAAGAATAGATTCTTTTGAACTATGGTGCTGGAGAAGACTCTTGAGAGTCCCTTGGACTGCAAGGAGATCAAATCAGTCAATCCTAAAAGAAATCAACCCTGACTGTTTCCTGGAAGGCCAGATCCTGAAGCTGAAGCTCAAATACTTTGGCCACCAAATGAGAAGGGAGCATTCACTGGAGAAGACCCTGATGCTGGGAAATATTGAAGGTCAAAGAAGAAGGGGACGGCAAAGAATGAGATGGTTAGACAGTGTCATCGATGCAACGAACATGAAATTGAGCAAACTTCAGCGGACAGCGGAAGACAGGAGGGCCTGGCGTAATGTGGTCCATGGGGTCGCAAAGAGTCGGACTCGACTGTGCGACTGAACAACAAAATTGATAATTCAGGCTTTCATCAGGAGGACTGCCACATACTGACGATGCTGAGTTGCAGTTATTTAAAACAAACGATTCTAAGAATTTTGTTTCACATCAACAACTATCAACAACTAAACAGCAGTTTACCCATAAAAGTAAACTATGAAAGGCGGATAATCCTTATGACTAAGCGAGATTTCACAATCAGGTAAGGAGGGAGATGGTATGTAATACATGGTACCTACACAGCCTGGGTCCAATCACTTAGCACCATGATGAAGAGGCTTGGAACATTTACCCTGGGCCTGTTTTAAGCTGGCTGACATGACACAAATTGAGCTCTGCAGAAAGAAAAACTTTCACAGAGTAGAGTTGCTGTTTTGTCCCTCATACACCTTTCTACTTCGGTAATGTCTATGTCAACTTCTGCGGTATCTCAAGATGCCTTCCAGGCAAGTGGTACAGTTCACTAAGAAAAGAACTGATTCATAAGAGACAGAGTCATGCCCTGCATAAATCCTCAGAGTTACGGTATCAGTAATAGGAAAGAGAAAAGCAAATCAATTAAGTGAGACATCTGGCATCCACATGAAGTTATATCTAGATTCCGTGAAATCTGCACTAATTCAGAATGCCTTCGTGCAGGCTCAGTCTCTTCACTACTCTGTTTCCAAGCTTATTCCGGCAGAGAATTGAAAAGCTAACCCTAGTTAGCTTTAAATGAGATGTGAAACCTACTTCTTTTAATAATTTTAAACTGGCTGAAAACTAACTGTGGTTACTGCTCAGTTTGGAACAGAAGCAAAACTTATAACAGTTCGCACTGAAAAGGTGAGGGGGCAACTTGGGGAGGAAAAGGAGAGGAGCATTCTGTGAGCCCAAAGTTGACAAGGAAATAGGGTTGCTAGCTCCATGTTGAGAAATACCTGGAAATTTGGGGGGTGGAGACTGAGGAGGATGGGATTGGGGGAGGGGAGGGACTTCAATTAGATATAACAAAGCTGTCATTAGGTATTAACAAAGCAGGTATAACAAAGCTGCCATTCCAAAGCTGCCATTTTCTCCACGTGAACTGCCTGCAGATCAGTTGTAATAGTGAGATATCTCCATCCACCACCTGGTGGTTGGCAACCCTAGTATTGGGTGAGCCTGATCATTTAATGGTTGTTAAGAGAAAATAAAAAATGTAAACCTTCATATGAACAATGTGATTTTTGAACAGGACTCACAAAATTAGAATTCATTATAATTATCGATAACCTGTCTCTATAGAGGCCTTAGATGTATATACCACAATGCTAGATGTAGGCTGAAAGAATTTTGTTCAGAATACATTTCTTTGCTAAGAGAAGATAAAGCCACAAAAAGGTACAGGTCTGGGATCGCCATGATATGAACCCTACCATCCAATTCACTGAAGGAATTGAAGTGGGCTGTGGGATTCCCTCAAACAGCATCACATAATCTACCAGATGCAGCTGTCCTCTATATCTGTATTATAGGATCTCCCCCCTTCTTTCTATTTGTATCACCTTGATTGCCCTCTATCTCAAAGTTGCACCAAAGCAGAGAAAGTGAGATTGGAGAGAAAAAGAAAAAAAGAAGAAGAAAAGAAACTACTACAAAATTGAATGGGAAAGAAGTTGAAAAAGAATAGCACACGAACAAGAATAAATTTCTATTTTATATATAATATATAAAATACTCAAGGATTACAGTGTCTGACTCACAATGCACATTCATACACACGCACCCAAATATATTAGAGTGAGATTGTGCTTACTTTGGAGTGCCATGCTTGAAGCAAAAGTTGTATAAATAAAATTGGAAAGGGTTTATATTGAGCAATGGGTACAGGAATCAAGAAACCTGAAACCGACAAGGGCTTATGTCCAATATATGACCTTCCATTCATTTGGATTTTGTGGATTTATTTTTAATATATTTATTTTGGTAAATTATAAGACACTGTGTGGTGAATAACACAAGGTGAATAACATAAATCCTGAACAACAAAACAAGATTCAAACCATTAAAACCTCAAAAGTTAAACAATCCATAGCATAAAAGAGTCCTATTCAAAAATCACATTGTTCATCCAGAAAGGTGAAAAGCTTTCTAGAACAAAAGCATCTGGAGTTTTCTTTGGAAGCTGTAGCAATGGCATCAACCTTGCCCTCCACTGAAAGGAGTTCCACTCCCTTGAGTGAAAACCAACAAGGCACTCACATGAGGCCCTGCCAAACTAATCTCAGGTTCCCACAGGAAGACGTCAGCCATTAAGCTCCAGTCCAGTTAGGGTTGCCAGTGCAGCACTGGCCATCCTCAGATGTGAGAGGAGGGAGTCACATTGAACAATGTTCCACTGACACCACGACACCATTGCTGGCATGAATATGATGTCAACATGATACTCTAGGATCCACTTAAAACTCTAAGTAAAACCACAGAGTTATGAATGAATTGTGCTGGTAGGACTTCTGGGTTTGTGCAGGAAGTGACACCATAGAATTGGCATGAAGTTAATTTCTCTAACCTCCCAATTGGTTCTTGCAGCTCCAGTGAGCCTGGGACTGGTTAGCCTAGGACCAGGGTAGGTTGAGATAAACTCTAGGTATCTGTGTAGGCACAATACCAGATTTTTGACTGACATCAGTGGTATTTATTATACAAGTTAACATCCTAAAATTTTGCCATGCAGTAAGCTGTTTACATAATTTGCAGTCTGTTCCATTATGAGAAAATACATTTAAAGAACACAAATCAAGTATATATGTTCTTTACCCAACAAAAACTGTGTTGGACAATGACTAGGAGCATATTTTGTGCAGTGGGGAATGGGGGAGAGAAAAACATGGAAAGTTAACCCTTTCCCTTCTGTCAGTGAAAAATTTAGTATGGAGCCTACTCACTGTGGTCATACCTGAATCACTTGACCTAAGAATCATTTGGGCACAAAATCAAGAGAGGAGGAATGGACCAAACCTTGACTTTAGTAAACTAAGTTCCAGATGGTCAGCTGTGTTGGTCTGAAGCAGTAGAACAAATTTAAAGTCCAGTGGCACCTTTTAGACCAACAAAGATTTATTCAAGGTATGAACTTTTGCGTGCATGCACACTTTTCCAAATAACCTTATTTGTAAAAGTGTACATGCACACAGAAGCTCATACTTTGAATAAATCTTTGTTGGTTTTAAAGGTGCCACTAGAATCTAAATTTGTTTTAGTAAACTGAGATATCTGATTATAATTAATTGGCAGATTATCCTGTGCTTTGGAATGGAAAGAGTGGATGTTCCTGTGAGCTTTCTTTGGAATATTTTACTTCAGTAGGCGTAACTGCTGTCAGATTAGCCACTTGCCATTATTACATCTTGGGAAACTGCTTCTTGGACTCAGGAAGTCACTACATTAAAGCCGGAGAACTCGACAATACCATAGCTTAGGACTGGTTCAAATTTCCAGGAGCACATGATAATGTTTTGCACCTCTGTTATCTACTGGAATGAAGATTCCCAATTCAAAGCTTACATTGTGCAAACTTGAGGAATTGTCATATTCAAGTTGTCATCCAGCAGTCTTTCCTGATCTGATAAAGATTTATAAACATATTATTTACTCCAAAGAAATAAGTCCTGTAGGGAGCAGCTATTTGCAGAAGGGTTAAAACAGAAAAATTGCCACAACTGAACTGAAAGGTACGTGATATAACAAATGGTTGGAGGGCACGGGCTGATATTTAAAGAGGTAAGGTTGCACCAAGGTAGCTTTGATGGGCTATTTTATGCTGAAGATAACCAGCTATGACATTTCTTTAAAAAGGTCTGGATTACTAAAGAGAGGGAATGCCCTAAATGCATGGATGAGAACTGCCGCTGAGCATGAGTGCTTTTTTTAATATTTTGACTATTTTTTGAAGGAAAGACAGTCATGCTAGAAATGTTTTTTCAATAAATCTCTAGTGAGTACTGAGCAGTTCCAAGATCAGTTACAAAGCATATTCTTAACATGATTAAACTGTCTCTTGCCATGCTTTTAGTGATATACTGCCCAGTCTAGGCTCTAGTGCCCCACAAACTAAGAATTTTAAGCTGCAGATGATAGAACAGAATCAGCTCTGGGTTGTGTCAAACTACAGCTTCTCCTTCATTGCAAGCTGGTGGGAGAAATAAAATTACATCTGCCTTTTGAATGTGACACGTTCCCATAGGCTTGGTTTCAAGACAAATGCAGCAAAACAGAACCAAACAAATTCCTATCCATTTTCTCTTTAAGAGACAAATCACATTTGAGTTCTTATTTTTACCTAAGGCTTTCAGAGTTGAGAGATTTTTTTATTATTATATGTTAAGAGTGAGTATTCCCACTCTTTAGGACTGGGTTGAGAGAAAAACTGCTACACAATACTTGAGATGTTGGATCACGGTTTGAGACAGGCTCTCCCAATGCAAATATCAGCTTTCCTGTGGTTGCAGAGCTGGGACAGTGACAGGCCAGGCCAATGATTCCCAGCATGGCACACCCACAAATGCCATGGGGGGGGGGTTTCCATCGATCTATTTCTTAACAAATGCTTGCTTCTTGAATCACAGAATCGAAGAGTTGAAAGGGACCTCCAGGGTCATCTAGTCCAACCCCTTACACAATGCAGAGAATTCGCAAATACCTCCCCCCATACCCCCAGTGATGCCCAGAAGATGACAAAAAAAAAAAAGATGAGTTTTGCAACTAAACTTCATAAGGACAAAAAAAATGCACCTCAGTGGCTCCCTGCTAGCAAAGCACTGAAACTATCCTGGGCACATGTGTCACAACTGTACGCTTTCAGCTTGGCCACAGACTACTGGTACCAACTCAATAATTTGCAGAGTGCCATATGTGCAATTATCATTAGATGAAAGAGACACATTTACTTTCATCTTTGCCATGAAGCCTGTACCTCATGAAACCTCACAGCTTACCCATTCCTCCAGTGGCAGCTACCAGGGGAAAACTACTTGCCAATCAGAAGCCCCACTGGAAAGGGCCTTGCACACTTCCCCAAAACACAAGGCAGGTGCCACATTTGGGAATGGTGCTCAGAAGAACCACAAGTGGCATATCAAAGGGTCACAAGTTGCTCCTGAGTCATTAAGTGGTTGGGTATTTAGCCAGTCAAAAATGTGGTCAATTGACTAGTCAAATAATGTCCAATAACAAGCAAGTATTTTGAAGAATTAACTTTAGAACAACAAAAGAGATACTATACATCATCAAAAGAATAAATACTTACGCTAGTAGTAAAAGTGCAGTATTTTATTGTGAAATTTTTGTAATGGTAAAGAATTGTAACTTGCAACATCAGATTAAGATGTTGTTCAGGTAAAGGAACATGGAAATACCTTGCGTCTGCAGCAGTACTATTTGGGAAACTAGCACTCTTGTGAAGACTCTCAGGAGTATACCACCCTGGTATTGAAATTGTTGTCCTGCATAGGCAAATCAAAGAAACCTCCTGCGATTCCTCAGAAGATCTCAATTTTTCTTCAGGACTATAAAGAGAATAGACTCCAGATCTCTTTTGGTCCTCTAGGACCAGTGCTATTGGTCTCCTTTCCAGAAGTACAGGAGGTAATGTTTATTTGGTTATCAATGTTTTGGGAATCTGTTTGGCCGAAGGACCTTTAATTCCAGAGCATATTGCTAGAAGATCATGTCTATCACATAGCAGTTGCTGATTGAGAGTTCCCAAGTGCTGACTAGAGATTGAAAATATCTGTCTTTTGGCTCCTGAGGCCCTAGGAATCTTAGCATCAGGCAAAGGAGCTTTTCTTTCCTCCTTCGGGCTGAGAAGAACAATTATTTAAGGCAACACCTCAACTTCCCTGTGGCTTGTGTTGCTGCCACTTTCCCTTATTGGATTTGAAGGATCTGAAACGGGTGTTGGGTCAGGAATCACAAAAGAAGCAGAACCTCTTCTTGGGTTTACTTTGCTTCCTGCATGTCAGTAGAACCATTTTTTGTCCCTGTCCTCTACAAGGTACTTGTCTGTGCAGTCCCCAAAGAGGTTTACTCCTTTGAATGAGACATTGGTCACCCTTACTTGACAAGTGGGATCCACTGGCCAGCTTTGGAGCTAGGTGTTGCACCTGGCCATCATATTCAATGCCATCACTATAGTAGAAAGCTGAATACAGTCCAGAGATGAATCAGCCCAGAAGGCCGCAGCTAGGACAATTTTCTGATGGTCTTCCTTGAGGTCCTTTGCTGTCTGCCAAGAGGTGTGAAGCCCAACAACAGATCACCCTGGAAAAAGGGAGCCTCCTACTGACACCAGAAGAGCTGCTGCTTAAGGCCTCAAAAGTTTTTTTGAAGGGCTAAATTGATCCTCTTGTCATACAGATCCCTAGGGAATCCATCATCTTCAGCCAGGTTCACTGTGGCTGGAATGCAGATCTGCTATCGTGTCATCCACCACTGACTGAGGAGCTCCTGGCCTAAGTATGGAGACCTCACAGCCTTTCCCTCTTCCCTCAGGCAGCAAAAACACAGAACCCCTCTCTGAAAGAAACGTGAGGGAGAAGAATAAGAACAAAAGCTGTGGAGATAAGGAGTCGCCATGTTCTTTAACAAGCAAGATTGGCAACAACCTGTCTGTGAGCCAAACAGGACTGGAACTGGGAGATTTAGGGATGAGCTTCTCCCACCTGGAGTCACCCCCAAAGACTAGCAATTCTGCCTGTCTTCAGGGAGAAAGAGTTCCTATGAGTGCAAAATGCCCCCCCCCCTGAACCACTGGAGAATAACTAGACAACGATTCTGGGTTTTTATCCTGGAACATCAAGGGCAGCCTAGAGTTCATTGCATTACCTGCTAAACTGTTTTAACTATTTGTTGTTAAATTGTTAAACTGTCTTGATGATTTTGTATTTCCGTTGTTGTCACCTGCCCTGAGCCCGCTTTTGAGGAGGGCAGGATACACATTGAAATAAATTTAGAAAGATGGCAAAACTGCAGGAAATATGAGAGCTAGAAGTCAGTCTTAAAATAAGGTGTTCTGAGTAGGCTGCAAATTAACCCTTCAAGAACCAAGTACACAGTTCCTCAAAGGAACTTAGAGGAAGCAGTCATATCACATGGAGGATCTGTTCCTCACTCCCTGAAGCCAGCAAAAGGAAGTTATGGGTAGTCTAGAATCATGGAATCACAGATTTGTAAGGGGCCATACAGGCCATCTAGTCCAACTCCCTGCTCAGTGCAGGATCGTCCCAGTGCAGAGGTATCGAATTCATTTGTTATGAGGGCTGGATCTGACATAAATGTCACTTTGTGGGGCCATGCGTGCCAGGGGCTGGAGATATAAACTTTATTAAGGACAGCATTGTTGTATTGTCACTGCAAGGCCCCATGGGCTGGGACGGGGGTGCAAAGGAAAACCCACATGGACGGACTGGAGATCCAGTGGTGCAGCACTGGGCAGATGCTCCCATGGTGCTTGACTGCTGCAGACGAGGTTGTTCTGCCACGCTGAAGCCACAATTGGAGTGGCTCCACCCACTCCCCTCCCCAAGCAGTCTCCTGTTCCCTCCCTTGCACCAATTGCTCGCAGGCAGCACAAGAACCCTGGATGGGCTAATTCCGGCCCCCGAGCCTTATGTTTAACACCCTGGCCTAGAGCATCCCTGACAAGTGTTTGTCCAGATGCTGCTTAAAGACTGCCGGTGAGGGGGAGCTCACCACTTCCCTAGGCAGCTGACTCTACTGCTGCACAACTCTTACTGTAAAAAAGTTTTCCCTAATATCCAGCGGATACTTTCCCATCCTTAATTTAAACCCATTATTGCAAGTCCTGTCTCACACAGAAAGTTTTGCCATTGGTTATTGCTTATGCCTGCAGTTCTACTCAGTAGGCCATGGAATATAGATGGTAGATGGAGAAGCATGTAGCAGAAGAAAGGCTGTTGTTATGATGCAAGGTTTTCACACACTGCTGCACAGCTCAGTTGTGTGCAGCCTTTCCTCTTTCCATTGCTAACAAAGCCGTAAGCAAATAAAATGCAAATTGGCATGCACACAGTGGCAGCTCATGTGATATCGGACTGTGGTCAAATAATAGGTGATCAATTGACTGTTCGATTGGCAATGTTTGACTGGACAACAGACTAATGCTGTAGTCTTAGGGAACTGGAAAACGTCCTGAGGGGGGAGGGAATTTAAAAATCTGTTTTTTCTCTGAATTTTCTTAATTTCCCCCAGGCCTTCACATCTCTGTTAAGTAGAGTACAGCTGGTGTTAGAGGTGCCAAATACTCTGGGCAGCTCTGGCAGACTGGAACAGCAGCCAGCTACTCCCAAGAACACTAGACACAGCAGTAGAATATGTGGACACAATTCTGAAGCAGCAGTTGGGGGAACAACTAGCAGCAAGCTGAAGTGTGGCATGCCTTGAATTGTGCTGCTTAATCCAGCCCAATGGGCACCTCAGGGAAGCCCAGAAGTTGGGTGCTAAACTTAAGAAAAATAAGTATCTCCACCTGCCCAAGTTATAGGCATGAATAGTGTTGGCTGATAATATCCCCTGCTGGGGAGAACACCTGTATAGGGGGCATGGCTCAGTGGTAGAGGCTACCAGTGGCTATTAATCATGATGGATAGCTACTCCCTCCAGTACCAGAGGCAGTATGCTTCTTTAAATCAGTTGCTGGGGAGTGCTGGCAGGATAATGCTGTTGCAGTATTCCTCTCTGTGGGTTTCCTAGAAGTAGCTGGTTGGATCAGAACAAAGGTCCATCCAGGTCCAGTTCAAAAAGAGCATCTGTATGCAAATAAACATTTAGGTGTGAATTAATTATACCTTTGGATGAATTTTCAAGGCAGCAGTTAAATAACAAGCCTTATCTTTGAAACAGAATACTAGACTTGATGGGCCTTTGGTCAGATCCAGGATGGCTCTTCTTAGGTTCTTAGGTCCCAAGGTTCCATTCCCACCACCTCCAGTTAAAAGGATCAGGTGAAATACCTTTGCCTGAAACCCTGGAGAGCTGCTTCCAGTCTGAGTACACAATACTGAACTTGATGGACCAATGGTCTGATTCACTATAAGGCAGCTTCATGTTTGCACATGGGCTACGTGGGCTGGGGCATAGGATCAGCCCTTCCCAAACAGATTTCTTCTCAGTCCAGCAAGCCACAGGTTAATGTCCTTTAACTTGCAGTGGGTGCAGGTAGTGCTTCTACAGTCTGACCTCATCTGCCATGGCCGCATGTCTTATGGTTGACACACAAGCACACTGACCCCTAAAAAGTCTGATACACTGAAATACAGAAAAAAAATGTAACTTTCTTTCACAGATACCAGAGTAAACAAACTCTATGATATAAGACTAATACCCATTTATTAGTATCTAAAACGCCAGTACCTAAAATGAACTGGATGGCCCAGGCTAGCCCACTCTTGTCAGATCACGGAAGCTAAGCCAGATCAGCCTTGGATAGTACTTGGACGGGAGCCTACTCAGGAAGTCCAGGGTTGCCATGCAAAGGAAGGCAATGGCAAACCACCTCTGTCTCCTCTTGCCTTGGGGTCACCATGAGTCTGTTACAACTTGACAACACTTTTCACCCAAATGAGTTATGCCTGCTATATATAAATGGGATCTAAACAAAACACAAAATACCTCTATCAATATACAGTTAGATTAATCTATGAATATACTAAATACTCAGGAATAAGATTTAGGGTTAAGTAGATATATATCAACAAGAAAGAAAAATGTAGGAGGTGCTCAGAAAGCGACACAGGGAGGACCCTTTCAGCACACAGAGCATCATGAAACATCAATGGTCAGGGGACAGCAGTAGGCTTATATAGTAGTTAAGGCTCCCTTTTCAATTCTAAGGGACCAATGCAAAAATACTTTCTTCTGTGCCTGCTTTGGGATCTCCTAATTACCCACAGATATCAACTGCAGGCTTTGGTCTCATCCTTGTTCCTCTGGCAAATTCATGGTAACATCCATTAGGAAACATTCCTCCTTGGTGCTGGCTGCCTGGGAATATATTTCACTTTTGTTTGGCAGCTGAGCCCACTTCCTGTAAGAGAAAATGTGATTCTGAACTTTCAGAATTATTCCAAATACCTGGAATTACAAAATTCAGATATATTTCAAATACAGCATTACCTGTTGAATGTAAACATTTCTGAAATTATTTTTATTTCATTTGCATTCCGGCTGTTCTCCCCAGTGGGGACTCAAAAACTGCTCACTTCATTCTCTTCTCCTCCATTTTATCTTCACAGCAACCCTGCGAGATAGGTTAGGCTGAAGAGTGTTTGAGGGGCCCAAGGTCGCCCAGTGAGCTTCCGTGGCCCAAGTGGGGATTCGAACCTGGGTCTCTCAAATACTAGTCTCACACTCCTAGCCACTACACCACACTGGCTATTCCTATCAAGTCCCATTAAAACAATTAGGATTAATTTCTAAACAAGGGTGGTTTCAGGATATATTCTTATTTCTAGCCAAAAGTGCAACACCCCAGTGTCCAGAAGGATAGCCTCTTACAAAAAACACAAGTCTTGTACTACCTTTAAGGCTATGTATTGTGGCATAAAGCTTCCACATGGCCCTAAAAACCTCTGTCCAAATAAATTATGTTAAATGTTAAAGGTGAATATGGAATCTTTGATGCTGAAGTTTAAGGTAACTGTGCGACTGAACAACAACAAATGTTCTGGCTGAAGGTACAAGCTCGGCTGGAGTTTGCGCCTACAAACTTGTAAGACAGACTGAAAGGACACAGAAAAGAAAGCACAAAATGTTCCACTGACAATTTTCAAACTTCCCCCAAGACAGATATGCCTGGATAGTTCCTTGCAACAAAGGAAATCAAATTGAAATAAAGAATCATTCACAGTGTTGACTGCTGGCATTAAAGATTTAATGGCAGCCCACGTCTTCTCAGTGCCTCTCAGAGAGAAGAGATAATGTGTGTGAAGAGAGAAGCAAAATTGTAGGTTTAGTCATGTCAAAACTTGATATATGCCAAAATAGAGATCTGAGGTGTCAGCAATAGCAAAATAAGTGACAAGTGTTAAACTACCCAACAGAAGTAAATTCTGTAATTATTTACCTCTCTGTAGCTGTATCAGTGCGTGCTAATCTGTTTCACACACCCATAGTTAACAGCACGCCAGACACCAAAATAAAATCACTCTCTCTCTATAGTAAGGTATATGGTTAATGGTGACTTGTCAGTCACTGTTTGAGCTACGACTTTTGGCCAGGGAGGGGAAAGAAAATGAAACCGAAGAACCGCAGACGGCAGTGTCAGTAAACAAAGTACCAGCAAGTGAGGGCATTGGCTCAATATGCTGGGAGCTCCAAAACACCGTCATCTGCAAATGGACAACTTTAATTCGATTCCTGGCACTGTTGGCCACGCTGAGAATTCTTCTCTCTCTTCCCAACAGGGGTTTGCTCTTTTAAGCATTGCTCCCTGAAGGGAAGTAAAAACCAGAGAAAGGATTTCCAGTGACCCAGCACAGATGAATGGATGTGTCAATGGTGAATATTGGTTAATCTTTGAAATAGGGAATCCTGCCGTGGTCTCTCAGCTTCTTCCCCCCACTACCAACTGCCACTGTGGACTTCAAATGTTGTAGGAGCCTTTAGGGGACAGGCCATAAATGAAAAACATCAATAAAATGGTTTCATTAAAAAAGGAAAAGAATAATATAAGGCCTTTTTTTTTTTTTTTGAGTCTCCATACTTTTGAACATTTCCCTGGATAATTTGGTAAGAGATGTGCATCTTAAGAGTAGTCTAGGTGTTTTTATAATTTATATGAGACTGGCTGGTTCTCATCTAGTCTTTCTGCACTAATTGCTATTGAAGCAATTTAATGCATTCTCGTCTTTCTTTCTTTCTTGTGTTTTTGTAGCCTTGTGGTCTAGTCATGCAGTTGTGCTCTAGTCATGCAGTTGCTCGGGGGCCTTCCCATCCCAGGATCTTATTCATATCTCTTCTTCTTAGCTCATCAGAAGTATACAAAATAAACACAAGTCGTGATGTTTTTCTTTATTCCAGACTAGATCGCCATGAAACTGGGTTAAACACACAACGTAAAGCTTGCTTTTCAGCATACTTGATGGTTAGCTTTCCTCCAGTTATCAATCAATCACTCAGTGACATGATATAATTTCCTAATCATGTTAATATTCATGCTTTTATCACTATTAAACCCAGAGTGCGCGCAATTCAATAAGACAGAAGTCTAATTATTTAAATATGGTGTAGTACAGCACTTCTCTAAGGCCATTGATGTTATGAGTTTTTCCTCCACTTAGGGAAAAAAATGCATTCAACAAAGCTAAAAAAATAATCATCAACGTTATCATAACCCTCCAAGTTAACAGAGCTTGCTCTTTCTATTTTGAGCAATGATTGCATTTTCACTCTGTTTTCATACCAGAGTTTTCCATATTTCTAATTAGAGTAGTTCCATTCTATGAGCAGCCAAAACCTAAGGGCTATTTTAGATGCAGCTGAAGTAGAACCCGACATGATGCAGAACTCAGAGCTGGCTCCTTAGTTACTTAGAAGAAGGTTCACATTTGTTTACTCTTTTCCTGTGTCCACTATAATATGATTGATGAGAACTGCATTGTGTTACTGAGGAGATCTAGTAGTTTCAGAGGTGATTTTGCATGGCAATCACCATGAGCTTTGGGGGCCAAGGTGAGGTGTCACACAGCATTGCTTCCAGCCACATTACAAGAAGTGACATCATGCATCTCTGTGATGTTACAGCACTCCCTCCAAACTCTTTGAGCCATTGAGTTTAGAGGCACTGCTTGACCCTTGAGGAGAAACGTGACATCAGTTCCAGTTAGGATACCAGAAATGACATTTTCTGCTGCACTGTGGCTCAAAATCGGGGGAGGGGGATCGGACATGTAGATCCTTCCAACAAGGTGCCCATTTCCATGCCTACAGCCTTGATTATCCACCAATAGGAAATGGCTTTGAGGTTGGCATTTGGATTCAGATAGTAGAAATTAGCACAGAAATAGAAATATTAGAGTAAATGCATGTCACTTGGTTTCTAGTTTAATCTGGGAAATCCTCTGATTTCTGGTAGATACACCTGCTGTACAGGGTTGGAACTACTCCCACTTGCAAAAATGAAGGGGTAGTACAATGCGGTGGGTGGGACCAGCTGTGGCTGGTGGCTCTCTCTGCAAACATGGTAGATCAAGGGCACTACTGTGCCTTATTGATACAATGCCTCTAATAATATGGTCAGTCTTCAAAAGCAGGAAAACTGGCGTTCTGACAGCTTTGGTGGAAAGGCAGACCTTCTTCCTTTTTATAGCTCTGTTCTGAAGTGACAAAGGATAGTAATATAAATACTATGTCCACCCAGAGTCTGGGGTTCAATCAAAACATCACTACAAAGAAAACCTTTGTGCTTCTGATCTATAGTTGAGACAATATCCCCCCGCAGTCCTATATAACATAACATGCTGTACTTGCCAATACTGAATGGCAGATAGTGACCAACTAATCTTCTTTCCCAATACAAAATGTGATACCTTTGTAATTTTTGTGCTAGCAAAAACAGAAAAGGAACTAAGCTGAAATAATGAACTGGTTTTGAAAATAATAAAAAATAATTTCCTGGAACAGTTATGGATCAATTTGTAAATGTTTAAATAGCATAAAGGTTCAGTTCCCTACATATAATGATGTTTGCCAACGTATTAAATGCTGTAACAAATCAGTCTGTACATGGTGTGTACAGTGATTTGAATGCTGTGCTGTAAATGCAGAAGATTTCCAAATATGAAACTATATATATGAAAACATCAAGGTAATATAGCTCATATAATGTTGCAGTTATGCTGAAGAGCTATATCTGGACTAACACTGATGCAGAAGAACTCACAGGGATCAGGTAGTTGGGCACTAACCAGATGGGTAGTCCTGTAAAGCTGTTATTAGAAAAGGACCAAGACTCCATTGGTAGCATATTAACTGTTACCAATTAGATTAGCAAGGACCATAAGAATGCTCCATGTTCATTGTGGTGATCCACCACAGGAGTTCCGCAGCTGACACAATAATTTTGACCACTAATGCCAATCCTGTATGAGCTCTTCACAGAGTGGGTGAAAACATATCTAAGTTCAAGTCGAGTAGTATAGGGAGACCTTATATAAGATTCAGTTGACAAGCAAGCTAGTTGACAAGTAATCCCAGACCCAAACAACTGTTTAAAGCATGACTGAGAATGCCTAGTGCATCTTCTAGATTTCTTTTTTTTTTCTCCTCTTTTGGACAACACACCCTGATCTCTGTCAGCAAGTGCTTCCCTCAGTTTCAAGAGAACTTCGTCATCTGATATAGTGGACTGCAGTTTTGAGAAACACCAGGGTAAAGCTGCCGTTGGTGGAACTAGGTACATGATTGTTTGGCTGAGGAACTACAGGTTTCCTTATCTATTGCTATTATGAAATGTTACATTTTCAAATCATTATACTATCAATTACTTAGATTAAGGATTACTAGTCGAATAAAATATCTGAAGCTATACAGCATAGAAAAAATCTCAACCAAAAGTATGTCTAACAAATATAGTAGGGTCTGACTGCCATAACCCCTTTGCCAAAATTAAATACAATATAACCCCCCCAGGGTACATTTGTCACTTATCTCAAAGAATCACAAGTGCTATGTTTTGAAATGTTTTTAACAGTCATTGGAAGGCCTCTAAAGGTTTGGGACAGTGGCCAAAATGGCACTCTATATGTCCCCACTACAGTACGACCTCAGATAACCTCAGAGTGTCAGCAGGCATATGCAAGTAGAAGTGGCCCTTCAGGTACTTTTGAGCTAAAGTGAAAAAACAGCAAGCACCTTTTATTGAGCCTGGGAAAATATCAGAAGCTTATACAGTGCAAACAAAAGCAGAGTTCTGAGTTCAACTGCAATCTGGCCATTGTACGCTTTACCAGCTGAAGTTATCAGACCATCCTGAATGGCAGCCCTACCTGAAGCACATTATAGGGTCCAACCTGGAACTTACCAAGGCATACATAGGTATGCTGGGCTTACCATCTCTAGGAATGGCCACAGTTGATGAACTAGCCTAAACTGATAAAAAGTATTCCTAGATTCTTCCATCACCAAAATGTCCCTGGTTAGAGTGAAGTACAGGAGTGCTTCCAGACTACGAGCTTGCTCTTCAGGGAAAGTATTAACCCATCCAGAGCAGGATGGATACTGGCTACTGGAACAGTTTTACCCCTAACACTGTAGCATTGCTATTTTGTCTGGATTAAGGCTCAAGTTGCTTGCCATCATGCAGTGCTTTCCCTACGTCCTAACCCTAGTTAAACATATTGTTAGCATCTCCCTGGATTCAGATGGAAAGGAGAGATCAATAGCTGCAAAATGATAGCAAATCATTCTAAACCCCTAGTGGTTTCAAGTAGACATGCAGAACAATATACAACTTTGAGAAACCTCATAATCCAACAGGCAAGGGGGCAGAACAGAAGTAGCACCGCCTTTTGGAATCTAGCATTTAAGAAAGACAGGAACCACTACAAATTCCCACCACTCAGGCCATTCCTGCCAAGTGGTCCAGACAGATATGAGGGTTGATAGTATCAAAAACCACTGATAAGCCAAAGAGAACCAACAGTTATTCATCTCCACTTTCAGCAGACTGGGGTTCATCAGGATGAGTAAGGCACTTTCTGTGCCATACCCAAGACAAAAACCAGATGAAAAAGGATCTAAATAATCCAGAAACACTTGGAGTTGAGTGCTAGAACTTTTCTAAAATCTTGCTTAAGAATATCAAATAAGATTTCAGTCCATAGCTATTCTGATTTAACAAATCTAGTGCAGATTTATTCAGAAGAGGATGTACCACTGCTTCCTTCAAAATTGGAGGTACTGAATCTTCTGTCGATGATGTATTAATAACAGTCATGATCCGTGGAGATAGAGTGCCCAGGCAGACTTTATCAGCAAGAAGATGCAGGGGTAGGTCTCAAAACTTTTAATATTCTGTCCACGTCCTCAGGCTGCACCATCTGAGAAGTAGCCATAGAAACTTGACCCGGTTGATGCCCTGTTACTGGAAGCACTTAGGCTACAACATAGCACAGAAACACCATCATATAATGATCTTTTTGTAACAATGGAGCCCCGTGGTACTTCTCGACCCCCCCAGATCATTATTTTCATGGCCCGACCAAAACAACAAATTCAGGATCTCCTACTACAGGCACTGGGTCCAATATTAATTAGGACAGACCATGGTTCCAATGGTGAGTATGATATCCTAAGAAGCTCCAGATCACATGAACTCAGCATGATCTCAGCATAGCTGCTGAGTCCCCAAGAAACAGATGCCTGGGGGGACTCCAGCACCAGTGCCGACACTAGCTCATCAAACTTGTGTGGGGAGACCATTAGGCAGTAGAGCAGGCATTATGCCCACGGAATCCCAGATCTGTCTCAGGAGCCTAATACCAGGAATAAAAAGTCTTTATTGATAATTTTTTGACCAGGTCTTCTGGTCACAGTGATGGAAGTCAATGCCAAATTAAGCCTGTTTTACTGAGAAACTTGGCAGAGACAGCTGAGACAAACCAACTTCATCACTTTCATCCAGCCAGATCCTAGAAATGCACACCAGGTCAGTCTATTGCTTCAGGATTAAAGCTTTGATGAAAGACTGATCTGGCACTAAAGAACAGGACTTTCAAAGTAGGTTGCTCACTGATGTAACACCCAAAGCCATTGTGTGTGGAAAGAGGATCAGGTGGAGGCAAAGCCCGTAAGTGTCTAAGCTCTAGCCAATCCATCTTCCACCAGCATACCTTCCTCTGCCCAGCACACTGGGGAAGTTAAGATTATTGCTGCTCTCCTACACCTCACAGTCCTCTCTACGGCATGAGAAACGGCAGACGGAAGGATAAAGTATCTAAAGAAAGAATGTACAGGATAGTACTTAAACAACCGGAAACAGAGAAATCATCCCCTTTGGATGCGTTCAGACGCGCCATTTGAACCGCTTTCGGCATACCTCAGGAATGGATTTATGTGCGCGTTCACACGCCCACCATCTACGCACCATCCCCAGCCGTGGCTTTCTGGATCAACCCCCCTTTAAACCAGAGTATTTTGATACCACTTACCAAGTGGTGTTTTCCCAATTCTCCGGTTTTGAGCCGCACTTTTCTGACATCTGATCATTCCATTGAGCCACTTCCGGGTGCTTCAACCCCCCTCCCCTTTGGGAAGCTGCCTCAGGCTTCCGCTTTTCATCCAACATTTTTTTTTATGCCTTGGCGGTGTGTGCTTGGGCAGAGCTCCGCTCCTAAGTTAATGAAAGAAAAGCTTAAATGGTGCCTAGTTTAAGCATTTAGACAAGTCCGGGATCTCAGGGAGGACAGTTTCAGGGTAAAGTTTAAAGAGAAGTCTTCATTTAAAGTTTAAAGGGACTTGTGGAAATCGCTGTTCTGCGCATGCGTGAAAATTTTAGCTCTAGAGAGGGCTGCCTGTGCATATGCTCAAACTGAGAGGAAAAAAAACCCACCTGCGTGTGGACGGCGGGGAACCCGGAATAAGGAGATCAGTGTGATTGCGATTCTCCAGGTTAAAAAAAAAACACAACGCATCAGACCGGAGCAATTTAAACCGCTCCAGCATGCTGTCTGGACACACCCTTTGAGTCTCTTTCCACCTTAAAATATGCAGTTGACAGCTTCCCATCAATCTTTTCAAGCATACAAAAATGATCACAGATGAGGTTCAAAGGCTCTTCCATTCTCCATGGAGGAAACCCAGTCGATCCAAAACTTAGAGTAGTTATAGAAGTGTTGTTTCTGGTTGAGGCATAACCAAAAAAAGAGTTTGTTAGAAATCAAACTTGACTTAGAGCTGGCACCAGATAAAACCATGTTCAAGCTGTGACAATATTAAGCATAATATATAAAATGTATTTTTAATACTGGCCAAAAATGTATATTTGAACAATGATGAAAGAGAGAGAGAGATGCCCCTGAAACCAAGGGCTCATGAACTTTTTGAAGTGCAACCCACTTCTAAATTTATTCTATTTTTCAGGATCCACTTGCAGATGAAGCTGCCTTATACTAGCGCATTCATATCTTACAGCAAATATATGTATGTCCTGCATTTACATGCAAGCATTGGAGTATGAGAAACAGCCAGTGCACATTTACTTCACAAATGTATCAGGCAGAGTTCACCCTAAGCTGTGCTAAGGTGCCGCTAGCATACAGACTCACCCACTTGCCCACCTCTACATTACAGGATTTCAGTGGGCATTGCCCACACTTGTTTTTGTAGTTTTAAAAACTATGAATTTTTTAAAGCCAATATTCTATCAGTTATATTTTTATTCTGTCCTTTTTCCAAGGAGTGGGTGAGATATATGGTTCCAGGCTCTATTTGATCTTCACAGCACCCCTGTGAAGAAGTTAACACTGAAAGAGTATTAACTTCCATGGCCAGAGATGTAGGGCAGATTACCTTCAAAAAAACTTGTCCAGTGCTTTATTTTTCAATTTGATGATACATTAATTTATAAAATTAATCCCCATGAATGAATATCATTGCGAATACAATAGTAGGAAACCTTGGTAATTTTAAAGCTGTAATTAATGTTTTGGGGGTGATTATTCCTGGGAATTGTGCGAGAGTTAACATGATTCTAAACAAGGAAGAGGGGGAAAATACAAATGAATACAAAAAACCAGCTTATAAAAATAAATTATGAATTGACTTGATTTTCTGTACAGGTCTAAAGAAAACCAGACCTTAACTTCTTATTTATGCTTCTCTGACATTGCAGAAAGTTTACTGTAATCACCATTTGATGTGGAACTCATAGGTAATGCAAGTGAAGCTACAGATATGAGCAGTGAAACTGAGGTACCCCAGCAATGCCCATAGAAAAGAGTAAAAATAGATGAGTGGACAATGGTATATCATGAACAGTTCTCTGTTGTGCTAAAATTCATGTGTCAAAGGTTTTCAGGACTTTTCTTAAATTATAATATAAGTGAAGAACATACTATGCTGTCTTAATCTTTTTGCAAGTATTTTTCCAATAAAAACAATTTCAATATAAAGCTTTAATTTTGTTTGAATGTAACATTTAAACTGACATGATTAAATTGTTATAATCTAATTTTGCAGTATTTGATGCTCCTGAAACATAAATTAACAAAGGGAGAAATCCTATGCAGGTTTACTTAGAAGTAAACTGTTTTATTCAATGGGGTTTAATCTCAAGAAAGTGTTCATACATAGCAAACCTTTTTTCATACATAGGGTACCTTTTAAAATTGTGTTTACTAAATATAAGTCCAAAAGAATATGCAAAACCAGACGATAATCTATGTAGGGCAACAGACAAAAAAACCTGGTTTGTATTTTCCAACACTGCTCGCGGCTAAATAGGGACCTGTAGCCAGGTCCCTCAGTCATAAGCTAGTACTCTAACCACTACACATAGTGACTCTCTGGAGTATTCTGTTTCTCTTTTGTATTCTCAGGTTACTGACTTTCATGCTGGTAGCTCTTTGGCACACGGAGTAGAATTCTTGCTCATGAGACTCCACAGCTTAGAAGGAACATTGGTACCGGTTCTTGGATAAATTTGCAGTTTCAGTCACAGGTTCAGCTGCATGTGTATTGAATGTAACATGAAAATATGCCTGTATAAATAAAAATCAACAGTACAACGTAACTGGTGAACAGGGCTTCTGAGTCAGACCACTGGCTTCTCAAGCTTAACTTTTTCTATGCTTAAAGAGTCTCCAGGTTCTCAGGTAGCAGACTTTTACTTTACCAGCTATCAGAACCTCTTAACTGGAGATTGCACCCGGGACCTTCTGCATACATAGGAGATGCTCTACCACTGAACCATGGTCACTCTCAAAATAGCTCCGTATTGCAAAAGAAGACAGCTAAGGAGGGATGCGACAGATTTTAAAAATTTTGCATAGAGTTGACAAAGTGGATAGAGGTAGCTTTTCTTCCCTTTCCCATAATATTAAAACTCAAGGATAATAAATGAAATTGATGGGGATAGGTACAGGACAGACAAATGGAAACACTTTTTAAAAATTAAATTGTGGAATTTGCTGCCACAAGCATAGACGGCTTTAAAAGGGGGTTAGAAAGATTCATGGAAGATCAGTGGCTAGTAGCCATAGTGAATAAAGGGATCCTTCACACTCAAAGGCAATAAAAGCTCTGAAACCAAGTGCTATGACGCAAAATCAGGGAAGGGCCTTGGTCTCTCTACATGCTCTCCAGGGTGACTGGCTGGCCATTGCATAAAACAGGATACAGCAGTGGACAGACCACTGATCTCATCCAGCAGAGCTCTTCTTATGTCCCCACCCGCAACTTGCTTGCAGGGAGGGCAGGACACAACTCCAATAAAATAAACATAAAAATGCAAGAATCTCACAGTTGCCGATACTTTTTAGTGTTTTTAAAACATATATCATTTTTGAGCAACAAGCTGTATTTCACGGCCATGTCACGCATTATGCAAAGCCAAATTTGCAACTGAGTATTTCAGAGTTTCCTTCTTCAGCCCATCCTGTTGTACCTCTTGTCCTTGCACCTCACCTGAAAGAATTTTGGAAAGGCACTTTGAGGTCCTGACCCACAGCTTGGGAACCACTACCTTTAACTGTGGGAACTCCGTCTCTCAGGAAGTAGGTTTCTCCCCATCATTTACAGCCTTCTAGCGAAATCTGAATCCAAATTTACACCAGAAGGCCTTTTGGGAACTTTGACTGTCGTACTTAAGTTTTTAAAAACTGTGTTTTTATTGATGACTTCGTTTTAACTATTATTGTATTTATTTGTGAGCTTCCTTGGGAATTTGTAGACCAGAAAATAAACATACAAATAAAAGATCAAAACAATCAATTATCATCATAACAAGTAATTTTAAATGCCAACTGAAGTCAATGGCCTTAGAACGGTATAGCTTAAGACAGCACTACAATAGGCAACCTGACTCCATATTTTCCTTTAAGTTTTCTAGTAAATGCAGATTTCTAAAACGAGAGCCTAAGCCTTAGAAATAAAGTTATAAAGCTTAATGGTTGACCTCAGGCCAAAAGACATGATGCTGTTAACATGTGGTAGAGTCCCCATTTTGTTTGTATCCCACTTTTCTCCCCTCTGGAGACCCAAATTTATAACAGCATTCTCCCTTCCCCCATTTTAGTATCATGATCACCATCTGGCGGGGCTGAAAGAGCATGACTGGCCCAAGATCACTCAGTGAGATCCTGTGGCGGAAAAAGGGTTCAGACCTGGGGCTCCCAGATCCCAGACCAAATAGACATTATGCCATGTTAGCCCTTGATCAGGACCACAACACAGTAATCCTCCCCCTTCATGACATTCCTGTAGTCAGAAATACCGTTGTCCCCCCCATGCCTGTTTAAAGCCCTGGAAGAAACAAGATGGTTACCCGTAAAGTGTGTGTCTCTCCCCCCCATACACATACTCATGAGGCTCACAATAGTCCAATTTTCTGACTAGAAAAATGGCAAAAGAGGAAGGATTAAGTTCCTCCCCCTTTGCCTAAAGCTGTGGCCCCAGTCCAGACTGGGCATACCCTCATGGCTGCTTTTGGGACTAAAATATACATATTGTCAAATACATCTGCTTATTTCTAACATATTTCAATATTTCTTTCTGTCAGCTGTTATTCCCTCACCGCCCCCCCCTTAATATATCTCAGTTACTTCAGGGTCAAGTACGCTCCCCCCTCAGAACCCGTATGCAGAGTTTGATCGGGAATAAGCCCCAGGCCACATATTTTCTCCCTGCTCCTCATTGAATGTAATGATTGACCAGAAGGGTCTAGTTTACGCTTTCAAGCATAGTTTGGTATGTTCTGTGTAACACAAGAGGAAGGCGGCGGGAAATAAGCCTTTGCCCCTGATTTCACAGTGCGGCCAGGTTACAGGCAGGACAGGAAGGGGGAGCGAGAAGAGATGTCTTGACTGAATAGGCACTTTGCTATGAGACGTCTTTTTAAAGATATGCCTCTAACATGGAAATAAAAGTGATTTGCCACACTTTGGAAAGAAACGGGACCTAAGATCTCTTCTCACATTTTTTTTCTCTTCTCAGCGTGGTGAATAATGTAGGAGAATTCAAATGAGGTGGCTTCCACTTGTCTCCCACTTCCTCTCCAGGCTGCTTGACAGCCACTGCTTAAGTGTCACAAACCCTCAGTCATTAGCTGTAACAGTGCACAGATGGAACAATATTTGCTCTGTCATTGGCATTCAATTAGGAAGATGCCAACTCTAAACATTAAGCCAGTTAAACTATGCTTTAGGCGAAGCATGGCTCATAATGTGAGCTTTTATGTTATCATCAGGAAATCTGGTTTCTTTGGGGTTTAATGTACGGCAGATATTAAAAATCTGCATATAGCCACACATGCAAAAGAAAGAGAGGTAGAAATCTGAGATTATCCTTTATCAAGATCAATTGATAGTTTGTACTCAAAGGCAAAGGACAGCAGCAAACTAGAAGCTCAGTGCCATCAAATTCCGTGTGAGAAAAAAGTAGACTTGGGTGGCAGGCGGGGAGAGGGGCACACCTGACTGAAATCTGAGGTGTTACTCCTTGCTGTCAGTGAGTCTCATCATTTGACTAGGAACAACTTTCTATCCCAAAAATTATCCGTCAAGCTTCCAACACGCTCACAAAGTCTCCCTTTACCCCAAAGTCTCGTGCTTCCTCTTAGCTGGCAGGGAGTACAAAGTGGATTTTCCCAGGCATTCATCCAAGTGACTAGACATCCTTTTTGCCACTACCTTTTGGGGAAAGCAGAAGCTAAACTTTTCAGCATTGTTAGACACTTATATTTAAAGATAAAGGGCCAGTTAATCTACAGATTACATACCTGACCCGCCTCTAAAAGTCCATTTAATTTGTCACACGTAGAAATATAAAGTTCCCTGCAATATTGAAACCACACACACGCAAAACCTCTTAGGAAGTCGGGGGGGGGATTAAGTATGTGCAATCCTTAATTTCTTATTAAATACAAATATCATTTATTACTTTAACAACATGAAATTCATCATTTTTAAATTACCAGCATATAAAATTGTGTTTGGCATATTTATGATATTTAAAACTATAAATGCCTTATATAAGCAAATATAGCCATGATTTGAGAGAGAAGTGTAAACTACTGCACCTTTGCACACATATCTTCATTTTTTTGCCATTTTTGCCATCTGAGAGGTAGGAAAAATATAAGTTGAAAAACAGAAATCACAACCTACATCTTCCAAACTGATGCTGCTGTTGGAAAATCCTATGAGGAGGATACTCGAGACTGCTCTGAAGATAAGCTCCCTGCTCTCTGTAATAGGATTGCCATGGTTGTTCAGAGAAGGCTTTCTGCTTCTATCCTGTTTCTCCTACAGGTGTTATCTCCAAAGGCTTCGCCGTCCAGCAATTCTTCTAGATTTGAGTTTCATCTGTCTTCTCGGAAAATAATGTACCACCTTCAAAACGGAGATCTACGCTTTGACATGTGTCTAATGGTAATGCCGTAGATCACAGCCCTGCACACCTTCTTAAAACAATCTGCAGATTGCCTACTTGCATTAATTTGCTGCTTAGATAATTGTAATACTTCAGTTTGCAGAACTTTTGCTAACAACTTCTATTCATCTGGAAGTTCCTCCAAGCAGGGATTCAACTTCTTCCAGAGAAATGACTGGTATCCTGCCATAATGGCTAAATAGCTGGCAATTGTAAGATCCAGTGCTGCTAAGGAATACATCTTTTGATCAATTACATCCAGTTTCCTCGCCTCTTTATCTACTAGCACAGCATGATAGCTCGGATGCCTTCTTGGCTGCATCTCCTCTGTGACTAATGACAACTGCAGGGGATGCACTAATCCCAGGGATAGACCCAGTAGGGCTGAAGGAGGGATATCAGGGATATTCTGGCCTGGTTTCGAATTTGCCTTTTCTGGGTAAGGTGGTTGAGAGAGTGGTGGCAGCTCCAGGCTTTCTTGGATGACGCTTCCATCCTGGATCCCTTCCAGTTTGGCTTCCGCCTTGGCCATGGGATGGCGTGGGGCGGCACTGCTGTTGCTCTTGGACTTGATAGCAGCGTTCGACACAGTCAGTTATGATCTCTTGATCCACTGCATTGCCGATAAGAACATAAGAACATAAGAGAAGCCAATGTTGAATCAGGCCAATGGCCCATCTAGTCCAACACTCTGTCACACAGCGGCCAAAATATACCAGGTGCCATCAGGAGGTCCAGCAGTGGGGCCAGGGCACCAGAAGCCCTCCCACTGCTGCCCCCTCCAGCACCAAGAATAGAGTGCATCACCTGCCCCAGACTGAGAGTTCTCATTCTATACCCTGTGGCTAATAGCCACTGGTGGACTTCTGCTCCATATGTTTATCTAATTCCCTCTTGAAACTGTCCATGCTTGCAGCTGCCACGACCTCCTGTGGCAGTGAATTCCATATGTTAATCACTCTTTGGGTGAAGAAGTATTTCCTTTTATCTGTTCTAACCCAACTGCTCAGCAATTTCATAGAGTGCCCACGAGTTCTTGTATTGTGAGAAAGGGAGAAAAGTACTTCTTTCTCAACCTGCTCAATCCCATTCATAATCTTATAAACCTCGATCATGTCACCCCTCAGCCGTCGTTTCTCCAAGCTAAAGAGCCCCAAGCATTTTAACCTTTCTTCATAGGGAAGGTGTTCCAACCCTTTTATCATTCTAGTTGCCCTTCTCTGCACTTTTTCCAGTGCTATAATATCCTTTTTGAGATGTGGTGACCAGAACTGTACACAGTATTCCAAATGAGGTTGCACCAATGATTTATACAGGGGCATGATGATACTGGCTGATTTGTTATCAATTCCCTTCCTAATAATCCCCAGCATAGCGTTGGCCTTCTTTATTGCAGCAACACATTGTGTAGACATTTTTAGCGAGTTATCCACGACGACTCCATGATCTCTCTCTTGGTCAGTCTCTGCCAGATCAGACCCCATCAACGTGTATTTATATTTAGGATTTTTGGCTCCAATGTGCATCACTTTGCACTTGGCCACATTGAACCCCATTTGCCACGTTGACGCCCACTCACCCATCCTCAACAGATCCCTTTGGAGTGCCTCACAATCCTCCCTGGTTTTCACCACCCTGAACAACTTCGTGTCATCTGCAAATTTAGCCACATCACTGCTTACTCCCAATTCCAAATCATTAATAAACAAGTTAAAAAGCATCGGACCGAGTACTGATCCCTGTGGTACCCCACTGCTTACCACCCTCCACTGAGAAAGTTTCCCATTTATACTCACTCTCTGTTTCCTATTTATAAGCCAGTTTTTGATCCACAAGAGGACTTGTCCTTTTATCTCATGATTATTGAGCTTACTTAGGAGCCTTTGATGAGGAACTGTATCAAAAGCTTTCCGGAAGTCAAGGTAAATAATATCTATTGGGTCCCCCTTGTCCACATGTTTGTTCACTCCCTCAAAAAACACTAACAGGTTAGTGAGACAAGATCTTCCCTTACAGAACCCATGCTGAGTCTGCCTCAATAGTTTTTGTTCATCAATGTGCCTACTAATTCTTTCCTTAATAACAGTTTCCACCAACTTACCCGGTATCGATGTCAGACTGACTGGCCTGTAATTTCCTGGATCTCCCCTGGAGCCCTTTTTAAAGATGGGAGTGACATTAGCTACCTTGCAGTCCTCAGGAATGGAGGCAGATTTTAAAGAAAGATTACATATTTTTGTCAGGAGATCCACAAGTTCACATTTGAGTTCTTTCAGAACTCTCGGATGAATGCCATCCGGGCCTGGTGATTTATTAGTTTTTAAATTGTCCATCAGTCGGAGGACTTCCTCTCTTGTCACCGCAATCTGATTCAGGTCTTTCAAACCCCTCCCGAAATCGGTGCTTCTGGAGTGGGCAAACACTTCTCCTCTTCCACAGTGAAGACAGAGGCAAAAAATGCATTCAGCTTCTCAGCCATTTCCATATCATCCTTCACTACTCCTTTTACCCCTTGATCATCCAAGGGCCCCACTGCCTCCCTGGCTGGCTTCCTACTTCTAATGTATGATACTGGCTGTATTGATATGGGGGATTGCTCTTCAGTGGCTTTCCTCCTTTCTCCATGGGGACAGAGGGTGGTGCTTGGGGAGACAGTGTCTCCACAATACCCACTGGAATGCAGAGTGCCACAGGGGGCAATTCTCTGATATTCTTTAACATCTACATGTGTCCCCTCGCCCAGTGGGGGGGGTTGGGCTGGGCTATTACCAGTATACTCATGATACCCAGCTCTATCTGCTGATGGATGGATGGATGGATTCCACCACAGATAATTTGGACAGAGTGCTGAGAGCCATGGCTGATAGTTACAGCAGAGCCTGTTGAGATTAAATCCAACAAAGATGGAGGTCCGGTATCTGAGTCGTGGGTGTTTGAAATCAGGAATTCAGCTCCTGACACTTGGTGGGGTGCCACTGACGTCAGTGCTGAGAGCAGAGAGCCTTGGGGGTGATCCTGGATGCCTCACTTTCAATGGAGGCCCAGGTCACCACTGTTGCCAGGTCTGCCTTTTATCATCTGTGGCAGGTCAAGCAACTTGATCCCTATCTCTCCTCCTAGGACTTAGCTACAGTGATCCACGCAGCAGTCACTTCCAGGCTGGATTACTGTAACTTGCCCTATGTGGGGCTGCACTTGAACCTGACCTGGAAACTCCAGCTGGTGCAGAACACAGCAGTGCACTTGCTGATGGCATCATCTTAATATTAAAAGGAACCAAAAGTACAGTTGTATACAGATAGAAAAAATTTGCCCCACAAGCTACAAAATCCTGGCTATGGGCTCGCAGCAGAAGCTACATCACTGAGTTGTTGCCAGTCCCCCCAGGTGGTAGTGGGGGGGAGAGGGCTACTAGTAGGAGGTCTGCTAACACTGGAGACCTGGCAGCCCTCTTCTTTATACGAATGAAAAGTATTAAGATGGATAACATAAACAGAATAACTAGAATACTAAAAGAATGCACTGGAAATTTATGAGCAGAATATTTGCTAGGCTAGAACTTGGGTCACCAGCCAGTTGGAGTCTGGCAGGGAGAGACATGGAGGGGAGCTACAGGGCAACAGCATGATGTCACTGCTGGAGTTTTCCCAGAAGATGTTGCACTTCTCTAAGAATTGCAATTTCTAGAGCAGACTAACATCAACTCCAGGTTTCCCCCCAGAAGTGATGTTGTGACCTCACCTAATGCCATTTTCTTTACATTATCTTTCTCCTGCTGGCCACAGAAGGGGTGATGTGAAGGGATCTGGTGGATCCCCTTCTGGTAAAGTGGAAGCCTGGCTAAAACAGAATTGTTTAATTCATTTATATTAAGGATGTTCCGCTGACATAATTTTAACTTTGGATTCAGTTAACACATATGAATACACTTCACCATTTCACGCACATTCACGTGTAGCTTACTTTACCTACAGTCGAGCACGTTTCTAATATATACATAATTATGCTACTGAAATTACACGGTCCTTTAGAATAGCCACTCAGATTGCCAAGTGAAAGACTGAAGAACCGTCACAACACACTCTTGGCAGCATTCAGCCAGTCTCTCTAGGAACACAATGACCCCAACTTTATTCAGAAAACTCAGTTTGAAAGAGACGCTATTCCCTAAAGCAATTCTCAGCACTACTTAAAAAGCTTGTGGGGAAAAATCAGATTAGAGTTAACCAGGTTATGTAGATGTTATGAGAATGTAACTTCTAAAAATAACTTCATAGATCAATTCAAGTAAACTTCAAATAGAGATCTCACCTTTTGCACAGCGTAGCACTTGTACGTTATATAATTCTGCTCCCAAATTACCAGATTGATATAGTAACTGTAGAAGAAAGCCTTGGACACAAAAAGACTTGTGCTTTGAATGGACTGCGGGCTTGAAAGTTTTATGCCATCACATTATATACGATACCTGATGGAGCTATTATACTTACGTTGCATTTTATAATGCCTCTGGTGGACAAGAGGAGAACAAATCATTTTAATAAATGTATTCTCCAAATACATGAATAAGATCTACAATGGGAAGATGGATTTTGGCATTATCTTCCAACTCTTACTGTAACCACTTACAAGGGGAAAATAAAACCAAGATGCCTATCTAGACTGATCTGAAAATAAAGAGAATACACCAAAAATGAATCAGTGCTTGATACATTATTTTCATCACAAATGATGTCCATGTAGCTCTTTTTAAAATACACCAGTTCTCGTGTATTCTCAAAACCAAGTCATGTTAGGATGACAAATGGTAACTTGCCTGAAGGCTCCAAGCCAGCGTGCTCACAGATGAGCAGGGATTTGAACATGTATACAGTACCCTTTCCACTGTGCCAAACTGGTCCCATATTGACATGCTCAACTACTAAAAGCAAGACATAATCACAGGAATAGCACTAGCGTAATGCCTAAGAGAAAGCCCCATAAACTAACAGCTGTGACATATAATCAATGCGCTCCTGGTAAAACAATATTCAGAATAGCCTCGCTTATTTAAAATAACATTCAATTTACACACACACACAGAGCGTTCTAGTCAAGCTGTTTAAAAAAATGATCATAGGCACCCAAAGAGAAATTATATATCCCTTACGTACTTCAAAAAGAGACGGGGAGTTTCACACAGTTACTTCAAACGATTTAATCTTGAAAGCAACATAACTGCAATATATATTAATCCACTAGAGTACACATTGAACACATTGCTTCCAAGCACCACTGACTAAATGTCTCTGTAGAATTGCTTCCATCGTAGAACAGTTTACTGCTCTGTATATTTAAAGAGAATGCAAGTTACTCCGTGCACGTTGTTTAAATTGATTCCCATATCGGTCTGTCACAGCAGTAGCGGAGGTGGATTGTCGTAGAGCCTTCCTGTCAAACCACTTTGAGATTCATGGTTTGTTTGCAGCCAAAGGGAAATCCAGAAAAGAGAAGTTCTAGAGACTTGCCAAGAATAAAGGAAGGAACCACGTTGCAGTAGAGTTGATATCTTGGTCTATTTACATGTTGACAGGTGTCCAAATATGCATGTTTACTTATACCACATGTTTTCACCAGCAGACACTGAAATTACTGTGTGTGTGTTTGTGTGTATAAAAATGAAGATACAGTAAATCCATTTATTGCCCAACACTGGGAGAAAGCCAGCTACCGAAACACATCTGCTGTTCCACAATGGTTAGCAGATGTTGTAAGCATTTACTTCTCACAGTCTGATATACATTTGCTGCTGGGTACTCTGAGACCTCGTTTACCCATGTCCCCATTCCAGACACTGAAAGGGGCATCTTTTGGGTGGATGGGTACATGACACTCTTCAAAAAGGACAGAGCAACTGTAGCACCTGGCTGTAATTAAATTTGGAGACGAAACTAACAGCAGTGCTTGGGAGTCACTTATAGGTCAAATCTGTATTTGCATTTTTAAATCAGTTTCGTGCTGTATTTGCATTTTTAAATAGTTTCGTGCTACTGTGATGCTGTCTTTCTCTATGCTTGACAGCGTCACAGCAGCACGAAACTGATTTAAAAATGCAAATACAGATTTGACCATAGCTACACCAAGGAAAAGTGGGAAATGCTCTGGAAGATGAATTGCTTGTTGTCTTGTGAATTGTGGTGTTGTGCACCGCGGTTACTTCAAGTTGCAGCGATTGAATGTTACCTCTATCACTTTACCATGGAATAACCGATAGAGTTGGTCCCATAGTGTAAGTGAATTTCTCCATACCTCCCCTTCTACTGCGGCCCCAAAAGGACCCCACCCATAAATGCTGCTCCTGTTGGACAGGGGACACCCAGAAACAGCATGGGGGGGGTCAGAGGTCTGCCATAGGAAAGGGGGGGAATCAGAGAAAATGCGCAACACACACACACACACACACACAACCACACACCATAGCAGGGATTTTCTGCTGGATCTAGTGTTGCTGCTGCAAATAAGGCAAACCTTGGTTATGGGACTGGATCTTCAGAGAGGTCAGTCAAACTGAACATGCCTGCAGCCAGCTTCTGACCAGCTTTTTCACCACGTGACATGAAACAGAAAGGCAAGTGACGACGAGCATGCCAAATTGGGCTTCAAAGTGTCAGGGATCAATAAACTTGGTTGAGCCCTCACTTCAGCCCTTGGGAATGATGAAGACTGGCCTTCGACTCTTCATCCAGCCCTGAAATTTGAGACACCATCCCTTTCCCTATGACCCATCAAACAGGAAAAAAGCCCTCACATTTTCCATCTCACCTCTATACTGTTGCAATGATTATTTCCTAAAACTTGGTTGCTCAAACTCCAGGATGGACAGAATTGATCATTTTCAGGAATAAAGAAGTAAATCTATGCATTCATTTCTTTCTCAGGCTTTGTTGTTCAGTCGCACAGTTGAGTCCGACTCTTCGTGACCCCATGGAACACATCACGCCAGGCCCTCCTGTCTTCCACTGTCCTCTGAAGTTTGCTCAATTTCATGTTTGTTGCATCGATGGCACTGTCTAACCATCTCATCCTTTGCCATCCCCTTCTTCTTTGACCTTCAATCTTTCCCAGCATCAGGGTCTTCTCCAGTGAGTGCTCCCTTCTCATTTGGTGGCCAAAGTATTTGAGCTTCAACTTCAGGATCTGGCCTTCCAGGGAACAGTCAGGGTTGATTTCTTTCAGGATTGAATGATTTGATCTCCTTGCAGTCCAAGGGACTCTCAAGAGTCTTCTCCAGCACCACAGTTCAAAAGCATCTATTCTTCGGTGCTCGGCCTTCCTTATAGTCCAGCTCTCGCAGCCATACATTACTACTGGGAATACCATTGCTTTGACCATGCGGACTGTTGTAGGCAGGGCGATGTCTCTGCTTTTTATCATGCTGTTTAGGTTTGCCATTGCTTTCCTCTCAAGGAGCAGGTGTCTTTTAATTTCATGGCTTCAGTCACCATCTGCAGTGATCTGGGATCCCAGGAACATGAAGTCTGTCACTACTTCTATGACTTCCCCTTCTATTTGCCAAGGAGTGATGGGGCCGGATATCATAATCTTAGTTTTTTTGATGTTGAGCTTCAAGCCCACTTTTGCGCTCTCCTCTTTCCCTCTTAGTAAGAGGCTCTTTAGGTCCTCTTCACTTTCTGCCATCAGAGTGGTATCATCTGCATATCTCAGGCTAAGCATCAAATTATAGCAGCCTGTGCAGCCCAGACTAGCCTGAGCTTGTCAGAGCTTGGAAGCTAAGCAGGGTCAGCCATGGTTGATACTTGGTTGAGACCACCAAGGAATCAGGGTTCATATACAGAGGAAGGCGATGGAAAATCATCATGGCTCATTCCTTGCCTTGAAAGCCCCATGAAAACTCCCGATTTGACGATATTATTAAGCATCCAGTTAAAACTGCTCATCAAAAGAGATGGCTTCTACTTGATCTTCATATGACTCTTCCAACTTCATATCCTGCAGGCCCATAGCTACAGTGGGGCCTCCTGGGGCCTCCCGGGGCCTGCCCCTCCCAACTTACTACCAACAACCCACAACTTCCCATCCAGCTCAGGACCCCCGACTTCCAATTTTTAATTTTATTTATGGTGCTCATCACTGGCTGCAGTGGCTCCCTCTCACCAGCTGCGGCTGCTCTCTCTCTTGTTGGCTGGGCTCACTGCTGGCCATTACACCACCCTCTTGCTGGTTGCAGCTGGACTCTCTCTTGTCAGCTGGGCTTGCCCCTGCTCTGTGCTCAGCATCCAGGCTCGCTGTGCCAATGGAAAGATGGCGACGGATGGAGCGAGTGGAGAGCCCAGCTCCAACAGCCAAGGGGAAGCAACAGCAGTGGTAGGCGAAGGATGTGTGACTCGGGGTGCAGGCAATTGCTGCCCAGGGGCTGATGGGCTGGCTGTGTTGCCACAAGGGGAGAGAAGGAAGCAGTGGCTCTCGCTGTTGGGGCTGGAGAGGGCCCAGCAGCGTGTCTGTCCAGAACATAGACTGCTGGCTTTCCCCCCAGGAGGTGGGTCACTTGGGGGGTGGCCCCCTGACTTATTTGAATGCTCCCCAAATTAAAAAAAAAAATACCGACTACGGGCCTGTCCTTAGTTAACAAAAAATGAGATCTGGAGAGGAAAAAAATTGGGCAACAAAATCATAATGTATGGAAGATGGCCTGCAATGTAGCTGGCTTGCAGCAGCACCTTCTAAAGAAAATCATATGGAAACATTTCCAAGGCCTCAGGAAGAGAAGGATCTTTCCCACCAGATGCTACCTGAGATCTTTTAACTGGAGATTCCAGGAACTGGACCTGGGACCTTCTGCAAGGGCTTTGCTATTGAATGACAGTTCCTCCCCAGTCCCGGAGTAGGGGGAAATGAACATATTACTAGATGAAGAAGAATAGTAGGTTTTATACCCTGCTTTTCTCTACCTTAAGGAGACACAAAATGGCTTACAATCTTTCCTTTCCTCTTCCCACAACAGGCACCTTGTGAGGTCAGTGAAACTTCATTTGCAGGAATCAGAATCAAACCCGGTTCTCCAGATTCAAGTCTGCTACTCTTAATCACTACACCACACTACGAGATTTCCTGCAGTAGTCTTCCATTAATTCAGTTTCAGTGCCTTCCTAAACCGAATTTATCCTTCTAGGTGCACTGAAATCAGTGGGCTTAGAAGGACGTTATTCAATGTGGATGTTTGTAATGTATTAGCACAAATAAGTCAGCACATACATGATTTGTGTTAACAGCATTTTTAAGCAGCCTTCACTTTCACATCTTCCCCAAACAGCATGCATAGGAAAATGCTCAATAGTCAGAAGAAGGCAGTGCAAATCCTTCGGTGCTAGCAGGGGCCTCTTCTGATGTACACTGTACACATGCAGAGTGGACACATGTGCCTGGCACACTGCTTCAAAGGACATTGCCACAAAAGATATCCACAAATAGTATGCAATTAGCCATACGTAATTAGGAAAGAATGAGAGCCACTGCTACCCTTTCTTTCTTTCTCCACTCAAACTAACTGAGGGAAAGCCAGCACCATTTGTAAAAAGTAGTACTAGAGAGAGAGAGAGAGACTGAGAGAGAGGGCAGAGAGGTAGATCAATAATAAATTGGCAGCAGGCAGTGTGAAGTTGTCAACAGTAGCATAGTCTTGAGTGGCTTTGGATTCTACATCAATAGAGAAAAAATTCTAGCGAAACAGAACAGAAAATAAGAGGCACTCGCTGAAAACAATTTAGGATGGCACAAGAAAGGGGAAAGAATCGCTTGCACTTCTGAAGTAATGTCTGAAAGGGCTATTACTACATTTCCTTTACTGCAAGCTGTACCAGAGGCAGAGCACTCCAATCTGAAATTACGCCAAAAGCAATGATAACTGATTAGATGAGCAACTCATTCATCCGCTTTTGACAATTCTCTGGAACATCCCAATCCACCCCTGATAAGTAACTTTCACTCAAGGAACAAATTTTCTCATATTTATTTGGCAAACTATAATTTAGAAACTGAATTCATGAGCTAGTCTGTCAGCAGTTAACTGAAAGGGATGTCTTAGAACAAGAGATGAAAATGTAGGCCTTTCCCAAACTGTTTTTTTAAGATGTCACCATGCTTAGAAGAAAGACCAGGAGGGCCCTTCTAAAGAGGGGAAATGGATGCTTAGGCACAGCAGACTGCCAATCAAAGGCAGAGCAAGAGGGGAAGAAGCAAGGGCCAGCAAGGGAGGGGATAGGTTTTCCCTCATCCGTGAGTCCTCACAGGTGTCCCTCTTGTGTTTTCATATTTTCCCCTTGAACACATGAAGCTGCCTGATACTGAATCAGACCATTGGTCCATCTAAGTCAGTTTTGTCTAATCGGATTGGCAGTGGCTCTCCAGGACCTCAGGCTTTCACATCGCCTCCTACCTGATCCTTTTAACTGGAGATGCCAGGGATTGAACCTGGAACCTTCTGCATGCCTAGCAGAGGCCCTACCACTGAGCCACAGCCCTTCAGCTAATACCCATTGATTTCAGCGGCTGCAGCATTACTATTTCTGATATCTTTGGTCCTCTGCCAATAAAGTGCCAACCAACTTGGCATTGACTGTTTGAGTTTTCTGCTCTGGTAGCTTTAGCATGTGACTGATGATGTCCTAATGATTCCTAGGAGCTACTGCAGATCCAATACTATCCAGAAATAAAGCTGCATTGTTCAACAGGGATAGTTCCCAGTTAAGTGTGCATAATATTGTGTAAGTTTAATTGCAAACTGCAAAGCAACTGATATCATTTAACATCTTTGTTTTTATTACTGCTGTGTTTAATTTATGGAAACTGACTCTTGAGCGGGTGAGAAATTTATATCCCATTCACTCTTAATATATAAAATGCAGAAATAAATGAACAAAAGGCAGTGGCACAATTCCAACCTGGGGAGCCTTACATAGCTCTTCCACTGGAGGAAGGTATGACAGCCCTGTTCACTTCCCTCCCTCAGAGGCAAGATTTTCCCTCCATTTCCACCCCTTTACTGACTGAACCACCCTAGTAAGGTGTTTTCTTCTTTGCTGAAGAACTCTGGCTGTCCCATCCTGTCACAGTATGATATTTTGGCTGTTGGCTCAGCCCAGAAACATGAGAGAAGAATCAGGAGCCCACTTTTACTTTAGTGGCACTCAAGATGTTTTTATATTCCAAATTAACAAAATATTTTATTCAACATAGAGGGGAAAGCTTAGGTGAAATCAGGGGTAAAATCTTGGAGGTATTCAATATAGAGAACTCTGAGGTACAATCACTACATGCAAAGACTTCAGTTCTTATATTTCTGGCTAATGAGAGTTTTTTAAACTTTTCACATAGACTTAAATTTTTCCATTGAGAGGCTTTTGTTCCAGTGTTTTCCAAACACTCCAGCACACTTTCTATGAGCATTCGCTGACTCTTGGTTTCCAGAAGGCTGGTACACTCTTTCCAGAACCCAAATCCCTTCTCTTGAAACACCAGTACTCATCTTGATTTTTAACTGTTTTAACTGTTGATCTGTTGTAAGCCACCCTGAGCCCATCTTGGTGGGGAGGGTGGGGTATAAATGAAATAAATAAATAAACTGATTCTCAAGGTCTCTAAAGGCAGTTTCTAACCACACCAGGCCAGGGATCTCTACATTCTTCAGAGACAGCTCCCTGTTTGACTGGATAGGGAAATTCCATTTCTCATTAGAAGATCTATCCCCTTTCTTTGGCCCAAATGGGAGTCTCTGTCTAACTACCCACTCATCCTTGCCAACTTTCCCCCAATTCCCCTGTCTGTGTTAAACTGTTCTCAGTCAGGGCTGAATTCTAAAACTGTCAGTACTCAACTCTTCTCAGCTAGGGCTGAAATCAGACTGAATTCTCCTCAGCATCCAGTTCAGAAGTCTTTATCTGCCCAGCTGATGCTAACCAATCAGATCGCTTGGAACAGCCCACCACTCAAGGTTCTCTGACTCTGAATTACTTCACAGTCCATTTACACAGCACTTCTAAGCTTTTAAAAAGTGCTATCTGTCAAAGAAGACTTCAAATTTTCGTCTTTGGAGTAATAGTGGCAGGATACATGGGAGTCTGATTTACCAACAGGGTGTACACTCTTACATGGGAGTGTGATTTACAAATTTATTTAGCTTGATTTCAGATAATCCAGTTGCAAAAAGTGACAGAACTTGGGTTGGAGCTTCTAAACAAATTTGAAGGACAAGCTTGTGAGAGGTCTGTGAGTCAAGCTTTGCCAGGTGCTACAGGACCTAATTGTAAACTCCACCCCAGTTGCTAGAACATAATGGATGAACATCATTGCATACTGTATTTGTCACAGGGAATCCAGTCATAAAAATAAGCAAAAATAATCCTGTATGAGAAATGTAAAACTGCATGTAAGAGGGTTACCATACTGATTCAAAGTGTATGAGGTTTCAATATAGGGTGTGCACAAAAATGTGTGATTTCGGCAAGTCATGAGGGATGACAGGGTTAGATGGACATCTGCACCCCGTTCTAAAGCCTGCAGTCCAGTGGTGATACACATCTGCGTATGTGGATCTGTGCACCCAATACAACTGATTCACATAAACAAATCTGTTTCTACACATGGATGGCTGTTATCCCTCATAACTTGCTGAAATCACAGACATTTTTGTGCTTGAAGGAGGAGTGGAACTGAATACACCACAAGGATGTACTTTTTCCAGTGTAAGCAAAGGCAGTCACAACATTTGCAGTACATACATCAGTGTTATATCCAGCAGCAAACATATAAAGTGTGTAAAGAACAAGACATGCTACCTGGGGACAATAGCCTGAAAAGGTTTCCTAGAAGCATGCAAGTCAGTGTCTAAAGAAGAAGAGGAGATTAGATTTATACCTCACCCTTCACTATCCAAAGGAGTCTCAGAGCGGCTTACCATCCCTTCCCCTTCCCCTCCCCCTCCCCACAACAGACACCCTGTGAGGTAGAAGTGCATATGCCCCAAGTAGGTCACGCACGAGAAAACATTCGATGTATATAAGGCAAACATGTTTACTGCAAAAAGCAGAGAGCTGCTCTCAATTAACTGCAATGAACTAATAAGAATAAGAGTCAGCAATATTTAAATCCCTCCCCAAGGATCACCAAAGTCCAACCCATTTCTTTCCCAATTGCTCGTATAAAGAACAAAGGGTTTGCCTTTTCTCTTAACAGTAACTATATTTATGCTCTTGTTCTGTCTGCAGTGTCATAAAATTCAATGAGGGCCATTCTAAAATTTTGATTTCCAATTTTTTTTTTTGTTAATTCACTCTTTATCATCCTGCTTTTACACAGGGAAAAGAGCTTTTCACTGTATGAACTTTAAGGCTGTGATAATGATCAAAATGGTTGCCTCCGTCCTTTAAGGACACTGGCAATTATTGTCATCATACCTCCTGTTCAGCAGTTCAAGTTGCTTAAAACTTTGATAATGATTACTTGACTGCATTTAAATGAAGGTCATTTACCCCTCCATTCCCCACTTATATAGTGCCTTTCCATGCAAAGCGCCTCAAGGCCCTTTTCAAAGAACGCTAATCAGTACACAAAATTATATTGAAGCAAATAACCTTGTCACAAATGCCATTACACAGTAAAAGCTAAATAAAAAATAATAGCTTTCCTCTCTATATTTAAAAATATATCTCCACTTAGTGTCAAACATTTCAAGCACAGGAGGGATGACAGAGAAGAGCAGGAGATTTCACTGTACATATGAGGAGGAAAATGTGAGGAGATCTGAACATTCCCTTGGCCAACAAAAGAAAATTGGAAATGTATGGAAAAAAACACAATGTTTGATGAGCAGATACGCTGAAATTGTCATTAATTGCAGACTTTATATCCTTTCAAACTAGCCAACTAACTGGGAAATATAATTTCATGATATTATTATTATTATTATTATTATTATTATTATTATTATTATTATTATTATTATTATTATTATTATTATTTTAAAAGAAGAAACTATTCTAAAGTCTCTATAGTGGCAGCAACGCCATCAACGTGACAACCTGGCTTACTAAAAACTATAACCACTTCATTCAACTTGCTAGTTCAGGAGGCAAGAAGCATTTCTTACCACGAATAAGGGTAGCGCCTTATCAGTACACACATACAACCACCCCAGACTAGCTCAGACAAATGAATTTGCTTCCACTACCAGTCTGTGAAGACTTCACAAAAGATGCCTGATAATGTCACTCCTATTGTGTGAGGGTTTGCTGGCAACTTACCAGTAGCCCTGCTATTGGCTGGAAATGAAATAAATGCCCCTGCTCTTACAGGAAAAAGAAAGAAAAAAAGAAAGAAAGAAAGAAAGAAAGAAAAGAGAGAGAAAGAGGGCAATCAGGTGCTATCTCCTGGCTGTTTTAGAGGAACATAGATAGTAAATGATAAATAGGTTTGAAACCAGCTTTCCTCCACAAATCAGACTTGAACTGCAGTGCCAGAGATGCATTTCTTACATTTTGATTACAAATTCCTTAATCGATTAGAGCCAACAGCCTCTCACATCTTTGGTCTTAATAGTTCTATTAGGGTAGAATGGAACCCAACACAATTATCCAAGGGTGAAACAAAAAGGGAGGAGTCAGTGGGTATGAGGGATATTTGTTTAATGGAGAACTTGAATGCGATGAGCTTCATTTCCCTTTGCGGCTATAGTTACAGACTATCCCTTCTTATAAACTACAGGCTATCCTTTCTTATGAACTGCATTTTAATTACGATTAATAACAAAAACAGCCATGAATTCATAGGGTAGCATTAAGCAGGTCTGTCAGCTTCAGTTCCCATATGTATTATGGGAATAATAATGCTGATCTAGGTCTGTTGTAAGGATTTTTGGAATAATCTATATGAATGCCTTGGAACACTTTGGAAAAGTGATCAGTTCACAACTGGAACACATAAAAGAAGTTGAAGACTGGAAAGAAAGAATTCATGCAATGTAAGAAATATAATGAATCCCCAAATTGCCCTTGGCAGGCCAGGCAATTAATACCCATTAAGTTTGTCTTTAATATTTCCACTGTAATGCCAATGTAGATATAAATGTGAATTAAGAGGCTGTGGTAAAGTAGTATGAAGGCAAGCAGTTGAGTACAGTAGTTTATGTTGTTGTGTATACCACATATCAGCTACATCAGTGCAATTGTCACATGGATGTTCCACATATAATTCATCAGTAGTTTCCCATTAGTTTTGTTTACAAATCATATTCAAAACCCAGACTCCCGATCAATACTATTTTGTCATTTTTCTCTCTCAGCAAACTGATAGTTTCAAGCGGATACAATGGTTTTATGGTTACACTTTACGATCATTATGTTTCATCTTCTAGAAGAGGGGGGGGGTCCCTGATTTCAGGGGCTCCTGCCCCCCACCAACCAGATAGTCGGTGGAGAAGCCCCACAACAGCAACTACCCACCTCTACTTCTCCCTCCCCTCCTGTGAGATTTAAAGGGCCCTCCAGCTGAATGGCAGCAGCACATCTTGCAGGAGGGAAGGGAGGGGAGGGCAAATTCACTGCTGGAGTTCAGGAGTGTGCAGCTCCCACTCCCCAGAAATCATTTAAAGGGACCCTTTTTGAGGAGTGAGGGCTGTAGGGGTGTGCATTCGGGAATCCCAAAACGGAAAAAACCCCAAAAAAATCATTTTCGGGTTTCTTTCGGCTTTCGGGATTCCGGACAGGCTATTCACTGTAATCTTCGAATTCCAAAAAAAAAAATCCCGGAAAATTCGGGATTTTTTCAGCATTTTTCGGCATTGCCGAAAAACGGCATTGTGGGGGGTTTTAAACTGTTGAAGGGCCCAGGAATTCCTTTTCCCACCATTTCCCCTCTTTCCCGCCTTTTCCTCCTGTTTCCGGGGGGGAAGGAGGCTCCAGACAGCCAATCACTGCAATGCATTTGCAAAATGCATTGCAGTTTGCAAGCTTGCAAGGCTGTTGTTGCTGCCTGCTGCCCAACCACCAGTTTGCTCCTTTCCCAGGGAAAGAGCACTGTGGTGGCCAATAGGGTTCTGGCATCTGCTCTCTGGCCAATCACAGAAGGTTTTTCCTTTTTGAAATCTTTCTGTGTATGCTCAGAGAGCATAAAAGGAGCCAGTCTCTGGGCTGACTCTCATTGCTGTGTTCCTGGATCCTGCTGGCTGGTGAGAGAGAGCTGCATGGCTTGGCTGTTGGAGATTGTGGCTGGCTGGCTTCTGCTGCCCCTGCTCCTGAGTCTGCCCTGCTTTCCTCCCTGCTCTTCATGGACCTCGGATCAATACCTCAGAAGACTTCAGACTGATTTGATTTATTAGGGCACTTTTAAATTTAATTTCTTTTCTCTTTATTTTATTCTTCCTTAGGGTTGGTTTGGGAGAGACCTGGGGTTGGTGGGGTGGTGATTGCACATGGTCTGCTGCTGGCTTGGCAAACATGCCCCCTCACACCACCACCACACCTCTCAGGTTTTTTTACAGGGAGAATCTGCTTGCCTGATCCATTCCCATAGGAAACAATGGAGAACTGGGGGCACCCTCTTTGGATGCCCCTAGAATTGGACCCCCTGTTCCAATCTTTTCAAAACTTGGGGGGTCTTTTGGGGAGAGGCTCCAGCAGCTACAGTCCAAATTTGGAGTCTCTACCTCAAACCCCCCTCTCCAGCCCCCTGCAAACTTTCCAGAAAGTTTTGCCATTGAAGTCAATGGCCCCATTGGATATAATGGACCCGAATTTTTCGGGAATCCCAAAACTTTTCGGATTTCAATGCTTTACCGGTATAGGTATTCGGGTTTTTTCGGGAATACCGAAAAAATTCAGGTCCAATATGCCCAAATCCGAATTTTACCGAATTTTTTTTTTTTTTTGCACACCCCTAGTGTGCACCTGAATCCCAACCGGTGAATCCCAAGTGGTGAATTTTTGAGAGTAGGGGCATGTGCGCCTGAACTCAAAGCGGCAAATTCACCACTTGGGATTCAGGCACATCCCCAACGTGGTGACATCACTTCTACGTGGCGTCATCATGTTGGGGCCATCCCTGCCCCCTCCAGAAATGCCCCCCAAAATTCTCCACTGGGGAGGAGGGAGGATCTGGCAACCCTAGGAAGAATGTTTAATAGGTTTTTTTCCCCTCAATTCTTTCACTGCTTTGTTTGGAAGTTTCCTTAAGAAAACTGTATAGAGAACATAGGATCAAGATGTTTTAAAATGAATGCAGCCATGAGCCATCTTTAACATTGACTTGACAGTGAGTTATCCTTGGATAAGCATAAACAGTTTGTGAAATCATTTCAGCCACTAGCATGTCAATGTATTCAATGTATAAAGCCAAAGATTTAAATGAAGGAATGTGGGAGACAGGAAATATAAATGCCTCTTGCTTCCAGTAACCAAGCTTCTGTGTATCTGCTAGGAATTTCTGTGCTGAGAAAACACTTTCCCCATACCACAGTATCCAAAGCTTCCCTGGGTTTAAAAATGTTAATGCCCTGACCATATCAGACACACTCTTTTCAAAAAATCACTGATAAGGTGGCCTTTAGATGTTCAATTGGCACCAAGGGAAATTACTGTTTGTGGTACCAGTGCAGTAAGGACAACAATGAAATCCCTCAACCAAATGGGTAAGATAAACATATATCATACAGAACTGGCACTGCCCCAAGGAAGAGGAGGGGTGCCAATTTCATGGGGGGGAACCATATATGTGCGCTCCAGTCCTTGCATTTCTTTCCTTTGAATGTCACATAGCAGCACTTAAGGGGTTAGGAGAACATTCTAAAAAGTCTTTTTATAAGCATTTCATTGGTGGCATTTCACATATAGACACAGTAAATAGGTGAATGACCCAAGATGAGGAACTGGAGGTGTGCCAAAAACAATTCCGGAATTGTGCAAAGAGAAACTGTTCTCTCAAGAAAGCTGCCTTTGAATCTTGATGGTACATGTAAACAAGCCCTTTATGGGAAGTCCTCTCTTTCTCTAATGCTAAAGTTGCACCATCTCTCTGGAAGCAAGACTGTAAGCTGCAGAAAACTGGCCAACACCATCATGTAACAGAATGGTAAAACGAACTGGGGGAACATGGAGGAGACCATCCACTAGACATATTGATCATACAAAGGGGGGGAGAGTAGTTTCCCACTTCTGATGCTAGAGTCAAAGACAGTAAAAAAAAGTGATCCAAACAAAAGGGCAACTAAAAGAGAGCAAGAAGAAAGGGAAGAGCAGTGAAGAAAATGAGAGACAGACAAAAATACAATAACAGGATCTCTTCTTCCTACCATTGTATTTCAGTTTTCATTACTGAAATCTGGATAATATGAATTAAACAGCATAAGATTCAAGGATGAACAAAAGAAACTGAATGTTCTATTAATAGGGTGTGTCACAGGATTTTTATTTTTTTTTTTACATAAAAGCATACTTTGGGTTTAAGTATTCTGCTTCATTTCTAAAGGAAGACAGACCAGAAGAAATGGGAATTATGCACAAAAGATCATTATAAATTTCATTTTCATAAAACAGTCTTTAGGGACTGCGATGCAGAATTTCCATGAACGTTTCACCCCAATGTTGTGATTTTTAAGTATTTCAGATGAGCAATGTTATGTCTCAGTTATGCAAACTGTGCTCTATAACAACTTTACCTAATTCGCCCTGGGGTTTAAGTTAACACTAACTAAAAGCCTTTTTCAGCAAGAAGGAGCCTCATCAGGGTTGCAAGCTGCCATTTTTTCTACGTGAATGTCCCTTGTTTGTCACTTATTGAGTCATATGAGTCAGGATCCTTTGATTCTGACTCATGAGATAAAATAAGACAGCTCCAGGTTTTTTGAAAATATGATCTAGGAACTAATTTCTCTTACTACTGAGTAGGAATAGCCCCCCCCCCTTTTCTGTACATCGGATTCTTTAAAACCCTTCCAGTTGTGCCAGAATCTTGGCTTTAAAGCTGCTTACAAAACTGGGCTCAGAATCCACAGGCAGTCAGGCACTTTCAGTCTCCCTTGTCTTCCTTCCTAATGTCGACAGGCGTGCACCATACTCTACATTCGTAGAGCTCATTATGCTAGGAGACACATCTAAACAAGGGTTTGAAGAACTGATTTTCAACAGACCTAGGGAAAGCTGGATAGGTAAACTGTAATTCTGATCAGTTTAAGCTGCTGATTTATAAAAGAAAAAATAATGATTGCCTGGTAAAACAAAGCAAATCTATGGCATGCTCCCCCCAAGGTTACTTCAGAAGTCCTTGAACACATGAAGCTGCCTTCTTCATCAAGGTCAGTATTGTCTACTCAGACTGACAGCTGCTCTTCAGGGCCTCAGGCACAGGTCTTTCACATCACCTACCACCTGATGATTTTAACTGGGGATGCCAGGGATTGAACCGGATCCTCTACCACTGAGCCACACACCCCTCCACTTCTCTAGCGAAGGCCTAATTCACACTTTTTCAACAATGTTGTAGGAGCTACTTCAGTAATTCCTGCAGGAAGTGGTACATGTGGTTAAGGCTGACTGCATCAGGGCTCTTTTTGTAGCAGGAACTCTTTTGCATATTAGGCGACACACCCCTAATGTAGCAACTCCTCCAAGAGCTTACAGTAGCCCCTGTAAGAACAGCTCTGTGAGCTCTTGGAGGATTGGCTACATTAGGGGGGGTGTCGCCTAATATGCAAAGGCGTTCCTGCTACAAAAAGAGCCCTGGATTGCATGATTACTTCCCACACTACCCCACCCTAGAGGCAGGCGTGTGTGGCAAGGGTACCTGTAATGTCATCAACTCTGTTTGTCTCTTACCATAGTCAACAAAGATTCATAAATTGCCCCAAAAAAGCGATGATAGTTTTAAATATGGAACTGAGTGATAATTTTAAGCATTAAATTTAGGATTTTAATCCATCCACTGCCGGCAATTATATACCGGTTATTCAGACAGACTTGCTGACTTAACAGCCTACCTTTGGCGTTTTAAATTAACAGTTATTTGTGAAACTATCCGTCATTTGTAAATTCCTGCAGACTCTCTCAAGTGAAATATTAAGTTATTGGTATAACCTCTTCCCTTTAGTAGAGCTATTTTAAATCATCACTTACTCAGGAACTAATTCTATTAGATGCAGGCCAGATATATTAGGTCTCTATAGGTTAGATCTATTTGAGATCTGATTAGAAGGTTATAGCCTATAAAATTGTAGATTTGAAATACTTGCTACTGGTAAATCTTGGTTGGAGACGATATTCTGCTGTGTTCATCTATGGCCAGGATCCAAAGAGCAAACTGAGAACTTTGCATGATGAAAGCTGATTCCACCCCTTTCATATATATCAACTACCCGTGCTGTATTAGAAACCATTTTTTAAAATCCCCTCAAATATGAAAGTGGGTGCTTTATCATGCAAAATGGGAAGGCCAATAGGGATAAGCCAAAGGAGTGACAATTTTCCCAAACATTTTTGGCAGCACCCTCCTCCTTTGGAGAGGTGAACAAAAAGGGTAAGTATTCATTCTGAGAAAGAGTTGTTGGTGATTGTCCCGTTAACTATATGGCTAGGCAAGCAACATCACCCTTGCTTCCAATCAATGCCATTTAACAATGTCATGTGCCATGATGTCATTGCATTCATTATGTAATCTGATTGGCTTGGGTTACTTTGGGAAGGAGAAAGAGGTCTAGATGGAAGAAAAATGGCACCAATGAAAGGAAGAAAATAGAAACAAAGAGCAGTGAACATTATGTGATCTGATTGGCTAGGGTTACTTTGGGAAAGAGAAAAAAGTCTAAATGGAAGAAGAAAATGGCACCAATGTAGGGAAGGGGAAAAAAACACAAAGAGCAGTGAGCAGAGGTGGGAAGGCAAAGGGAAAAAACAACCATTTTGAAATTTGAGGGGGGAAATTTTACCCATGCTCCTGAAAAGCTAGACTTTCATCTTGAATATTAAAAAGGGCAAGCATTGGGTTTGAATCCTCCAGATCCAATTTACTAATGGTGATAGTTTCTTCCAGTGCAAGTAGCCTTCCTCTGATATAAGCAGCTCTTCCACCTGAGAAAGAGCTCTTGTGCCTGCAGAAGAAATGGCCACCATTAGCAGAATGGAACTCTGGGAGACAGTCCATTTGGTGCACCCTTGGCCTCAGCCTTCCACTGCCAATCAATAAAGCATGATCATTTAACATGGAATAGTTCTCTCCTTGCCTATCCTAATGAACTCATATAGGATGTGAATCACATGAGCAATTTGGCTCGACTTAGCCACATACATCTGGCTCCCGTGCCCAAGTTGTCCCTACCTGGCGCTAAAATGACTCACACGTGGATTAAATAGCCACTGGCAAATTCCAGTGGCTACCTCGGTAAAGGGCTTCCATGGAAGGTTTCCAGGTATCTTTTGTATTATTATTCTTATTAGTAGTAGTAGTATTGCATTTTACTTGCTTTTATTTATATGAACATCTCAACAGAATACTAATACAATGCTTTTCTACACCATACCAAACATATTTGCCAAATTACAAAATATACAATGATGCAGGATAGTAAATCTATAATTTACCCTAACAACAAGGTACATTAATCTAATTTTTTTCAAAGACACAGAATCTTATTATAATATGTGTTTTTTGGAACTATTTCATTACCCATCAAGTACTCTATAATCAGAGACCAAACCGCATGGAATAACTTCTGTTTACTCTGTATATTTTTATTTGCTATATTTTTTGCAATTCGACTATGTACAAAGTATTCCCACAGCTTATGTTGCCAACAACTTAGGGTAGGGGCCTCTTTCTTTTTCCAGTAGTGGGTTATTGATATTCTAGCAACAGCAAGTAATACAGCAAGTTGTGTTTTAATACATACACTGTCAATTGTAAGTAAGCCCATTTCCAAAACTACAGCCTCTGATTGCCTGGGTGCACCATGGAAACACAAGCAGTGTGATTGTTCTACCCTGTTTCTAGCATGTCTTTTTTTCCCACACCACTCTGGCATGCGCTTCAGTGCTCCCACAGAACCCAGCCAGGAGCACAGGTGCACTTGTCTGCTTCTGTGCACACACATCAGGACTTAGGGTCTGTGGTTGTAGCACGTTCGCGATGTGAACGACTAACCATGGACTCACGGCATTATGATGCCAGCTTAGGGGGCGCTGTGTGATCAATGCAAAGCAGGGCTCTTTTTGTAGCAGGAACTCCCTTGCATATTAAGCAACACACCCCTAATGTAGCCAATCCTCCAAGAGCTTACAATAGCCCCTAGCTCTTGGAGGACTGGCTACATTAGGGGTGTGTCACCTAATATGCAAAGGAGTTCCTGCTACAAAAAGAGCCCTGATGCAAAGCATCCCAAACTCAAGTGGCTTATTTAGAGCTGATATACTGCCACAGCAAACTGCTCGTGCGACCACACCCATAGAGACTTACATAGTGCCTCAGGTTGAGAAGTACTACTCTTCCAATTGCAACAACCGTTCCTATTGACAACATGTGTTCCCTGGTTGCTGGGCTGTTCCATCTCATATATTCAGCACAGTTAATACCTGGAAATTTTGTTGTACCTATGTTGGTCTAGTAGCCTAGATGATACCATAAGGAGATTTCTGTTTTCACATGACAATACTTGTTCATTTATAAGAATTACCAAGTGCATTTGGCACAGTGAATTGGCAGGTTACCAGATCAGGAATCCCCCTACCCCAAGAATTCCACATGATCTTTTTAGGCTGTGGCAATTCAAACAACTGCATGATACTCCCAGGAAAGAGAATTTTGGTATCTGTTGGTCACTGAGTCTTTATTCCAAACTATCTGAAAGAATTGAGGCTATCTAGCCATCTGTGCGTCTGAGGTTCTCCTGCAAAATAATGATGTCTGTATCAGTCAGCAATGACTCACAGAATATGGAACCTCAATGAGAAGGTTCCTTTATATCTCACAACACATATCATTGTTTGCAGTGAATATCACTCATGACAAGTTCTCTTACCAGACATTGTGTCACCAACCAGGAACATATGAAGCTGTATGGTGTAACCAGGCCACATTCTTAGAACACCTGAAAGCCCCACTCATGATTCTGCCGCAAGTATCTGCAGACTGCCCATTTTTTTTCAAACAGTGCCCCAGTATCTTCTGCTGGCCACAATGAGAATGTATGCAGGGGATGAAGGACAATTTTGCATCCTGTTTGTCACTCATACTGAGTTTCCTGGGGTGGTAACAATCAGCTGCAAAAGAAAACTAAAGTTGAAGAAGGAGTGGGGTAGAGGGTAACATTTCCACAAGGGTGCTGGATACTTGTTGGGGGGCAGTTTATGATTCTTTGCAAAGCTGTATTTATTGTCCGAAAGGGTTGATTCTAAAGTCAAAATGAAGTGTAGTGAGAGATCAAATAAAATGCATTTCATATGATGTATCACAGAAGAACAATTAAAGAACTTTAAAAAAATATGAATGGCAACACACACACACACACACACACACAAACTACTGGGGAAAATAAGCAATAAATCAGTTAAGAAAAAACCTGAAAGAACAAAGAGGTGCTTAAGGCGATCAAGCACCTGACAGAGGAGTTGCTTTCTGCAGATATCAAGCAAAATCACATACCAAAATACTGAGCTGGCAAATTTATTTTCAAACACAAAAATGAAGCATAACTCATTATCAGCCCTTCTGGGGTTTTGCTAGGGTACAGTTAACCTAAGCTAGAAGGGCATTTTGGAGTGCGTTCCCTCACATGCTGTGTGGGCATCAACATCCACAATTATAGAATAATCACCCTGGCAGGGTTTTGATTTCAGTACTCAAGACGCCAACTAAGAAAGCCAGCTCTATGTACTACCCGCCCCCCTCGGCTTAGGTATTAGCTAAATTTTCTGCATCAAACCAGTCAAAATTAGATGGTCTTCAGAACATCAGTACCCTTTATGCCAGCAGTCACAGAACCACTCATTCAGTCAACCGATTTATTTGTAGCTTGGCAGTCCACTTTGATGTGTACCAACAATAGCAATTTAAAAAATTAAAAAATGAGGGAGAAAAGCCATGAACACAACCACTAATTAAGTAACGAAACATCAAAAAGATGCAATGTACCCTGAAAATTGAGTTTTTTGGTTTCTTCATAGGCAAAAAGAACCCTAAGTTATAAGATATTTAACACATACTCAAAGTAGGATTAAAACGGAAGATTTGTCTTCACTTACCATGAAGCTTCCTTCTTGGTGGTCCAGGAGTGGGTCAATCCTCACTCTTTGGTTAGGCTCCTCCTCTCCAGAAGCAGGGTCAAGCAGCTTGATTCAATCCCGAAGAAAAGGGGCTTCCATGGGAATCTTCAGTCCATCTCCAAGCCATACCTCCCACAACAAAAATTATATGGAGAGAGAAGGAAAAAACTCCCACTCCAAAGAGTCTGAATGCATTATAACACGTAAAACAGTAACATGAACATTATTAACTGCTTAGCACTGACTATCTATAGACTACTTAGCCAGTGGATATACCCTGAAGGTCCCTTCCGTTTACTCACTTATTGAGGGAAACTACCACACAATTCTCCAGCAGACCCCACCCCCCCCAGGGTTCTAGAAGCCGCCCCGAGAAAAAACTCTCGGATGAATAGGACTGACCCACTCCTGGACCACCGAGAAGGAAGCTTTATGGAAAGGGAAGACAAATCTTCCATTTTCCAGTGGTCCGGGGAGTGGGTCAGTCCTCACACTTGGGATGTAACAAAGCAGTGTGTCCCAGGGTGGGTGAACAGCTTCGGGACCTAGAGGGTGCGCTGTAACACCCTTCTGCCAAAGGCTGCCTCAGTAGATGCCATCTTGTCAATTCTGTAGCACCTGGTAAAGGAATGCACTGATTTCCAAGTGGCTGCCTTACAGATCATCTCTAACGACAGGAAGGATCTGTATGCTATGGAAGTTGCTCCTAATCCGCATACTCAAGGTGGATGTGAAGACTCTCTGTCCCATTGCTTGTTTCCCTAAAAGATACAAAAAGGGTGTCAAGATTTGCGAAAATCTTGGCTTTAACTTGGTTAACAGCTTAATGCCAGAAAATCAGTTCCATAAGCAAAATCCGGCAATGAGAGGCTAGCTTGAATCCGTTTTAAAATGACTTCTTCAAGGATGGATCTGCTTCAGCTATCAACTTACAGATTTATGATCTCTCTGGAAACCTTGCAGGACCATTTGTTTACAACAACCGGATCTCACGTGGGAAAGCTTGCAGGACCTTATCTTTACAGCAGCGTGGACCCTGCTATATGAACTTTCACAGATAAGCTTCTTATACTCATGACGACAAGATCCAGCATGCTTTTTCATAAGCATTATAGCACTTTGCATTTTGAATATTATTGATGTTGAGTAATGTATTTTGTATGATTTCTTAAACATTGTATAATTTGTATGTTTAGTAATGCTTCTAAGGATAGTACAACTTAGGATATATTAAGGGCCACACAGATAGTTATAAATTATAGTAATTGAATTTATTGATAATATTTTTGCATAAATAATAAAAAACAGTTTTAATAGTTTATTCTTAGTTAAGTTTCACGGTAGTTATATTGGTTTTGGGTGCTGCATATTTGTGATACTCCCTCTTTTTTATTGTTTGGTTTCTCGCCCCGGACATGAACTTTGGCACCTAACAATTCTGATCATTGGTAAATAGATCTAACTCTGCAGTGCTGAATTTCTGGCACAGCTGTTGAAAAATCTCTCTATTTAACATCCATTCTGATTGGTCCAGAGTCCTGTGACTCAACCAGTCTGCCGAGGCATTGTCCTGATCTGCTACATGTACTGCCTTTAGGGATCTGAGGTGATTCTCTGCCCACCGAATCATCATGCACGAAGTACCCTGGTGAAGTACCCTGGCACTGGTCCCCCCTTGCTATCATATAGTCCATCTGTACTAGGACATGGCATTTTGACAGGAGATCTTGGAAGTCCATTAGGCCCAGTCTGATGGCTCTGAGTTCCAATAGATTTATATTGTTGGACATCTCTACCCTCAACCAGGTACCCTGAGCCATACTTCTATGGGCATGGGCTCCCCAACCTGAGAGGCCCACATCTGTTGTCATCACCATTCTCTTTGGTTCTCTGAGTGAAACGCTGACCTGAAAATGGGCCAGTTCCAGCCATCAACCTATCTTCCATTTGAAGGTCTATAGTAGCATTACTAGTCTGGTTCTCTTGTGTGCTATTACTTCCTGAAAAGGTAATAAAAAATTCTGAAGAGGGTGGGTACGGAATGTAGACCTTTGCAGTACATCCTGACAGGATACCATCATCCCCAGGAGTTGAGCCAGAATCATCACCGTTCTTGGACTCTTCAAAATCTCCACTGTCAATGTTCGGATCTTTTGCTGTTTTTCCTGGGACAGGAATACTATGTCCCAGATTGTATCTATGAACACTCCTAGGTGCACAATCATCTGAGTAGGATGGAGGTTACTCTTTCTCTTGTTGATCATGAAGCCATGCTTCCAGGGACACGCCACTGTACAGTTCACCACTTCCAACCCTTGATGGAGAGAGGATACCTTGACCAAGATATCATTGAGATATGGGGAAAGAGACACTTTTCTTAACCTTAGTTGAGTTACCAAGGTCACGAGGATATTGGTAAATACTCTGGGGGATGATTTTAGGCCAAGGGGAGTGCCCAATACTGAAAGTGCCTCCCATTGTACACAAAGCACAGGAACTTTTGATGCATATCCTTGATCGGGACATGCAGATAGGTCTCAGAGATCGATGGGGGTCATGAAGTCCCCCTTCTGTATGGCTGCGAGTCTCTATCTTAAGAGTCTCTATCTTGAATTTCCTTGTTCTGATGTGTCTGTTCAGCCATTTGAGATTCAGCACTGCCCTGATATTGCCATTCTTTTTTGGTACTATAAAGAAAACTAAATAGACCCCCTGGTTCTTTTGCCCTTTGGGTACCAGCTCTATAGTTCCAATTTCCAGTAGATGATGAATGGCCATTTCCAGAAGATGATATGTTTGACTGGACCAGATTCTTTGGAATCTGAAGAAAACATCTTGGAGGAATGCAGCTGAATTCCAGGGAGTACCCATTGGTATCTATATCCAGTACCCACTTTTCTTGCACTGTCTGTTGCCAACAACTCGCAAACCTCTGTAGATGTCCTCTAATTCCCGTGATGTCTGCTAAATTGGTATAGTTATGCTGAGGTTCCTTTCTTGGGTCCCTTCATGTTCTGATTGGACTTATGGAATGAAGAAGATCTGTTCTCTTCTCATGGCTTGGGCTGCCATCTGCCTTTGAAGGACTTGGAGTATTCTGTGCATGCAGAACACTTGGAGCCATGAAAGGACCGAAAAGCCTATGAGAATGCTGCCCACTCAAACAAGAAGCCTGTTGCTGACACTTTCAGAGCAGTAGCCAAGGCAGGGCTTGTTCAGTTCTCGTCATATGGGTCCTTGAGGCAGACCATCCGCCTCCATTGGCAGAGCAGAACTGGAGACTAGACTAGTCACTGGGTAGTCCACTAATGGTACTTTAATTCTCTTAGCAGCCTCTGGAACCAGGGAGTAGAACTTAGAGAAAATAGGGTGATTAGTTTTTGGCTTTGCCAGTGTCTCCCACTCAGCCTTCATCGGATTATAAAAGACAGCTGGGAGTGGGTGCCCCCAATGCTGCTACTCCTGATTTAGGAGCATTTTCTCTGCTCCCTTTGTAAAGTCTGGGTCTGGGTCCTCCTTCCCTTTTGACTTTGGAAAAATTTTCAGAACCCTTAGGACCTTTGGTAGTAGCCTGGAATACAAATCCTGGGGGGAAAGCCTTGTTTATGTAGTGGTTACTACTTCCTCCTCCTCTTCCAATAATTCCCCCTCTTTGGTGAAGGAATCATCCAAGTTCTCTGAGTCTTCAGACTGAGAATCTAAAAGGGGACTGTGGTCACTACAGTAACTAGACTCTAGCATCATTAACCTTTTGGGGGTTTTTTTTGGGGGGAGGCTCTGTCCCTGTGTCCTTTGCTATGGGAGGATTCTCTACTATGTTGTCTCCCTTATCTGCCTGGGGGTCCTGCCTGAGCTGCTGCTCTGTCTGGATTCCTGCATGGCATCTCATTTCCCTTCTCATTTAAGTTCTGAGCCACGCCAGGAGGCTTGCTTCGGCATCTTTCCCCGACAGATCCACCTCATGGGCCCCTTTCTTTCTCCCCTGTCTGAGTGCCTCCTGTTGCGGGAAGCCTGGGAGGAGGTTGGTGATGAAGAGCTAGAGAGGTCCAGGTCACACACCACACTCTCTAGTTCTTGGGAGGTAGAAGGACCTTCCATCGCCATTTTCCCACCAAAAAGTAGCTCTTCCCACCAAGTGAAATTAGGCTCTCCTGTGGAGGAGCAAGAAAAAAAACTAAATGGCTACATTCTAGCAGGGGTTTGAGGGGACTGAGTGGTACACTGCTCCTCTGTCCCCAAGACCAGCAATGGGTAATCCCCCATCCATGGGTTGCCTTACCACAGTGCAGACAGGTTTGGTGTGGTGGAGCCACTCCAACAATCTGGTGGAGCTAGCTCCCTCCAGGCTTGTGGGAGCCTTCCCCCGATAGGGCCCCAGGCTGCTGCTAACTCTACCATGCCCTTGGAACAGCAGTGGGGGGGTTGCTCCCGGCCTAAAGGCTGGAGACCACTGTGGGAGTCTGCTGAAGGGCCTTGGCCCTTGGGAGGCCCAAGAGCCATCATCTTCACTTGCCCGATGCTCCTCTGTGGCGCAGTAGAGGGGAGGAGCTACAAGCCCCTTCTGTTCCCCTGAGAGCTTTCTTCAGCCTTCCAACTGAAGGCCCAGCTTCCTTCTTCTTCCGGGACTCGCTGTACTCAAAGTAGTGTTGGTGTTGACATCCTGCTCCGAAAGCAGGGATGAAAAGATTGAAGATTCCCTCCCCTCCAGGATCCGGGTTAGTCATACAAATTTCACAGTGGCATTGAAAAATAAACAGCTTCTTTGCTGACTTCCATTCCCCCAACAATCAGTAGCTGTTTTTTTCAGAATGGGGTGATATCATAAGCAGTTTCAAATCCACACTGAGAATAATATTATAAAACAAAAATAAAAAGCTTGCCGTGTATTATGAGGCACTGAAGATACTTCCAGGAATGGATGTAACCGATTAAATATATGAAGCCTCTTTTCACGCCTACTTAAAGAAATTGTGAAGGCCTGGTGGAAGTCAAAATTTTAAAGCTTATCTACTCTTAAAGAAATGTCATTCTTATTTAATTAGCTGTTTACATAAGAGCAACCTACATTAGTACAGGATTGCAACTGAAGTGATCAAAACAGCTAAATCTGCCAAATTCTTCTTCTAACTTCTAATGTCATCAAGTCCACCTTCCAAAGCAAAGAGTTTCTCTCTGTAGTCTGAAGATCAGCTGTAATTCTGGGAGATTTCCAGGCCCCCACCTGGAGGCTGGAAACCCTACCTACATATTACATTCAAGCAAGAATTCAAGGGGACATAAATAATAATCACTCCATGGTTTACCAAGCCTTAAAATCTTTTAACAATTCAGAATTCCTTCATTCATTAATTCTCTTAGAACTAAGAAAGACCTGATGTAGAGGACAAATGACGCATTGATCTCCTTCTGAGGTCCAAGTCTGAAATCAGCTAGTATACTTAACTGTGCAATTCATTAAGTACGACATTTTACAAAGCGGATCTATTAACTATACAGTAATTGAAATTAAAGTATACACATTAGGAAGCAATTCCTACCAAAAGCAACAGAACATACTTCTGTACAACTAGAATCAGACTACAAGCATAGTGGAAGGTGTTCAATAACCTTTGTAGGATGATTATCCTCCTGCACTATCAAGGCATGGCAATATTTATTTTAACTGCTTGGAAATGCTTTCACATGCATCTTGCCTTACTCAGCTAGCGGGACACCACCACCACCAAGTACTACACATTGTGTATAAAACAGGACACACGCCACTATATCATCCTCTCCTGGTTCAAATAAATTAGCTCTGGCAAGACCCCAAGCTATTTCTGGGTCAGTCAAAGGCAACACTGCTTGAGCCATGATGTCACTGTCTGGCCTAAAAGTTACTAGGGTCAGTGGGATCATAAGACATTTGAATAGGGATGAGATGCCGGGAAGTGCCATATTAACACTACCACTCTTCTTTCTCTTTCTCACACTCACCAAGGCACACATGCGGAAATGCAGAGAGACAGAGAGAGAAAGCCAACACATATCGTGGTACAGCTAGCACCATTCTGAACCCAATAGCAATAGCATTTGAAAGCCCCTTTCAATTAGAGTGATACCAGTCTAAAACAGAAGAGTTAGCCCAGAAGGATGGCCATGTTAAAGAAAACGGGGGGAACCAAAATCCCCAAACCAAAAAAGAGTTGGGGAATAGGGCTTTTCTGTTTCTTCAAAAGACCAGCGGAAGAACCAAGTTCCACAAAGGCAGTGTCTTTCTTCACAGGGTGGCAACAACAGGGAAAAACTATAAATAAGGATATAAGAATCTCCTCTGCCAGATTGATTCCAAGTATTTTACAAGCTGAGCAAGATGGAGATATCATCATCCCCAATAGCTCTCAGAAATGTATCACCTCTGAGTATCGAAGTTTTCAAGAGTAATAGCCGTTGATGGATTTAGCCTCTGTTAAGTATTCATTGATGGAACAGTGCCTTGTTTCTTGACAGAGCATGAGCCTATCCCTGAACAGTCACCCTGATGTCAGGCTTTCCTTCATCACTATATTCAGAACCGCATAAATTTTACAGTGTCATTATAAAACCAAAAAGCTGGAAAAAAGGAGACACCCACCTCTGGACAGGTACTGTAGCTGCTGAAATACGACCATCAGATGCCACTGGAAGTTATGAGCTGTGACATGCAGTATTGAAAGCTCCCTTTGCATTTCAAAATACATATGAAGAATTTTGAAAGCAGGAGGCAAAAAAGTTGACAAGCTTTTAGGCTTTCTCAATAGGGAAAAGAGTGCTATGAAGTCATTTGGAATATGAGCTACCAAAAAAAAAAAAGAGAGAGAGAGAGAGAGTGGTCTTTCCAGGAAGAGGGCGACCACCAGCATTAACTGGTTCAGAGTGTTTCAGTAATATGTCAAATGTCTGGCCTGCTCCCCTGTCAAGATTTAGTCACCATTAACTCAGAATTAATTAGTTTCACTTTAACATGGCAGTGGGTATTTTTTGCTGGCAAAGAGCCAAGAAGAGACCAAGCCAAACAAGGCTACCAGTAATCCAAAGATTAGAGATATTATCCTTGTGTGAAAAATTGGCTAAGTAGTAATAGGCCAGGGGAAGACGGGGTGATGCATCTCCTGCTACGTTTCGTCCTTGGTTAATAAGGCTACAGCTTGCCAAGAAAGGTTTTGCGACAGGGTGGAAGGGCAGGAAGCGGAGCAAGAGGAAAGAATGAGCAGAAAACTATTCAGATGAGCTTACTGTTAAACTGAGGGTGCTGTTTATCCTAATGAGTGGCTTATTCCAGCAGCAAAGTATTTTGCTTCTGTACTTCCACGTTGTCAGCACATTGGTGGGCAAACTACTCCTGTTCACTTCAGTGCCTCACAGTCTACTGAGATGAAGTACTTTGCTGCTGGAAAGATACTATTGCTGCAAGAGTCAGCGTGAAAACATCCTAGACTGACACAGATGTAAATTTTAATCACAGTTATAGACAGTTTGCAGCCTGTGAGCACAAGGCTTAAATTTGGGGTACAAACCAGATTTAGCACGAGCTCTGCACTAACAAACCACAGGAGCTTTCTTGCAAAATCTTGCCAATATTCTTGTTGTGCATGTCCTCCATGGGCAGGATTTACCTCCATAGGACAGGGCATGAAACGAACAAGACAGTTCACAGGCAAGGTTCTAGAGTAGGAGTCCCCAATACCGTTGAGCCTGTGATCACTTACAGAATGTTGAGAGCTGGAAATTGGGCACAAAATGGCCAATAACAAAATGGCTGCCATGGGATACTGGAGCCAGGCAAATATATTGGGAAGCTGCAAGCCAAGCATTCTTTTAGGTTCTCCTGCCAGGAATAGGTTTGGAGAAGAGATGCACTGGAAAAGAAGCAAATGGGCACCAGGAAACCCATCTGCGGCACTGCATTTAGGATGACTGCTCTAAACTTTTCTTTTAAAAAAGTCTTTCCTTCCAAGTTTAGCCCTTGGCTATAAAACTGGGGCATAATACCAACAATCCTATACCTAACTTATCCTACTCCCTGTTTTCAGGTCACTTTCAATTAAAGCCACTGATACTATCCTTACCAAGTGAATAGATACTATCTACCTTTAAAGTTAGGTTTTCTGGTTTTCCATCTGGCCTGCTCAAGACACAAGCTAAGAATTCTGTTTTCAACATATTATTAGAAAAAAGCATATCCAGTGAATGGTAATATTCTCAAATCCTTTGTGCATAAACAAAGCAAGATCAATATTTTGCTAGATCAATATATTTTGTTCCCCCTTCAGAAGAAAAATTGTTAATTCATTTTAAAACTCCTAGATGAGACCAGGATGGGCATTATCTAGGCTTGCCAGTCCTCTGCATGATGTCAGCTATGTGATGACATTACTCCTGGAAGTGACATCATTGTGTCAGAGATGTCAGGAGCGATGCTGTACTTTTGGGGCAAAAGTCTATGGTTTGTAGCTATTTTTACTGTAGAGTTTTGTCCAAAAAGTAGAGTGTCACCCCAATGTTGCTGACATGATTATATCACTTCCGGAAGTGACATCATCATATTGTCGATGTCCCCCGCCCACCCCCAGAATGCCTACCCATCCCCCTGCCGACACGAGGTAGGGCCCTGGCAGCCTTAGTTTGATAACAGCAGAAGATAGTTGCTTGAAGAGGCCAAAGCTCTTGTTGCACAGGAATATAAGAACATAAGAGAAGCCAATGCTGGATCAGGCCAATGGCCCATCCAGTCCAACACAATGGCCAAAAATACTAGGTGCCATCAGGAGGTCCAGCAGTGGGTCCAGGACACTAGAAGCCCTCCCACTGTTGCCCCCCCAAGCACCAAGAATACAGTGCATCACTTGCCCCAGACTGAGAGTTCCTATCTATTAGCCACTGATGGACCTCTGCTGGAGGAAGGGATATCAAATTTGTTGCAAAACAGGTATAATTCTCGGTTATTGTTCCCCAGGTGAAGCAGCCTGTCCAGCTGAATGCCTCAAGAATAGGGGACGATGCATCTCTTCCTAAAGCGAATAGCTACCCCTGAATATCAGTTCACAAGGAACTAACACGGAACGAATTAAGGTTTCCACAATCAGCTTGTGAGCTCCTTGGAAAGTTTGGTTTACCAAAGCTTGAGATAAGGATGCTGGACTAAATTAGTTTTTAGTCTGTTATGTTTTTAGGGTCGCTTTTGTCACAGTTTCACATTCAGGATTCAAAAACACAGGTTGAATACATGTTAAATCGGAGGTTCACTAGACAGCTTTCTACTGCAATATGGCTCAAAAAGGAAGAAAAAATAAAATGAGATATGTAGTTCCTTGGAAGGAGCTGCTGATGAACATGCCTGTTAATGGGCCATCACCAGTAAGAGATGGTTTTGAGGTTCAAGTCAGACTTTGGATGCAGAGTGTGCTTGCTCTCCAGTTTTGAGAAACCCCAGCAGCAGCAATCCAGAAACCAAAACCGGAACAGAATCATGAGGAAAGGATCTCACAGAAAATCAGGTAAAACCTTTTTCTTGGTTCAGGTTTGAGAAGTTCTTTTGACAGCCAAGAATACTTATTCGGTATTTGACCAACGGTTGTTACATATAGCTGAACATTTCTTACCATGTTACAAAACAGCAAAAGAAAAAAAAAACCCTTAAAGAAAGGAGAATGTCCATCAGGCTTTTGAAAACACAATATATGGAAGAGATAATGAAGGGCATTGCCCATAATTGATAGTGGTCATTCTCCAACTGCAAAGTATTGTTAAGCTTTTTACAAGATAGATCTAGCAGAAAAATGAAGGTAGGTTTGAAAGTTGCAAGAGCAAAAGCAATCCTGTGGAGTTATTATTTTAAATTGCAAGGCCAAAGGTTCCAGGTGTAAAGGTCCCCGTGAGCTGAACTTCTAATTTCAAGTTGGGAAGATGCAGCAACAGGTTTTAAAAGAGAGATGTATTCTGAGCTATGAGGAATTCTGAACCGAAACCATAAGAACCTTTCATTGACAGTAGTCCCCTGAAATGAAAACACTGTTCAAGCTCATCAGGCAATGTGGAAAGGATAAGCAAAAGGACTTTAGCCTTCAGAACTTTCAAGCACACCAGACACTGCAAGAGCAGTTCACTACATGGGGGTGGCATCCAAGTCAAAGGCATGGAAGCTAACCTTTCAGAAGAAGCATCTTGCATCTACACTTTTGAAAGGAAGGAGACACGCTGAAGGGAATAGTACTGAATTTAGGGATTCCGAGCCATTCTGAACTTTGCAGAAGGATCCTCATATCATATTTCTGCCTGAGAAAATGGGCTTGGGGTGGGAGGGAGAACTGGAGTTGCACATGCTCCTGTTAATCAAGACATTTGAAATTTACTTTTTTAAAAAACAGCCTATTCTCACATATCCATCTAGATATTCAGACATATATGAATCAGTAAACAGTGTTTCAAAAGATCAAAGTGGTCATTGCATATTATGATTTAAAAAAACTTTCCCACAAAAATCATGATAGTCTTGCATTTGGTAAAAGAGTAACATTCATGAGCAAGCTGAAGCCCTCCAAATGGAAAACCTTGAAGCAAGGAAGTCAACCACCACCACTCCATTTAAAAACTTCACCCATCTGTCGTTAACACATACCCAACCCTAGGGCAACTCTGGCAGTCTCAAGCTACAATAAAGACAAGAGCCACAACTAACTGAGATAAAAGGAGTCAACTGGGCAGGGAGTTGGGACAAAATGGGAAAAGTTGTCTTCTGCTACCCACTCCCTTCTGCTACCCACTCCATACTCAGTTTTGGGGGTCATACTTTGCAGAATAAAGAGCAACTGATCACAATCCCTGAACAAATCAGAAAAGCTTAACAAGCATAGACTCGAATCCTGCCAATCATTTTCATATATGAAAAGAGGCTGATTTTCACCAATACCCACCTCCCATTATAGACTCCTGACTTGCTCCCCATGCTGCTCATGAGGGTTGTCTGCTGGAGCGGCATTCAGTGTGATATTTTGGGCTGCAGCAGGAAGGGGAAATTGGAAAGCTTGCATTCTGCTAATGGAAATTTCATTTGTGCAGATTTTCAGCAAAATCCAAGCCACTGCCTCTAAGCAGGACTTGTCGTTGGTTACTGTTAGGCTTGGAGGAAAGCTGTTAAACACTTGGACCCACATGGAGGGGAAAACCTGTTACTTCTTCCTCTTCCTTATGTCCACTGAAACTTTTCATTTACACAGCACTGTCAGGCAAACTACTGCTTTCAGCCCTGATCTCCTGACATGTGGAGTTCTGGTAGCAACAGAAAACATGTCAGCTTCGATTGCAACACTCTAGGAAGAGCCCTCTCCTCCTAGTCTCTATGCTAAAGCCATAGAGGTAGGAGGACTGTCTAGAACATCACCCTTCCTTAAAGGTCAGCCACTACACAGCAGAGACCCTATGTATCACATGTTATACAAGTTTGATCCTACATCTCAGGCGAGTGGTTCCATCTATTTCTGGCTACTGAAAGGACAATCTGCCCCTGTATGAACGTGTGTAGCAACTCCTATCTTCTCAGCAGATCTCCTTGTTGTTTCTCCTCCAGACTCGTCAGAACTTCCTCTGCACTGTCATGGACCTGGAGTGGTGGCACCTACTGGGAGGAACAGCTTCCCAGAACACGTCAGGAAGGCACCTCCCCTCCTGATTTTCAGGTGGCTTTACGACATGGAGCTATTCAGGTGAGCTTTCAGGAAAAGGAAGTGATAGTTGGCAATTCTGTTGGTTTGTGTTGTATGACTGTTGTCTTGTACTGTATTAAGAGCTGCTCTGAGTCCCTTTTTTGGAGAACAAGCCAAAGCACATTTATCGAGAACTAGGTCCCACTGAAGTCTATGGCAGTCACTCCCAAGAAAGTGTACACACAACTGCAGCCTTAGCTACTGACTAGAAAGAGACTGTCATCATGCAAGATCCAGCAGCTGGCTATGGCAATCTTCCTACTGTATTGAACCTACCAAATGGCTTAACTCTTCATGCACTCTCCTGGATAGCTCCTCCACATATTGTTGTTTTGTTTTATCACCATGTTCGGGGGTTAAATAAGCACCATTTTTATTTAACTTGCACATTATTGGGATTTTTATCTCATAACCTGCCTTGAATGCTTTTTAAACAGAGGGCACAATATAAATCTTTTAAATAAACAAATTTAAAAAGAGACCTCCCATATAAATGCTGTTTCCCCACAAATCCAGGCAGCTATTTCATTTTACTTGCACTGAAACACTCTTTTTAGCCCACGATGTTTCCCAATATTCTCCTCTCAGCTACGCAGGTTAGAACCTACCATGATTAAAAATGGAAATTCCCCTTCCTTCACTCACTGACATTCAGTTCAGACATCTATACTAAAACAATCGTAAGCCAATGTGGTAAGTCGTAAGTCATGTCACATAGCCAGGTTGAGTGTACACTTTTAAGCATAATTTCCTCAGTACTTTGTCACAGCTCAGGATATGGTGTAGTATAGCCCAATCTTGTCAGATCTTGGAAGCTAAACAGGGTCAGTCAGTACTTGGGATAGGAAACCATCAAAGAAGACTCCACACAGGAAGGCATTGCAAACCACTTCTGCTTCTCACTTTCCTTGAAAGCCCACTGCTGGGGTCACCCTAAGTTGGTTGGAAGTTGATGATGCTTAAATGCATACATGGCCACAGTTCGAACAGTCTCTACTTTCTTTTGTGATAAGTTTATTGACATTGTTGTTAATCTTGTTTTAAGTAATTCAAAAAGAGTTTGATGTTCTGATTCCTGTGATAGGTGGCTTTAATAAGTCAAGGTTTCACAACATTGTGTAGAGAAGTACATCTGAGGACGTGACATTGCTGTTGCTTTCATAGAAATGGAAGTCCAGGTCATCAAGAAGGTGAAGTCAGTAATGAATGGTACACACAATGATACAGTCATTGTGGTGTAGAGGCCAGACTATTGGACTAGGATCTGGGACACCCAGGTTTGAAACCCCACTCTGCTGTGAAAGCTCATTGGGTGGCATTTAGCCAGTCACTCCAGCCTAATTTACCTCATAGGGTTGATGTGAGGGTAAAATAGAGCTGAGGAGAATGATGTAAGTTGCTTTAGGTCCTCACTGGGAAGAAAGGTGGCCTATCAATGAATTTAATGAATAAACTATAAACAAACTTCTAAACCTACAGGTAAAACATAGTTTAGAGTTGCTAGGCTGATTTCATTTTCCACTTGCTCAGGACACAGGAACATGGGGAAGTGGTACAATAGGGTTTCTGACAGAAACTGTTTCACCCTTACAGCAAGCTACTTCATACACAGTGCCTGCCACTTCCATTCCAAGCAGTTGCTGCACCACAATTAACCTGGGCAGATCGGTCCCAAGCATAGTTGTGCTCTCCAACGCAGTCTTTTCCACAGTGCAATCTTATGCACCTTAACCTCAATCTAAGCCCACCAAAATAAAATGGGCTTAGGCTGGAGTCACTCTGCCTAGGACTACACTGCTATTGAAAGCACACAGCTGGGATTTCGCATGGCTTTTCTAAATCACGAAATTAAAGCGAATGGGCAAACAAAGCTGTGTATAATGACTTATTTGTACACTGTATAAATTAAATGTAAAAGCTCCATAAAAAAAAAAACACCCACCAAGCTACAGCTCAATACATAAAGCTAAAAATATTCACTTGAAAATATACAGCCCAGACATGTTAATTTCATTTGGGGGTGGGGAGGAGCACCCACCGGTTTTCAGCACACATTGGGTACTAACAGGAGCCCGAGCACTATAAAGAAAAAGCAGCTACAGTATTAGCCTTTTCCTCTAGGCATGCTGCAGCTCCTCTTTCCCCCAGAGGTCCTAGAAATATGAACTGTAGCTCTTGTATAGCAGTCCAGGAAATAATTGATCATTTGCCAGTGTCCTGTTGGCGAGTTACCACTCCTGGGACCCACTTTCAATTTCACAGTATTTTGACTTTCTGGACACTGCAGGTTAATTTCCAGGAGAAAAGATGATTATATACTTGAGCTGTTGTTACAATTGCAGTTTTACGTACGTCGCATATGTTGCATTTGTCTGTCACATAAAATGCAAGAACAAAAAAAAGAGGGGTTTTTTTTGTTTTAACCAGAATTGCAGACAACTAAACCGCTAAACTACATCTATTTTTCTCACAATATGGAGCCCACTCTCTTCATCCGACCGCATGTATTACTGAATGTGAAAGCTGTTCCAAACAGATGGCTTTTCGTAGGTCCAGAACACGGAAGAACACAGAGAAGAATCGTCGGCTTAAGGTCATTTGGAATTCAAAAGATCAACATTGCATACTCAACAGTTGCCTCTGCTGGGAACTAACTCGCCCTCCTTCCCTAATTTGCAATATGGGTGTGATGCGACTGGCCTACCTTACAGGATGGGTGTCAGGATCACAATCATGTGCTATGAACACTGACTGGTATATAAAACATGGAAAATTATGGACAGAGAGTAATCCACAACAGCATATAATGTCATCCTCACCCTTCAATATAACTGCTGCAGAAGCAAGAGCAGAACTGGTGTCCTCAAAAAAGAGCTTTTCCACTTCTGCACCAACATGCCTTTAAATCACAGGAAGGTGGAAGAACACTTTTTTTTCCTGGATGCCTCCCAGTTTGGTGGGCTGTAGCATTTACCACCTATACACAAGGCTGAAAATGGGTAGGAAAAGCAAGAACGTCCATCATATCATCCCTGTCCGGACGAAGAAAAAGGCTTCCAACAATCTGTACTCACATAGAGGGTTTTCATTAACAAGGATATAGATTCAACAGACAACAAGCTGAATAATCACAAAGAGAGGGAAAAACCCTGATCCAAGCATTAATAATTCAATTAGTATTCATTGAAACAACATTGATTTTAATGAATTTATTTCACAGCATTGTTGCTGCCCTATGTACTTTTTAAATTTTTCCATTACACCTTTAACAATCATTAAGGTACAAGTCTTAAATATTTCTCTTTTAAAAAACGGGGGGGGATGACTAGAGGAAGATAATTAAACATTTTATAATGGTTCCAATGGGGGAAAATAAACCTATTTAGCAAAACTGCAGTGACTGTAGCCTACCAAGTAACTCAAAGGGATAGACTTAAAAAACATGTAACTGTAAGTGCGCTTTCACTGTTGCAATACATTAAATGCTTTTTCCATCAGAACAGAAATTTCGAGTTCTTTGTAGCTACGAGTAAAACATCTATTACAAATAGAACACAGTAAGAAGTCAGCCAAAAGTTTATCAATAATGCAGTAATTTATATAGGATACTCAGTTCAGGTGTGTTTGTTTAAACTGGAAATGATGTCTAAAAACATAACACTTTTATGTAAGAACTGTACAGAATTCTGCTTTTTTTAAAAAAAAAAAGTTAATTGCAAAGGTGTTCTGATGCCTTACATCAAAAGGCAACAGTATGCTAATTTGCACATAAACCATGTGGTAGATGAAGGAAGACCGAAACAGTGATTAAAAACGTAAAGGAATACCTGCTACAGACCCAAAATAAAAGCATCTGAGAAATCCATACTTCACTTTTAGTACTGACAAGAAAGCAGTTAAGAATAAGCACACAAAATACTTCTTATAAGTCAAAAGGCAAGCCAGGGTGGGATACATTTCCAAATGGGGTAGTCACTGATATATCCAAGTATTGGCAGAAACTGCTGTGGGAAAGACCGCTACCATTACAGCACTGAGACTTCACAAAGTGACTCGGCATTGCTGTCCTCTTGTGCAAGCTGAAGACATACGAGCCATCATTAAAAATTGCTTCATTCTCTTGGCGGTTACAGTTTTGGCTGGGAACTGGGACTGCATACTGCTAACAAGACCTCACGTAAACAGGATTGTCAGGTATGCCATAAAACCCATTGCGAGGGATTGGCAATGCTTCATAAAAACTCCTTCAGTCGTAACAACTGGTTAGCAATACTGTATGTAACTCTCACAAACAAGAACAAAACCCCAGCCGTTCTTCTACAATACACGCTCAAGGACACATAACCCTGTGGAACTCTAGGGAGGCTTGTCTGCCAAGCCATCCATGGAGAGGGTACATCTCCTCTGAACTTGGATATGGTCTTCACTTCCGTTTCCTCCTCCTAGAGAACCGAGCACAGGTCCCTTGTGCTTTGTTCTCCTCTAAAAAGAATAGCACCCACACTGGGGCATGTTGTAAAACATGGCCCTTTTAGGTTACAGTAGAAATGTAAACCACAAGTTAATTTTGATGGACAGCAGACCTTGGCATTGGCAAAGCCCACTGGATGTGCTTGGGTGCACTACAATAATTTTATAATGATCTAAATATAAGTGTGATCCCCTTTACATTTTAGCTGTCATCCTGCGTTATATCAAATACCGAAGTGATGCAAAGCCCATAGTGCTGTTTATGTTATTTCTTTTTTAAAACACAATAAAATTGCCACAGCTACAAGCAAGCTGTGCAGAGTTAGGAAAGGATTTCTTACAACATACCTTTCAGTTCCAACTTTGCTTTGCAAAAATTCTAGGGCGGTTTAAAGACATTTTTATGAGCACTCCCTTATTTTTAGCGCATTTTTCTGGTTTAGTTGTTCTCAGGAAGGTATTCCCTTTCTTAGATTCAAGTACACGTTTCAAAGGTAGTCAAAATGCTTTTTAAAAAAACCATCCCTAACCTCTTTCTTGCCTCAGTTTCAAGAGGTACACTACTCTGAATTCTTACATTATTCACAAACCACACCCACAGCTTTGGAACTGTATTCAGATGGGGCAGGAAAAAGAACTTTGCAGTGCAATCCATTTCCCTCATTTCACAAGATTTCATTTCATACTGATATGTACAGCATGTATTGTTTAGATACAAAACCTTAAGTGGATTTTTTTTAAAGTCATCACAGCAAGCATATGCCCTTCAGACATCTTGACTTCTTTGCCATCTGGACTTGACTCATCATGAATATAAATGGAAATTAATGCCACTTAAGGGAGCTAGCCCAATCTTGGAAGCTAAGCAGGGTTGGCCCTGGTCAGTATTTGGATGGGAGACCACCAAGGTCTCTATGCAGAGGCAGGCAATGGAAAAACCCCTCTGAACGGCTCTTGCCTTGAAAACTCTATGGGATTGCCATAAATCAGCTGCGATTAGACAGCAGGAAAGGGGGGGCAGCCCTACCTTCTCCACTGTTTCAGACCACATGTAATAATCATATGTCAGGAACACCTCAATCAATGGCTATACCTAAAAGAGTGAATTTTGAGAAAAAGAAATTCTCCTCTTTGGCAAATCTATTGAACAGGCTGGGCTTAGGGAAGCTGAGATGAATCATAAACATATTTACAATCAAATCCCAAGAACACTTTCCTGGGAGTAGGCCCCACTGAATAGATATGAGTAGGACTCAAAGTAGACCTACTTAGGACTAGACTGTAATAAGACTATTACATAGCCACTGTGTTATGTAACTCAAGGAAAGAGACCCACAACATGTAAACTATCTCATACTTGGCCGCTAAAATAACATAGATAAATCATACACACATAAAATTTCTAACCTCTTCCTCCCACAAAATATGTATACAGTTACAGGAATGAATGCATAGGAAATCAAAGACATTACAAGTTAACGCTGTTATTAATTTAAAGGCCATCCTTTTACTCCAAAACATATTCAAAATAGTTATTTATCAAAAATACAGACACCTATCTCCATCAACACAATATGTCCAGAGTGGCTCACAACAATTCAAAAAGTTAGTAACACCAGCTTGCAAATACCAAACAAACTTTTAAAAAAGAAAGAAAAGCATCTGAAATAAATACAGGCTAACCTTTTTAATAACTCCCTAACCATTTACTGAACTCTGTGATGTCACAGAAGCCTGGAGGTCAGAAAAATAATTCTGCAACCCAGCCACTGGCTGAGTTAGTGTGTTATTATAGAACATTCATTAACATTCTAATATGCAAAAAAAAATATGGCAACATAAAAGGCATTAGGAAGGGGGTGTAAGCTATTTATGGGAAAGGAATGCCCAAAAGTTCCCATTTCTTAGAATGTTTGGATAGGGTAAATATTAAAACAGGGATAAACAGGGAAGGGGGAGCTTTTTCATATAAGAGGACATGAATGGGTTAAGATAGAACAATGGCAACAAAAAATAACGTCCACATTTTCTTTCCTGGGTCTCTGCTTGTAAACTATATAACACCCTGTGTATCCTTGGAATTGGGCAACTGGTATTGCTAGAGGATCTGAACTGTAGCTTTAAATCAAGAGGATGTGTCATGCCAGCTGTGCTTGAGTACCTATTAGGAGATACTGAGGAGGGACAACTTCCCAAGGGTTGAATATATTAGCTCAGTATAGTACAAGAGTAGAGTTTACAGTCTTTGCTAAAAAATGATGTAATTGCCTGATCAAAGAAACTGGAAAAGCCATAATGGAAAAGGTCAATGGTGCTATATATATTTGTACAATAGCGAGATGTATTATCTTCTCAGCTGGCATGGCATGGTGTGTAATTTTACACACCATGTTGTACCAGCATGCGGTAACTAAGAGACACTGCGATCATTGCTTTCTAAAATCTCAAAAACTATTCCATGGTATCAGCATAAACACTCACATATGACTGTTACATGTTTTCATAGACTGTTTAGAAGAAAAATGCCAAATTGATATAGAAGTTTGAAAACAGAAAATATTACAACCCCCTGTTAATACGAAAGTTTAATTTCCATCCATTTTACATATATTGCTCTTCCATTAAGGTTTTCTTCTCTAACAATTCATATGGATGTCGTGTGGTAAGAGCAAAAAGTCTACTTGCCTCTGAGAGCCAGCGTAGTGTTATGGCAACTGCCTCTAATCTAGAGAACTGGGTCTGGTTCCCCACTCCTCCACAGGAAATCTGCTGGGTGACCTTGAGCCAGTCTCAGTTCTTTCAGAACACCCTCAGCCCCACCTACCTCATAAGGAGCCTGTTGTAGGGAAGGGAATGTAATTGTAAGCCACTCTGAGATACCGCAAGGTAGAGAAAAGCAGGGTATCACACCAACACTTCCTCTCCTGCTGCTTTCTCCCTGAAAAAGGACACTTTACTATTCTACGGTCTACATAATTGTCTATTATGTATCTACTCCCAGAACCACATGCTTAGGGGGGGAAAACCAACCACACTTCACAATATACATTCTCATTTTGTCCTATCCATAATGTAGACACACAAGAGATTTAGGCTATCCTAAAACGATTCAAGTGGAATGTCCACTGGGACAGAAAAGAAACTGGGGGGGGGGAGCACACAGGCCACAGAGAGTTCATTGGACAAGGGTTGATCTTCCACAGCAGGAGTACTCTATGATACACTGCAATTGGTACAAAATATATAAAAGTTTAAGAGGACAACTGGGACATCAACAGAAGATGATCAAAGGTAGAGATGACAGGGCATTCCACCGAGTCTGGATTTCTAAATCTCAATTACATCACATCTTGAAGCCATTTTTGGCTAGGATCTAGGCCATAGAGTATCCAGACCAGGCTCTTTGAGCTTCTGGACCTGGAGTGGTGGTGGTAACATCAGGCAGCCCTTTGAATCACCAAGAAGAGTACCTTCCTACTATCACCTTGCACAATGCTTTCTCTTTCATGAACTCAGGTTAACAGAACAGCATAGTGAAGTTCTTGCAGGGACAGTTGACAATTATAAGACTGAAGCACTGGATATTGTCATATATACATAATGCTTCCAAGGGCAGTGAGAAGTTAACACAGTGTTCTTGGTAATGGGAAGCAATTTTTTTGCCAGTGTTCAGCAAATTTCCATTTTATGTGCAATGCTTTTAGTTCTCACAGTAGCACCATAAGCATTTTACCCATTCTCTAGGATGAATGTTTCTTTTAGGACCCCACAGATTTAAAGGTAAGGAGTGTACAATTTTAAAAAAAATCAATCTGGATTTTTTTAAAATTCTCAGCCGTACAGCTTTCTACTGGATCTCCCCCCCATACACATTTTATCTAATACTAAAGAAACTACCTCAGATTAACAGACCACTCCAGTGAAGATGCTGCAGCTACCAAAGCCATTCAATCTCGTACAGCTTTCTACCAAAAGAACAGAAGTTCATGGCTTGCCTCATTCATTTGGCCTTGTAGAACTCATCTGTGGTATTTTCAGCTTCTCAGGTTCCTATACACGTAGGGTTAGAGGAAATGTTGCTGATGATCAGCAAAATACTGAAACTGCCTATACATAAAATGTTAAGGTAGAGTAATTTCTCATAGCCATAGTAAGTGCAAACATTTTCAAACTGACAGTGTCCTTTTAAAAGACCGTACAAGGATTTTGCCTCAGATTGTGAAAAATTGGATTTCCAGCACTGTTGGTTTTCTAAAAAAAAAAAAATTTAGTGTGTGTTGATAAGTGCTCCACAGTCTATCCAGGCACAACAATAGAAGCACAGAAAATGTACGAGTTAAGCAGCAATCATGGTAAAAGTAAAAGGTCATGTAAAATGTAAATAGATCACATGATTGTTTTCTGAAATGTGGCCATTCCTAATTAACGATTGTCTTGACTGTAATGTCCCATCAGCAACCCAGTACCAGCACTGGTGAGTAGCTTCAGAAATATATATTTGTCTGGCTATCTAAACATGCACAACACTGCTCATAAGATAATATTTTAAGAGTTTTAAGGTAACAGAAAGCAAGAAATGTCATTGGGGAAATTGGTTTGTCTGTTTGTTCTCCATTGCTGTGGCTATCTGCTGCTACAGCAGCCATTACCCTTGTTCTGTACTCACAATCAGGAGCAAGCATAAGGATAGCATGTGCATCTGGGTGTTCAAAATATTCAAAAGCAGCTAGTAAAGCAGAGAGTCACCAAAGCTGTTGAGCCTGTGGACACTTTCAGAATTGTGAGACAGTTAGATGGGCACCACCACGAAATGGCTGCTATGGAGGCTAAGTCCAATTTTTAAAAATGGAATTTCTCCAAGCCAAGTGTCCCCTGATGGAAGCAGCTGTTTCCGAATGGGCACTATCTGTAGACATAAAGGTGATACCAGAAGCACCTACTCCTCCAGCAAGGTGGAGAAAAGATAAGAGTCCCTCTTTGCTTTTTAGAAAAATATGCTTGGGGAACACAGATGTGGGGGTGCCAGTAAATACACTGGTGGGTTTCGTGGCACCCATGTGCACCATACTGGAATCACTGTATTAGAACAGGAAGTAAAGGATGGGAATATGAACCTAAGTCTCATACATGTAACACCAAACCATAACTGGCTGTTATGTCTGAATCAACCAATTTATACAATGCATGACCTTTATCACACTGGATGATCCTAAATTGAAAAGAGACAGCAGGGTGGGAAGCAGATTTCCCTAGGCATGATTAGCCTCTGGATATGGAAGCATTCTTTCTGCCACCACATTGGCTAGATGCAGTTTAAATACAAACCTGCTCATGATGGGCACAAGCCATGCTCACGTGCTCCTTGCCTCACTCACAGTGCACAATGAAAGGTTTCTTTGTTTGGAAACCTTCAGTCTGTCTGCAGTTTGCTCTGACATCCAAACTGGGATTCTAAAAGAAGACTGAACTGTGGTTTAAAATCTGTTTGTGGGGAGAATGTACACTCCACTTCTACCACGGACCCACACTTGGTCTTCATGCCAACTGGAGTTTGATTCAAGGTTTGATTCAAGGCCTTCAGTTCCATGCATGACAAGTAGGAACAGATTAACTGCAAGAACACCTGTCATGAACAGACAGAGGTTTCCTTTGACTTCCAAATGTGGTCAGTCATTTATAACTTCATTTGGCTGGGCTGTATGTATTCCACCATATGGTTCATGAACATGGACTTTCATGTTTGTTACAAAATTTGGCATCTAATTATGATTTTCATTTTAAAAAATCAGGCTAATAAAATCTTAAAAAACAGGTTGGGTGAGACTAAATAAACGCTTTAGTGATCAAAGGGACAGTTGTCAGACAATGATCTTTGTCCCTTCCTTCAACTAAAAGAATAAAAATGTTTTACTCAAAATAATCAAACACACAAGTTGATTTGTAGTTTTACAGGTTGAGGGATACTGCTTGTCTTGGTTTTCCCAGCAAGAATTTTGATTTTTTTTTAAGCACACAAACTCTTGATTATAAAAGCTACCTAGGCATATATTTGACTGGTAATCCCATTCACCCATCCCATCCTCAACTGCAAGATTAGGATACTACCCTCCTGATATAATCAGGTACAAAACAGGCAACAGTTTATAAAGGCTTTCACAATGGGTCTGCTCCATTTCAATACAGGGAGTATATAGCATTTTTTTATTGGATTCATAAAATCTTGTATAACCTACAAAATTTTAACATGGCCATTTCTACCTCAAAATATCTATATATTTAATTCCCTTTACCACCTCCCATTGTGATACCTGGGCAATTTTCTCTCACATTTCAAACCAGTTTCTGACAAACTAACACCATTCAGTTAAGGGACCCAGCAGAATGTGATGCTGTGTTTTTTTAGTTTTTCCTTGAAAAAAAAGTTTGCACTGAATGGCTACAGTAAAAGAACTCTGGAAGGAAGCATATTAAAATCCCTTTTTGATATCTAAAATCAACAGGTTTTACCTTTCACTAAAACTCCCTTTGATAACACTTTAATTGCCACAGTGCTGGAATGCACAGGCGTCATATACCAAATCCTTTAACATTTACTCAACAGGATGTCAAGCACCCTGACCTCAACTGGAGCGCTCAGATCTAAAATGTGTTAGTCAGAACATGTTAAAATTGCAGTGTAGACAGACAGAGCATTTAGTATTTCACATAACACTAGGAAGGTCGGACTTCAGCCTTCACAGTATCACACCATGGGAGTGCAATGGTACATCCTCACCATCACAGAACTGAACAAAAACACAACTTCTTAAGTTTTACTGAAAAAAGAACTTGAGGGAGGGGAGCTATTTCTATTCCTCTGTAATCTCACAAATTTGGTCAAAGATTCTCAACAACCTGCATAGCATCGTTAACTGATCTTGGTTCTGTTCACACCCAGAGTTTTTTTACCACAATAACTTCACCAGAATCTGTATTCATCATTATAACCTACCACGCAATTTGTCCTGGATCTACCCTCTTATGGAAAAGAGGGAGGGGAGCAACAATGCTCTCCCCCCAGGCAACACAGCATCACAAATAAACCCATCCACAATTCTTGGAAGATTTTAAAAGTATTTTGTTGGGTTTCAGAAATGCACCATGACTGCAGCCACACACACTAAATACATAATAAATACATAAAATAAAATAAAAAACATGCCAGTTCCAATTGGAAAGTGCACTGAAACTGGATTATTTAGTGTGTGTAGCTGCAGACAATGATTCTCCTGCTGATCTCTCTCCCTCTCACCGAGGGCATACTATTGCCACATAGCAATGGATTAGGACTCCATTTTACCACTAGAATGCCATTACTCTGAAGCCACCCTGAGCCTGCTTTGGTGGGGAGGGCGGGGTATAAATTAAATAAAATAAAGTGAAACTAGGATTAGGTGCCTCATGAAGAATAGGGGCAGAAAAAATTAAAATACATCCATCAACACAATGTACAATTCAGCCTTGAGCTAGGTGAGATGAGTAGGTTCCTGCTCACCTAGGCCCAAACCTCAGCAGTTCAGAGCTACAGACAATTATGATATAGCAATACACTGTTGACACCCAGGACAAGGTAAGAAGTATACTCACCATCTAGTCTCAGACATAAGTAATATCAGACTAATGCTCCATGGCCAGGAAAAGCTCCCCAACTGCTTATCCTTCTCATTCTTCACAGGCCTCCAACCTGTTTGCTCTAATGGTTTTATTCCTTCTTCATGAGTAAATATCAATCAGTAAGTCAAGAAAACATGGCTATATGGTTGCCAGCCTCCAGGTGAGATCTGGAGATTTCCCGCTTTTACAACTGATCCCCAGCTGACAGAGATCAGCTCCCCTGGAGAAAAATGGCTCCTTCGAAGGGTGGACTCTATGGCACTGTACCATGCAGAGGCCCCTCCCCAAACCCCATCCGCTCCTGGATCCACCCCCAAAGTCTCCAGGTATTATCCAAGCCAGACTTGGCAACCCTACATGGCTACCTAAAGAAAAGAGACTTCTATCTACCACAAGAACTCTGAGTATGCAGAAAATTAAAATTCTGCCAAATAAAAGAGGACTCTTTCCCACTCAAACAACCTGACGATGACAGATTGAGGAAAGCAGTAACAGTTTAAAGAGAAAGTAGCTTAAGGTCAGAGGTGGGGGGGGGGAGGAGGAGGAGGAAAAGAAGAATAGGAGGAGGAGACTGGATTTATACCTCACCCTTCACTACCCAAAGGAGACTCAGAGCGGCTTACAAATGCCTTTCCCTTCCTCTCCCCACAACAGACACCCTGTGAGGTCGGTGGGGCTGAGAGAACTCTAACACAAATTGCTCTTTTTCAAGAACAGCTGTGCCAAAGCTTGTGACTGACCTAAGGTCACATCAGCAGGTGCAAGTGGAGAAGTGGGGAATCAAACCCAGTTCTCCCAGATTAGAGTCCGCCCACTTAACAACTACACCAAACTGGCACTACACCAAACTGGCTTTAATGAAACCATTAAAGAAGTGTGGGGAGGAGAGAAGGTTGCCAAACTTGGCTCTTGGGTTTGACGGGCTAACTTATTTGCTTCACCTGAGTTGGCCTGCCACATTCCCTACTTTTGTATATGTTAAAGGAAAAATTGACCACTTCATGTGAATTACAGTGATGTGGGGCAGAATATTTTCCAGAAAAATCCCAATTCCATACTTTTCTGTGGAAAAATTTCCACCCCACATACGTAGTTATAGTCTCTGTTTATCTATAGCTGTCAGGGCTATTGTACTTTGAGTCAATCATATCAGATGACATAAATATGGGACGTACAGAATGAACAAAACCCCACAATGGATTTGTACATGGCATGTTTGCACTCTTTTGCTTACATTATTTAAATTTTGCTAACAAAAAATGCTAACAATATTTCATTTACTTAAAATTGAAATATTTTCCAATTCAAATTTTCCCTGAAAATCCATATCACTGCTCCTAGCATGAGACACATAAAAGAAGATCATTGGCCATTTTCTTAAGATTTCATTCTTAATAGTCTTCTGCCAACAGATAAAAAGGCAAAGCTGATGAGATCATAACCCAAACCGTCAAGTCAACATGATAACTTTAAAATATATAATCCACCCCTTATGGCAAAAACAATAGAGACAATTTCTAAAATAGTCTGCTGTGTAACCAGCTATCCATATGTTTTAATTCTTTCCTATTCACTTCTCAAGGAGTGAACAACCTGAAACCAGTACAAAAGAAAAACCCCTAACAGATTTCTTTCCCCATCTCTTTTCCTATTCCACAGTGACTACCCTTCCACATTCCATCAGTCCACACTGAATATTTTTCCCCACATTAAATTTCAAAGAAGCAAACACTTTAAAACACCATAATATCTTTTAAAGGTAGGGCATAAAAATGCAGCACTACATAATGGCCATGATCCAGCTTAAGTTTAAGCGCTCTGAAGGTATACTGATGACAGTGGGAGAAATATACGCATGCAGCCTTTTTTGCTGACACCGAACCCTGCTCTGCAAGAGATTGGTTGCTTGCAGAGTTGCTGAAAGGACGAGAGTCAAATTTACAGAAAATTGACTTCCTGCCTGTAAGCAGTAAAGACAAGATTATTCAAAAAGTCGTCATGTTTGCACTGCCTTTGGCCAAAGCTCAACAAATGTATATGGATTCCTCGTGTCCTTGACTTTATAATAGACAATTTTTAGTATATGGGGCAGTCTGGGTACTTTAGAAACATGTTCTTGCTTACTGCTATTTCTGCTTATATGTCTCGTATTTAGTCCTGGAGGTTGGTTGCACGATTCAGATGTATGTGAACACCAAAGCTGATCTGCACTTAAAAAAAAAAAATTGATTGGGTGTATAATTTTTACAGTAGTTGTGACCAGGACAAATAAAATTTCGAGCATGTTAGAACTTTTTCATTAAAATCCGTGGGTTTCCAAAGTCCTTAGTTTTAGCTGGATCGCGCCCAATATTTGCATATAATACACATTAATGAGGTAGAGGCAGAAACCCAAACTGGATAAGGGACAGAACTGCAAAATACAACTAGGCATCTTTTTTTAACTAGAGCAGGAAAGAAAGATCATTGCTGTGTACTGAACAGAGGCAAAACATTTTGCAAACGCGCTCTAGTTAAAAGGAAGCAAAGCGAACTGACCTACTTCACCACTTGCATGTTAACTTTAAAGCGTAATCACACTTCATTCACATTCATATAAAACCCAGATCCAACCTTCTGCAGGAAGCCTCCCTTTCCCCTCACGTCGCAAGAAACCTGCAAGAAGGTTATTAATATAACACAATGGGGGAAAAGCAGTTCAATGAAGCAGTGTCACGACACTTAGAATATGGTGGAAACATCTTCCAAGAAGCCTACTATCAAATGGTCTTTGATGTTTACTGTACACTTGTAGCTCCACTGCAACACTTAGCAAGCTTCTCAAGATGTACAACTGTAAGGGGGGGGGGAGGCAGCATGCCTTTGCCTTGAAATAAAGCTGGGGGGGGAGACACATCAGTTCTATCTATTCTTTCATCAGAAACTAAACAGCAGTTACTAGCAGGACTCAAAGAGAAATCTACAAGTATTGCTAGAATTTAGGCTGAATGCTCATTGAAACTCATTATCATTCATTCATTCATTGCAGCTTTATCTGAGGAGCTACACGCAAGGAGCTCAGGGTGACAGGAATGAGTGGAACAATGCCATTTTTATTCCTAACAACCCTATGAGATGGATTAGGGTAGGAGAAAATGTCTAGCCCAAGAATACCTTTATGAACTTCATGGCCTAGCCAACACTTGAACCCAGACCTCTCCAACAATTATACCACACTAGTTCTCAAATTCATCCACGGCAGAAGAAAAACAGGAAATTAGCAAGTAGTTTCCCTGACAGATCCAAATCCTGTACTATGTGGAGACCTGGCAATATGGTGAAACAAACAGAAAGTTGTTGAGCAAACTGTTTTAGAAAAAAAACAAGAAACCAAGCATCCAAGTACCTGAAGGTAATAAATGAGGCCACTTGGTGTATAAACATACAGCTGAAAGGAGTAACCAGAAGATTTACAATCTGAAGATGAAGATTTTACTTTGCCATGGTGAATTCACTGTTCATAAAACAGAAAGAGAGCACTTCAGTGGAAACCGTTGGTAGACCTCTGGGGAGTAACAGGCCACATTAATTTATATGGCATTCTGCCCTATTTCTCTTCTAGAGGCCCACAGGAAGAGTCTGTTACCCTGAGTTTTTGGTTAAGTCCCAAATCAAACAAAACACTTTTATTGAGCGCTGTACTAAATCCCCCCCCCTCCACATGCCTATCTTTTGAAAACTGCAAAAGAACTCCCACCCCCATTTAAAAATGTTGTAAACATTCTTTGTGTATCTTTAAAGCCTGTCACATATAACTATGGTTAAACGGCAAAAAAACTAAAATCCAATAAATATATGGACAGCTTGTGTAAAGAATGGTTACAATATCCACTCGAAAGCACACAGATCCGAGAACCACACAAATGCTTCATTAATATTTAGCACAATCTTTTGTACAATCCATTTCTACTTTGAGGTGCTCTCATCGTTCTGAATCTAGCACATCACTGAATTTTCATAAGGGTCAAGTCTTGATGGAAACAACTGAGTTTTCAAGGGGTAATTTTTTTAAAACCCGATTATTGGATTTTCATGTTTATTTGGTGCTATTGATAACACAAGCATGCTGCCAGCTTCTGTGCCACTTCTGCCGCTTCCTTCTAGCCAGCCAATCAGGGATCACCGAATGAGTATCACCACGCGCTATGACATCAGGTGGAACATGACAATAACACAGTGCCATATTTTGACATAATAATGCCATTGAAAGGAAAGGCTTTTTCATTTCCCTGGCTTTTAAAGGAAGGAAGGACAGAGAGAAAGCACATCCCCATTGCATAAGCAACAAGGTAATGTGCCTTGTCTTACTGCACTGGACTGGTTTTATTTGCAGAGGGGTAGTCCTGTTAGTCTGTTGTCCCAAAATAAAGCAGAATCCCAGTGGCACCTTAAAGACTAACATTTATTTCAACATGAGCTTCTGTGAGGTAGAGCTCATGTGCTCAGACATGTAAACAGGATATTCTGGGAATATCCATATAACAATTCCCAGAATGATTTCCTGTCCATACCATCCTAAGGTGTGAGCTTTGGCTCACAAAACCTCATGTTGAAATAAATGTTAGTCTGTAAGGTCCCACCAGACTTCTGTTTCATTTTGGTAGTTTTTATTACCTGCTAAATCTTCACGACATGAATTTCAGCCTAGTCCAGCTAGAGTGGAAATGGATACACATTCTGCCCGAGTTAGTCAACTACAACAAGTAGATGAGGGAAGGGAGAGACGGTTGGAGGGATGCATGTTAAAAACTGAATGAATTTCTCTCCCTTTTTCTCTCAGCAGCCATAACAAAACTGTTAAACATGAGAAGTACAGTATTAGAATTATTCCTGTCATAAGCTAAACACACCCCACAATATCCCATTATCTATGCAATGGATTATTATTTATGAGACTACATAATCCAGCAATGGTTTATAGATGTAACACCTTCAGGTATCACCACAAAGCCCCATGTACTCCCCCCACCCCGGTCAGTTTTGCATCTAGCTATTTAAATTAATTGGAAGAAAGACCTTATTAAATGAAAAAAGCCACAGAATCAGATGATTCAAACGCGGTAGAAACCACGTCATTTCAGCAAGACATCCGAGAAGACCGAAAAGCACGAATTGTGTTAGCAAAGGCCAACTGTCAAAAAATTGGCTAAATGTCCTTCTGTTTCAGACAATAGCTTATAAAGAAATTAAGGAGTCAGTTAAACTAATTCACTTTGGAGAAGCTTGCCATCATAAGGATGACAGAATTCCAGTAGCTCAATAGCCAGACACAGAGACTGTCAATGGTCCTTCCAGCAATTAATTTTCTCACAGCTGTGTTATACACAGGTGGAAACAGGATCTTACCTATGCTTCCCTCTGAGACCTAGTTGTGCTGTTTTGTCATAAACCTCAAAAAGCAGCTGAAAATGTATCGGGAGGAAAAGGGCTTCCAAATACTTCATTAATAGTGATGCCAACCTCCAGGTGGTAGCTGGAGAGCTCCAGGGATTACAACTAATCTCCAGGCAATATAGATCAGTTCACTTGGAGAAAATGGCCACTTTGGGAGGTGGACTCTATGGCATTATACCCCATTGAAGTCCCTTCCTTCCACAAACTCTGCCCTCCTCAGGCGCCACCCCCAAAACCTCCAGGTATTTCCTGACCTTGAACTGGCAAGATGGATAGCCATGTTAGTCTGTCTGTAGCAGTAGAAGAAGTGAGCAGTGACTCACGAAAGCTCATACCCCGCCACATATTTTGTTAGTCTTTAAGGTGCTACTGGACGCTGGCTCTTTTCTACTATTTATTAATGTCATGCTTTGGCATAACATCTAATAATTTACAACTTGTGCTTGAACAAATCATACTTGTTATCTAGCTCAAAGATGAACTGGTATTCTGCTTTGCATTTTTCACATACAAGAAGTTATCTGCTTACATCAGCCAAAAGATCATGAAGAATTGTTATGTAGGATCCAAAGCAAAGCCCGACAGATACATGCCAACCATGGCTTGGATCCAACAGTGTGTTTCCATAGGTGAAAGGATTTCCGCCCACGGAGCACAACTTCCATACCTGTCCCCTCTGCAGCTCAAAAGAACCTCTGAAATGGTGTTCCAGTTCAGGGGTCCATAGAAACACTCTAGTGGATCAAAGCCAAAGTCATTATGGTTCTATGGAGAAAATGCTAGATATGAGCCTGGACTAATATAAGTGGTTTGCTCTGCTCTGCCCAGCAGTTCTGATTATTTTTATCATGAAGTCACAAACTGCAAAGTATTGCTTGGGCAAACTCACAGAATGATGCAGGAACTGATCATAAGCGTGGTTTCTTATAAAAGGAACAACTCTTCTGTGGTCAAACAAGAAAAAAAACCTCAGTTCCTATAAAATACTCATAAAATGCTAGATTCCCAGAAGCAAGGAAACTGATTTGAATCCAATTACGATTTTTTAAATATAAGGGAAAGCATGGCAAAAGTGGATATAGTATTCAAGCCTGCTTTCCAGTCTTTTCTAGGTGCAATCGAGAAAAAGGTTAAGTACGTACAATTTTGGTACAATTCATTTCAATACAGCGACTTGCTCCACATATGTTTTCACAAGAACCTTTTATTGAAATTAGCCAGGAAGCTCTCGCAGGCCAGAGAAATCCATGCATGAATCAAAGTTCCAGATCCATAAAGCAAATCACAGGATCAGGACATTGTTGTGTATAGGATCAAATTCTTTGATTAGGCTACAAAACAAATATTACAATAATATCTTGAGACCACGCTCTTGATTACACCATCTAATAGGAAGTATATCCCTCCCCTCCCAGGTAAGAGAGAATGCCAAGTCCAGATCAAATTTGCATTGCATAAACTGTAAGCCGCTTACACAGAACTAGAATTATCTGACGCGATCTACCAATATGCAGCGGATTTTACATTCTTTGGGGGATTGTAGGTGTGTTTTTCAAAAGGCCATTCATGAAACTATATTAGAGGTGCCTGGCTTCTATTAATGTTACGTCCTTTGACACCCCGCCAGTGAAAGATAAAAGATGGCATTAACTTTTCACAGTGGAGTGAAATGAACATGTTAAAAGAAATGAGCAAATACTAAATAGATGTGCAGTGCAAGGTGACCCAGTCGACTTTAACAGAGTACCAAAATATAATCAAATAAAACCTATGATCTTTAGGCTGGAAAAATGGCGAGCCAGGAAGGCAAACACAATTTTTAAATCTGCAAAGACCAACTGAAATAAATCATGCATAAATTGTAACATGCAGCTGAGTCCGCTACAACTACTTGATCCTTGCAAGGGCATCAATATTGAAAGGGTGAGCTTGAGTCAGAGTGAGCTCAGCTTTCCCTGGAACCTCATCCTCCAGCTACCGCTTGCTACAGACAACACAACACAACACTGAGACACATCAATGCAGACAACTTCTTACATACCAAAAGGGAAATAATATTCTATTCCCCACCACCACCACCACCGTCACCTGCTCAGAAAGCCTAACAGGTGTTCCGGATGAACTACACACTGCCCATACTGTTAAAAACTGCTTTTTCTGTTGTTTATGCTTATAACCTATGCCAATAAAGGTACTGACTGACTGTTGAAAATGGAAAGGGATTTCCTTCTACCCCAAAAGACCTTTTGCAAGTTCATCTGCTGTGTGGGGAAAAATGTGAAGCAGACAAATAACCATGGCACCATTAGGCCTGGTACTCACAATTTAGGCAATGCTTCTGGAATGGCTGACTTTCCCATAGTTTCTAAGCACAGGAGCAATACCAGCTTTGCACAACAGTATACCATGTACAATCGTCAGTATACCATGTACAATCATAAGCATTGTTTCATACTACTTTCAAAACTTGCCATCAGTAAACTCTAGATTGGTTCCCACCAAAAAGATCAATTTCTGCCAATTTCCCCTCTCCTGTGACAACCCTCCAAAGCCCTCTCATGCTGCCATGGGAGGGGCATTTCAGGCTTCCACAGGAAGGAAAAGAAGTCAGGCTTCCATACACGGAAATTCTGGACAGCATCCAACCTTCAGTGAGCAATAGCAATGGACCATGCTGCAGCTATTCTCAACGTTATGGTCATACCTTTGCATGCCCAAACTCTGAGAGGCTAAAAGTTCCCCCATGTCCCTTGACGTATCCATGCAGTTTTTTCAGCTGGGACTCATACCTCCCAACAAAAGCCATTGTACCCATTTTAATAATCTGCCAGCAGGTATCGTCTAAAAAAACAACTGTTTCACCAGCCATTGGGAGTTTTCTAGTCTTTTAGATCCTTTTCTTCTCTGCTGTTGCAAGCAGGCTACAAGAAGATACTGCTGGGCCCTGGACAAAGTATAAATCTAATGGCCCCCTTGCTTACATTTTCTTTAGCCAGAAGCAATTGGAAACACTGCTTATGTTGAAAACAAAATCTTCTCTTCCTTTCAGCTACAAATTCACTTCAGCGTTACAGTAAATGCAATGGAATTATGGCACCAAAGAAAACCAGGGAGGGAGGTGGGAGGGGGGGCAGCTCACTGCACCAGTAACCATGTTTAGTTACAGGTTCCCACAGTTGCCAGACCCAATTCTGAAATAATTCTGATGCAGTTTTCAGCAGCTAGTACCAAAAAAGTGATTATTTACTTTGATTACTTAAAATTTAAAAGAGGTGTAGAAACTGGATAGCTAGCCCCAAAGATTATGTATACATCAATGACAGTTTGGGCAGGGAAAGCCCCCCCCACTTCTGCAGGAAGGGCTTGACAAAAGGGGAGGAGCTCTCTCCTGAGCTCAGTGCCATGTTTATGCTAACTGAGTGGTTAGTATGGCAAGCAATCTCTATCCCTGTTGCTTGTCTGTACATGTATTTACTTAGGTGTTCATACACCATGGTTCCTCCCAAGGGGGACTTAAAGCAGCTGTTGACAGCATCCTCCCCATCCAACATTTTATCCACACAGCTGTCACCAAGGGAGAGTAACTGGCCCAAGAGAACACACAGTGAGCCTGCCTGGGAGATCTGAGCCTGGGCCTCCCAGATCCTGGTTTGATACTCTAACCACCATGCAGGCTCTCAGTAGCTGTAGCGGTCTTTTCTATTAAGCCAACTGTCAATTCATTCAGGTGCAAGTATCCCCCAACCCAAGAGGTAAGCAGGGCTCTGTTGGGTTAGCCAGACGTGGAGAGATGGCAATGCCTCCAACACTGGCAATGTCTCTTTTCTACTGAGGTGCAGCCTCCTGTCAGAGCCAAGGTAATGAGTGTGCCTGCAGCCAGTGGCTGCAGCGCTACTACAGGTCTTGGCCTGTGCACCTAGCTACTGAACATGAACACATGAAGCTGCCTTATACTGAATCAGGCCATGGGTCCATCAAAGTATTGTTTACCCAGACTGGCAGTGGCTCTCCAGGATCTCAGGTGGAGGTCTTTCACATCACCTAATCGTTTAACTGGAGATGATGGGGATTGAACCTGGGATCTTCTGCATGCCAAGCAGATACTCTACCACTGAGCTGCAGCTTCTCCTGTATGTGCCAGCAAGGCGATGCAGGCCCTTTTAAATCCAACTTACCCTCTACATCCCATGGGGTAATGAGCAAACAACTGCAGCAGTGGCTTGGCAACACCTGCTGTCTACCTCATCCTTATGGGTTCAAACCTTCATGCGGGGCCTGGCGTTCTGCTGGAACTACAACTGACCTCCAGATTACAGAGATCAATTCCCCTTGAGGCAATGGCTATTTTGGGAGGGCAGACTGGACGGCACCACATCCCTGCTGAGCTCTCTTCCTTTCCTAAACTCTGCCCTTCCCCAGGCATTGACCCTAGATCTCCAGGAATCTCCCAAGTCAGAGTCATCAACCTTATTCCTTGCTGTGGCTATGCACAATGCTGCTCACTCTCAGTTCATGTCATTCATCTCAGAATCCTAGAAGGCCTTCACTATTTGCCTTCTAGTTACTGAGCCTTTCAAAAACATGGTGGGTTGGATCCAGTGAAATACAGGCAAAGCTCTACTTGTGGAACAGATATTTCCCACTATCCTGTCTTTTGCACAAGAATCAGCCTGGGAAGGGCAGATGCAGCTGAAGTAGGAGGGCGAGAAAAAATTGCTGGTACCTCCTTCTGCGTGTAGAAGTGCCCCATTTGTGTAATAGCATCTCCGGATGCAACCCTTCAATCCCCATACAACTAGTAAAAAAGATAGATTAAGAGATAAACTAGGTAGTCTGTAGCCACTCCAGTCCTAAACTATACTTACCACGTAGCCTGTAGCTACAGTAAGGTTACTGGGGGCTCTGCTCCCCCTTAGAGGGATAGCCCCATAAGATTTTCTTCAAAAAATTATTTTAAAATAATTTTAAAAACATTTTTGGAAAATGTGCACTTTCTGGATTGTGTGAATGGAGGATGGGAAGGGAGGCTGGGGGAAGGACAGTTATTCAGAGGCAATCTTTTTTATTTTTATTTTATTTCAAAAGTAATGGCAGCCCCACCAGGAAAAAGAATTGTGACCCACAAGCCACAAAGTCCTGGCTACAGGCCTGACTACCACACACCCAGAAATGGGCCAACTGGACCACCAATTGCTTTCATCGTTTCAGTGGTCTTTCTGCCAGAATAACCATTATCATGCTGGGTATCTTAAACGGCCTTATCTTGTATCACAACTTGGCTCTGACTAATAGCATCTTGTTGCCATAATGCACAGACAGGGGCAATCCACTCTCCAAAATAGATGAGAAAGAAGAGTCCCAGGCACACCATGCTGTGTTGATGTGATTACAGTTGCAGGGATCATTACCAGGTGCTCATGCACAGAAGCTAAAAAGGTTGGGATGGTATGCAAATAAACCTAAAATCATTTTACACAGCCTCATTGTCAAGATGCCTGCCTCAAGCCAGGAGATCCACATGGTGCACTACTCTGTTATACCCAAGGAGCTGAATCCAGAATGGAGACATATTCATAGAGGAATGTTTCTACACACAAATTTCCTTGTTGGAGCAAAACTGCCCTCAATTTCCAACACTCATGTAGCTCCCACAGTTGTGGAAAACCAGGAGATAAATACATACATACAGGCAGCCACATTTAACCAGACCACCCTGAGATGCTCATCCGAGCCTCTGAAATTCCATTTCTGCAGTGTCACAATGAACAGACTTAGTATACAACAACTTGAAAGCAAAGCTGTTAAGTGTGAAAGGTATAAAAGTAAAAGAGTTGGAAAGCCATAGGGTGGCTAAAGAGCTCAGTTATAGAGAATGAATACATACTATGCTGAAATTGCATCCTAAAGAAATCTAAAGCTTGTGTTAAGGTTTCAAGTACTTCTTAACCTCTTCAACCAGATTCATGTCTCCAAGAATATAACTTAATAGACTGAGAAAATATATTTGAAAGGAGAAACTGCATCTTTATATAATAGAATGGTAATAAAATGCCATACCAATTATCCCATTATTTTGTTCAAAATAGGTACACTTTCATGCCTTACTTTTATGTTTCTCTTTGCCCCATGCTAAAGCACCAATATAATTATGCCCTAGAAGGTTGAAGAAGGTCCCTGCAAAATCGGCTCCAAGTGATTATTTGACTCTCTTTTTATTTGGAGAATTTAGCTAATATTGTTTCAGGCTTTTTATCAAAATAAATGCACGACTGGCTTTAACAATTTTTGGGATAATTGTTTAAAAAAACGAGTTTACTAATAGACAGAAGAGATGGAGGTTAAATACTTTAATTTCCAACTTGCACACGTATGCAATGTAAAGAGTCTCTCATTTTGAATAGTTTAAACACAGGCACAGGACTGAACTGGCAAAGTATTGTCCCTCAGAGTATCATGGCAGTGTATATTCCTTATTAAATGCAATAGCTGATTAATAAGGATGTCACTACATCCAACAGTAAACTGGCTGGCCGCTATGAGGTTGAGAAAAGCCACAAAACAGGGCCACTATAGCCAAGACAGGTACTTACTCAAGGGGACTCCACAGGTATGTAGGAAAAAAATGAACAGAAAGAACAAAAAAAAAAAAATTAGCTTGACGAGGATCTGAACATGTTCCAGAAAGGATGGGAGTGGCTGAGTATGGAAAGGAGCTGTGGCTCAGTAGAACAGCATCTGCTTGGCATGCAAAAAGTCCCAGGTCCAATCCCCGGCAGGGGATTTTAAGAAGGATTGGTTATGAGGAGAAAGACCTCCACCTGTGATCTCGGAGAGACACTGCTAGTCAGAAAAGACAACAGTGATCTTAATGGATCTGATTCAGTTTAAGGGAGCTCTATAAGAGCTTGGGAGCTGCGGTGGCTCAGGTGGTTAAGACGCTGAACTGCAGGCTGTGGAAGGTCAGTAGTTCAGCAGTTCGAGACCCGGGTGCCGCACGGGGTGAGCTCCTGTCTCTAGTTCCAGCTCCTGCCAACCTAGCAGTTCGAAAGCAGAAATTGCAAGTAGATAAATAGGTACCACTTCGGTGGGAAGGTAACAGCGTTCCGTGCACCTTGGTGTTTAGTCATGCCGGCCACATGACCACGGAAACGTCTTCGGACAGCGCTGGCTCTTCGGCTTTGAAACGGAGATGAGCACCGCAACCCTAGAGTCGGATTCGACTGGCTTTCGAGCAGGGAACCTTACCTTACCTTTTATAAGAGCTTGGGGGGGGGACCCTGTAATCTTACGGAACAACTTGTATACTTTGCTTGCCTTTAGAAGTTATGAATGCAAGCTGCTGGACTTCCTGCTACCTCATACTGTTTTGGGAATATACAAACCAGATTTGATCAATCGAACATTTACTCATCTGAGTAGCTCAAATACACATTTTTCTCATAAGGTGTACATATTGGTGAAGGCCTGTGCAATAATCCTTTCCTGGATCTTCAGGCTCATCAAAATCCAGATTCTCTGCCTAACTCAAAGGATGAAGCAGCAATCGGCAGGGGACTAGATGAGTCACTGGTCATCTATGATCGCTATCTGAAATGAGATGCCACCATGGATAATGACTAGATCAGACAGACCTAATCACAAATACAAATTGAAATCTGTGAACAAAGGTATGTGGTTAAAAACAGTTCATTTCTATTTGATAAAAACATAAGAATATTAATGCTTTGGGGAGGGAAAAAACCACAATGGAAATTTATTCTAACTGGAAGTCTAGAATACATCTTCCTTAACTCCATTCACGAAGCATACAGCTGCCTTCCAAAGTGCTTGTGACAGATGTCAGCTGGCACTGCCAGATGTCTGTTTTCTTTTACATATCCAAGCAATCTAACATTCTTTCTTTGATTATACAATGATAGGATAGTTCTCACTTCCACTGCACGTAGTCAGTACATTCAGTCATATTTACATGCCATTAAGCCGACTACAGACAAACTATACTACAAGAGCAAGAAACCCAAAATGAATGAGAGGGCCGAATTCTATTCCCTACAAATACACAGTGGCTGCATCCATAACTTTTCAACAAAAATGTCACTTCCGCCAACATTTCCTAAATTCTCTAAGCTTCTCTTCCTCATTAATGATGCCACTAAATGTCGTGATGACTCAGTTCATAACAGGAATACATCTAGCTTTTAACTGGGAGCTTTATGAATTAAGCACTATTTCAGAAGTTCTCCTGTGGTCAGGAATAGAAGTTAAACTTGAGAAAGCACAAGTTGGCAGCAGAGTTTATGAGTGTATTCCAGGTGCAAGGAACCCCAGGCCATGTAATTTACTGGGCACCCTTTCTGGATGCCTGCCTGTGTCACCTCCCTAATGTGAGAAACAGTGGCCTAATGCAAGGTTGCGAGGAACAAGCAAGAGGAGTATAATGGCAATCAAGTAGCTTTTCAATAGCAGATCTTCTTTACTACTAATTAAACAGCCTACCATTTATAGCTTCTTGGACATAAGCATTACGGTGTGGCGTTAGACGGGGTGCAGAGGGTCACAGAGTTGATCCTAAATACCCAATAAGGTCCATAGCCTTATGTGCACTACCTTTGATTAATACAGGGCTTTTTTGTAGAAAAAGCCCAGCAGCAACTTATTAGCATAATAGGTCACACCCAACAGCAGAAAATCATTAGCATATTAGGCCACACCCCCATGTTATGAGAAGTGTGGCCATCCAGCCACACCCGCCTTTTGCTTCTTATTCTGTTTACTTTGTTGTCAAAACCCAGGGCTTGTTTTGTAGCAGGAACTCCTTTGCATGTTAGGCCACATACCCCTAATGTAGCCAATCCTAATGAGTTTCTGCTTTTGGGTGTGTCCTATTATGGTAATGAGTTCCTGCTGGGTGTGGCCACCTCAGGAGCCAGCCGGAACTCCGTTCCTCTGCATTCCTGCCCAAAAATAGCCCTGGATTAATACATTCAGTATTGAATAAATAATGCCCTGACTGCCAGACATGTTCAAGAGTAAGTAAATTACCACACAGATTTATGGTCAAATGGAAACTCCATATCCTGAGCAGAAGCAATGCTTAAATGCTGTCTTGGTTTTGTGAGAAACTGGGGGGGGGGGAGAGGCACGGGATAGAAAAGGAAAATATGATTCTCATATCTTTCAAGTACTCAGGCAATATGGAAAATTATATTCCAAGGGACAGTGGTCCTCCACCCAACAATGACTTCTCTGAAACAAGCAAATGAGCACAGCAAGCACAGCTCAGGTTTTTATATCAATATAACTGCTTTAGCCCTCCCTTTCTAGAAGGAGCACAGGATATCCTTGCAACAACTGTGTTACACTGAGAAAGGGTGAACTGGCCCAATGTTACCAATGAGGTTCATACGTTAGACACAGATGTGATGTTCGTGCAGCACTCTAACCACTATACCACACTTGGCACTCACTGTGGATTTCCCATGGCTGATGACCAAACAGCTTGTCTTCATAGCTTTTTGACTTTCATTACCAACAACAGGACCCAGTTTGTCACAGCCATAATTTGTAAGGTTGCGAGCTTACCCACTATGGCTAGTGATCTCCCAGTACTGCCACCCACTGTGGATGGGGGAGACATTGCCAATGCCACTTCCAGCTAAAACCCAGAAGTGACATCACCTACTCTAGGATTCGGAGATTGGTGAAAACCTATAGCATTGGTGTTGTCACGTCAATTCCCTGACACCTAAAGTCTCCCAGAGGGTCCAGGCATGTGCCTGGCAAACCTAGTAACTTGCTATCTCCCATTCCAGATCTATTACACTTCCACAGGGCGTGTAAAATGGAGTTATTCTGCCAGGCCTTCGGTTGAGGCAGCGGATGTCCAATTATACTGGCCCTTCCGGCTTAAGTGGCTTTTTGAGTCCTATGGCGACGGTCCCAACACTCTGAGAACCCAGACTATTCATGCCTCTACCTACTTTGGACACCATAAGTTTTGCAAATGCCATCTTGTGATTGAGCTGGAACTTGGAATAGTTGTCTCTAGGGTTTTAAAACTGTTTTATTCCCTGTTCAGTATATTATATGCTGTAACCCACCTTGAGCCCATTTGTGGGGAGGGAGGGATTTTTTTAAAAAAATCAGATAAAATAAATGAATAAATAAGGTGAGAATAAATATTAAAATCTAAGGCAATTATGCATATGGATTAAATTTATGTAATTGGTTTAGATTTGAATATTTATTTGAGTCTTATTCTGAAATTATTTCATACAAATAACAGATTTAATTTAAAAAATAACAAGAGTAAGGGGAAAGCATGGGGGCTAAGAGCCAGTTTGGTGTAGTGGCTAGGAGCGCGGGCCCTAATCTGGGAGTACCAGGTTTGAGTCCCCAAATTTTTTGTTTACAAGACTCCACAGCTTAGAGGGAACATTGGGTCTGTTCTGGGGAGGGGAAGGTAAAGGAGATTGTAAACTGTTCAGAGACTCCTTCAGGTAGTGAAGGGCAGAGTATAAATCCAATCTCTTCTTCTTCTTCTACTGCCATGGGAATAACATTAAGGCATGATTCATTTGGCTCTGGAACTTAGGGCAGACCTGTATAACTTAATACACTAAGTGAAATGAGGCCCTCTTCAGGTTAATGAAGATGGGGTTTTGCGCCTCCCCAATACACAAACACACACAAAAGAAGACTGCAGATGTCAAACACACCTGCTATGATCACAAGATGGGGATCACAAATTGAATATGCCTGTGTTAAGGCATACCAGTTTGTTTCTGTAGCCTATTCCAGAAGGGAAGGGAGGGGGAAGTCTTCTCAGCCACATGGACCAGGTGGACCAACTCTAGACTGAAGTAAAATAGATTTACCTACCAAAATGGTACCTGGCCAGACAATCCTCAGAGGGAATGTAGTCATGTCACCTGCTTAACTGGAAACCATTCTCCTTCAAAACTTCATTTTCACAAAATACACAATGGTGAGAGAGTAAGAGCTCAAGAGCTTAATTGGAAATGCTTTTCTTTCCAGTTTTTATTAAAGATTACAGAGAGAGTTTTCTGAAAAACTGGTAGTCCTATTTAAGAATAACAAAATCATTTCATTGTTACAGACCTCAGAAATTACAACCCTGTATGATAAATTGGCTTTGCCTCTGTTTTATACAAATACTTAATACACATAAGCTGTTCTAAATGTAATGCTCTTGTAAGGAAGGTTAAATACTACAAAACTTTCCCACAGCGAAAGCCTGTAACTCCTAATGCATCAGATTTTCTAGGGGGTGATTGTTCAGAAAGTATTACATCTTAATGGATTCCTTTTTAAAGAACTAGATTGTGATTAATTGCAGTGCATGATTATGTACATGAAAAGAATTGGTTTGAACCTTTGCCCTAAACATACACCAGGGTAAAAGGTAAGTTATAAAAAAAGAGAGATGATTTAACAGTTTTACTAAAATAAAAATTTGTCACATCTTAGAAGACACAAACAGTTCTGTTTGTGTATTCATTTAACACCTTCATCTTGCTTAACGGCAAAAATGCAAGTCATGTACCAACCTAACAGGTGTTTGAAACAGCGGGGGGGGGGGCATTCATTTTAATATTAATCCTCAGAAATATTTGTGTCTGCTAGATTCGGCTGAAAAGGCCGACAAAGAATAGTAGCTAGAGCACTGGATTTGGGCTCAACAACCCTCAGTGCAAATACTTGCTTGGCTATCAAATCTCACTAGATGGCTTGGAGTAAACCATCATCGCCCTTCCGATATACCTCATAAGATTATTGCACAGATGAAAACAGAACAACCACATGCACATGCTCTCAAAAGGAGGCCAGGGTGGTGAGGGCACACTTATTATTACTATTATTACTATTATTATTATTATTATTATTATTATTATTATTAGGTATGTGTTTTTAAACCCCCCCAAAAAAATATACTACAGACTTTACTTTCATTTGAATAGGTTTATAAGATGGTGCTTAAAAACTGGACTTCCTTGTTCGGAACATTTATTGGACTACTATAAATAGGCATATTTGCACAGTTCAACCTTTGTGACACATTGTGCCAGTATTTGGCATGGATACAACTGCTGATAAAGTAAAATACAAGTATTTAAGCTGTATTATAAAAAATTATTCAACTTTTCCAAGAAACCATGATCAAGTCAGCTTATAATATATAACAAAAGTGAGTTTAGCTTTTGAAAAAATCATGTATGATTTGAAAAAATTAACACTGATGCTAAAACTACATGCCCAAATTTTCCTAGATTTTCTTCCCATGAACATGGTAGGCTTACAGATTTCTGCTAACAGGCAAGGAACCAACAATGTTAGCATGTACTCAATCCTGAATGAAGCCATTTACACATCAACTAAAGATCTTCCATGCACTAAAACTGTTATAATCCAGATTTGTTGCTGGATTAAGCATTAGAGCACTGGTTTTCTCTTCCAAGCCCTTTTAGGTGAGCCATAGGGAATGGAGAAAAATTAGTTGTAGTTTGAACAATTACCTTTTTAAAAGAACAAGGCAATTAAGCCAAGTCTCATTGTTTGGTCTTCCTATTTACTCCCACCAAAACAATCCGCCTGACGTCACCCAAATAATTCACCTGACATCATGGTGGAAGAGCCATCCACAAACACCTCACAAATTATTATTTTGATCTAGTTGTTAGGAGAGAATTACAGCAAAACCTGCACTCTCCACAGCTATTAAAGCACTGACCCCAGCAGAGCACTCTTTTTGTGCTGAACTTTTTTATATCGCCAAGACTATTAATCAGGTGCCGGTTCAACTGATGTGCTTTATATAGTTGACCCTGGCCAGTGCCTTAATTACCAGGTATTAAATGCTAATTAGGATTCTCAGCATTAAAGTTTAATTTCTTTTTTTAAAAAATTAAGGGTAAAATCTAAAAAGTATTGCACTCCTTTGTTGTGCTACAGCAGGGACCAAGGAGGATGCAGCAATTTGCCATTGACAAGCACTAAAGAAGCAGGTCATTTCACAAGTATAGTGCGGACAAAGGTGAACTGGGCAACTGATGAAAATCTGTGGCCAAGGCGAAATAGCAATCTCAGAGCCAAAGAGTAATAAAGTGACTGCAATGAAGCCATGCAGCTTTTAAAGCAAAGTGTCATAAGTAGGAAATGGGTTTCCATGTGGTAATTCCATGGGTTTCTTAGGTAATTAAAAAGTAGGGCCCAACCAACCATTAGGCTAAGCAGACTATAGAGCAGGCCTCTACTGAAGCTATGGGTAGCTTGAATACAGTAGTAGTTGACCAGAAAATGCTCTAGCTACACAAACAAGGAGTAGAATTAGCAGAAGATAATACATGCCATGTATCACACACACAAAAAAAATGCTTTTGCAATTAAGCATTCACATTCTCGACTGATACATGAATACCTGTGGTCCAACCTAGGTTCATAACTGGAACTACGGATGTATCATCTGCTCCTATAAAGTTGCCAAGGAGTGGTGGTCATGTGGATCAGAGCCTCAGCAGGGAGGACTAACTCTTTCCTCCCACTTTGTTTAGATTATTAAAATTGGCCTCCCTTGGGCAGCTTTAGCAATGCAAACCTAAGCAGAGTTACACCCTACTAAAACCATTGAAGTTAATGGGCTTAAATGGGGGTAAACATATTATAAGTACATTTGCCAGATTAAACAGACTTTTCCTTCCCAACCAAAAAGTCCCCCCCTTTTTCAAGTCATTGTGTGGCTAGAGAAAACAAAATAATACTGAAGCATAGGGTCAGAGTACATGCCATACCAGAGACAGTTGTACTGTCACTAGCATCTCCTGTACTGCCTCACATGTCTCTCCACTAATGGGGGCCACTCCTCCTCAGCTGATGCTCAGCAGCAGTACAGCACTGCCTCCGGTCCCATACTTTGCATGCAATAGCAGTGTCTTTAAAAGAGAAAGGCCTTCCATTTTGCCAAACAGGATAGTTTTAAAGGTATAATTTTAAACTACCAGTAAACTTGTCAGCCCCATGTGGGTGCTGAAAGACACAAAACTGGCCCCCACACTGACAAGGTAAGCATTTCTGCCTACTTGAGGGATTCCAAGGTTTGCAGAAAAATTCAACTTTGAAAATTAACCAGAGGGTGGGGGGTCCTCAAAAAGGCCTTAAAATGCAAATGATCAGAAGAAATATTGTGTCAATAGCAACTGAATCTTGGTGAAAATGAAGAAATAAAAAGATGGGGGGAAAGAGGCCCCTGAAAGCATCTGTGGTGGGGGGTGATTGTCTGTCTGTCAACTCTACAGTTCATCACAGGCCCCCAGCTTGTCGCTTACTATACCTGTAGAAAAATTAAACATATCTTAAGTCCTAGTTACAGACACCTCAATAGAGACTTTAAAAAATAAAAACTGGCTAGCTGCCACACACATAGGTGTAAACAATCACAGTACATTGCCTGTCCCAGCGGAAAAGCAAATCAAAAACTCCCGTTCTGTTTAGGACTTTGAATAAGTAAGTGTAACCAGTTTAAAAATGAGATGTGTGGTAACTTAAGTGTGGCAACATCTCCCAGTAAAATGAGCAGATTTATTCCCAACAGGGAAAAATAAACCAAATGCAGCAGCCAACATGGCCCAGCCCCCAGTCACATTCATACACCTTTCACAAATTATGTTAATTATGTTAACTAAAATATGTAAATTAGCTGTGGCCCACTACATTCCCCAAGGTGACCCTCCATACAGAATACCTCCATACCAAATGCAGTAAAAAATGTCAGATAGCTATATATTTTATTTGATGAAACTGATGCAATATTAAGGATAAAAGAACGGTTTAAAATATGGTCTCCATGCGAACAATAAGGTCTTTGTATCATGTGTGACAAGCTCATTCTAAATAAAGAAGCTCTCATTAAACTGAAAAGGGCTTTCCCATGCAGATAGGTATATCTCTGAATCACTTATCTTTTACATAAATCTATCAGAACTCCACATACACACACATGTGTGTGATTAATTTGTTTTAAATCCTATTTTGATTCCTTTATCAAAACCTGAAATAGGTATTTTCATATACACTCCAAATTAAACTGAGGAAAGCAGACAACTGACAGTTTCTTATGGTCCATATTTAGTGTCAGTGGAAAACAGTAAGTGAAAAACATGTTGCCGCTTAGTGAAGGTTGCAATTCCATTCAAAGTTATCGCAGAGAAATATATAGGGATGAATTAAATTAATCCTGTACAGCAAACCTTTACAATATTCCCTAAAAGGAATACAAATACATACTTGTGGACTGATAGGAAAGCCAGCCCTGAACAGACTGCTGTCCCTGTATTCCAGTAGTTAAAATATAAAAGTAAATATTGGAAAATACTAAGGATGAAAATATACTAACGTTTAACAGTTTCTCCAGAAATGTATTCAGTGCATATTCAGACATGAAACCATCCTAACAGCAGTCAAAACTGCAACAACATTGTAGCCCTCTGCCACAAATGGGAGAGATGCAAGAAAAACAGCAGGCTGGAAGATCTGCCAACTGTGTCTGCCATACAAGCAAGGAACGGGAGGGGGAATGCTTGAAATTTCTATAGCAAGCTGTTGTAGTATGCAAAAACAAGCATCTAATACTCTAATAAGTATCAGGAGAGGGTAAAAAAACAACAATCCTCTGTACCTCCTAAGGGTCACTATTTATACAGCATTCAGACCTAAAACAGGCACACCTTCTTCCCTAAATTAGCATGATGCAGATGTTACACCCTGCCAAAATTCTCCATTCTACGCAAACAAGATTCCTGCCCTATAGAGTGAAGCAATTCAGATGTTCCCCTTCCTATGCACACCCCGGTTCCTATAAATGAACTAGTGTGCTGGTCTCAGTCCTGTGTGTCAGCCTGCTAATCTGTGACGATGCAGAGTGAGACCAACCCATTGGTGGCTAGTTTAATTCTGCACAACTCCTACATGGATAACCAAATCTCAGAAGCTGTGACAGAGCAAAAACAGGGTGCTTGTGTGCAGTATTGTTCCAGTCCTTTTCATGTCAGGGAAAGTATGAAAGCAATTCAGATTCTACAGATGGCATCCCTGTTCTTGTTAAAAACTGAAAGGCAGATACAGAAGTTGTGGGCTTGAGCCCCATGTCAGACTGTACAGTGTTCTGTGTGTAATGGCAGGCCAATCGCCCTTATTTTCACATGGTCAACCCTCAGCTCTTTGATCAAAACTGAAAACTTAAGGCAAAAAGTGAGATGGCTCCCATACGGTTTTTAACAGGCTGAGGTCAATCTTGATGTGCAACGTCGTATTTTATTTCTCTCAGATGAAACATTGTACTTGATACAAAATACTAGCAGCCCGATACACGCAACTGCAGCAACACGGAAAACACTACGACTGCCTACCGCTATGAATGATCCATCAGTAATTCAGTTTTAGCTTATGCAACCTGGTTGCCACACACGGAAATTTAAAATGCCCATTCCTACACAGTGCACTGCTTTTTTAAAAATTAAAAGCTTAAATACTCCTAACTACCTTCTCACTAAAATAAACTATAAATCAATCATTTTCTTGTCCTGGGGATGTAAAACTTAGTTCTCATCTGTCTGGAGAGGAAGGGGGAAGGGACTCTTCTTGCTTCCTTGAAGAAAAGGAGTTCAGTTACCATAACTAATGTACATTACCAGTTTTAGAATTCTAATTGAGTTTAATACTGTTTCATGTTGCATCAAAGTACAAAATCAATACCATTTGTCCAGCATACAGGAAAAATGGAATCTATAAACTGCTCTTATTGAGTAATTAAACACCTATTATTGTCACGAGCAATGGGGGGAAAATGAATTTGGGAAGATAAATTTTCACAGGAAAACAGAGCAGTGATTAATACTTCCTCGTGTATTAAATAAAAATGACTGTCTTTTGTGCAGGACTGCTGGCAGAAGAACAGGAACAAGAGAAGTAGTAGTTGCCAGTACCACAATAACAGGCTAACCTTGAACTGAACTCCTTTCCTCAAGAAATTAAATGCTATAGCAGGACGTTAAATCCCTCCACTTAGAGCTCATTTGTGTTCTACGTAACCTGCAGCTCCTGAAGAAAAAACTCATTATCTTCAAAAAGAAGAATCCTTTTATAATGTCTTTACAAATGTGCATATTGTTTCTCCAAAAAAATTATTTCATATTAGAAGGATAAGGGTATTAACAGTATAAGCAACAAGAGAGAGAGAGAGAGATATTCCAACATTAAGATACCTTTCCTGTTTCCTGGACATTCAAATACAGACAACATATGGGGAGGGGATATGAACAAGGGTTAAAGAAAATGTACCTTTCCAGCAACATTTTAATCTGTCAGACTGATGTTAAAATACCTAGATCTCATCGTTGCTGCATGGCCATATTCTGAACGCACACATACAGCCCTCCCCCCCCCAGTCATCCTGATGGCTGCCTTCTCGTCCCTATTTTTCTTTTCACTTTCAACAAGGCCCTAGGAACAGCTATCAAGTACAAAAGATGAATCTTGGGATGCGACTCTTGTAAAGGGTAACCCTATTTCACAAGTGCGACGGAACCGCGGGAGAAAAAGGGAAGGGGGGGAAAAAAGGCCACTGAAGCAATAACTGCTCACTGAATTACCATTAAATGGTAAGATTTATAATCCAATGTACAGTAAGTGCATATCTAATGGAGTTTGTCCTCTAAAGGAATATAAAGTAGATCTTTAAAGCATATGGATGTACACAGGCTAGGACTTACTTCTTACCCATTTTATTTGGAAAATGTTGGGGGGGAGAATATGGCAGTCCAGCCACCCTTTTTATTTATATATTATTTAAACAACAAAAAACAAAGTTTACAATCCAGAGTTCAGTTAAATGTGCTTATGCCCCACGGAAATCAAATGGGACTGGATGCTGGATTGCGCCCAAAGCTGTAAGAGTACATTAAGGGTATGATAAATGTACCCTATATGCACAAGCTTGTGTTTTCCCATTTCACAATCCAAAACAGATTCATTCTTCATAAAAGGGTAAACAGGCAGTTCCATCATGAGAAGTAAAAAAAAAATCTCTTCCACAGAAATCATTGATAAAATGAGATGCAATAAATCCTGTTCTTCAGATATAGAATTTCAGTGGGAAGAATGACTCCCCCTCCCCTCCTCCCCTGCCTCCAACACACTCTTCTGTTTGGGCAGAATACAACTGGCGTCATTTTTTATTATTATTATTCCATGAGCCTTAGTTATTTGTTAACATTCACAGCCAAGAAATAGTAGCAAGGAAGAGCAGCATTCGCATTCAGTCATTATAATGCTTTGTCAACAGTAATGGGGCTCCTATTTTCTTTGTTCTCGTATATATAGTGTTAAACAGTTCACTTTGGACACAGCCAACCAGGCAATGGTGTGCAGTCCGCATGCATTTCAGTGGGGTTTGCTATGATCTCCACTGAAGTTTTAGAGGAACCAGTATCCAGTGGACAAAGTCCTCTGAAAACAACGTCTTGGTTTGAGCAATTCCCACCTGGGTCTTTGGAACATTCTGGGTTGCTGAAGCACCTCAATATAAACATTCCCTAAAGTGATGCAAACATAAATTTGGATACTTTTCTCTTTTCTAAAAAAGGACTTTGCAAAACAAAAGCAAACTTATCCATGGTAGTCTTCATTCTGGAACTGAAGACAGTTTTGTTTTTGTTTTTGTTTAAACAGTTGGAACACTTTTCAATGGCAACATTCTTCCCCGGAAATTTAAAAAAGACAATGGAATCAGAAACTAGGCAGATACCCCCATTATCAGAATTATATTTTGGAATATTACTGAACAATGCCTGACTCATACCTTCAAAACCTAGCTAAAGGAAGTTCAGCAAAGGTGAAGTAGTGGAATTAGAAGGACAAGTGACCATGTCATTCCAGCTTTTGGAGCGTCAGCACACAGAAAGGCCTAAACAAACAAGAGCCTTTGCGCATTCTGAACCGAAAGAAGGTAGACCCTTCTTGTTTTACAGTGTATTTATTATTATTATTACCGAAGTCTTTATCAGTGTATTCTTTGTAAGCTCACAAAAGCCTGACCTGATTCAATGACTGAAAATATATATTTTTTTTTTTAAAAAAAGGGAGAAACAGAGATCTGTCTATTCTACAGTGAACCACCAATTTCCAGTGGCTGAGGAAGACCAGTTGACCACCTGATTATTTTGTTTCAGCGCAGGTGATAAAATTAATGGATTGTTTTGATTCACAGAATACTTTCTAGGCCTAACTGCAGGAAGGACCAAACTAGAATAAGGTGTGTGTGGGGGGGATAGGAAATAATAAAGAATGAAAGGGGGGGCCTTCAATCTAAAAAGGAGCTAATTGCCAGACGACTGCCATTCTGTCAAGCCAAGAAGTGTTTCTGGCATTACTATCGCAAGGGCTAAGGCTTTTCCACCCCTGCTGTTGCTGCCTCACAACAAGCTGATTTGCTAACAAAGTGGTCAGCTCAGCCCTCGCTCAGCGTCTCAGTAGGATCCACTGCCGGCTGCTTTCCCAGGCAGAGAATCTCAGGAACCGTTCTCCAATCTGATTACACGGCTCCTCATTACAGCAGCCTTAAACCTGCATGGCAGTTCACCAACATTTTCATCACTTTTTTTTTGTACAAAGCAAAAGAACTGATAAGCTCTCAGGTACCCAGGATTTCGTAGCTGGCAGGCGGCCAGCTAGCTTCATTCACCACACAACTCTCTCAGCGCCACACGGCAAAAGGAGGGGGGGAGGGAGAGTCACCTTACAGCACCGATCCGGAGCATGTCTACTCAGAAGTCAGTTCCAGGAGGGAAAGGGGTGAGGATGGGGTATTAGGAATGGGGAGCAGACAAAGAGATTCTATAATAACTAATTATAAAGCCAGCTAAAGTATCAATTTTAATACATACACACCGGTTTTTTGTGGGCCACAACTGTGCTATGCCAACAGTGTGAAAGTATCTCCCTAGATACAAAGAGTACATCTTAAGGAAGGTGAGACCTGAAACAGAGCTTCTTAAAGCTGCTGTTCCATTGCAATCAAATTAAGAGTTCACAACTCTGCAATTTCCTTGACTTGAATTTAAACACTGCACTATTCAAATGATGAGCCTAGAACATACAAGCTTTTACAAAGCGATTAAATAAACACACACATGTTCTCTTAAACAGCATCTTTTGTGAATGAAAAATGAACATAGTAGTAATCTCATTAATCCAAGGGGAGGAGGGAGTCAATCATGTCATATATATGATTTCATTTTATGGATCTACAAGAATTTTTTTCATCTCCTACAGGCATTAAAATCTACAAAATAAAATAGACAGTTTTTCACGGGGAAGGCAATGCTGGTAAGAGAGTCCTTTCTTACAAAGAAAATTCAGGATCATTAAACAGTTAGAATAAAACATAAGTAGTAGGTATGGTTGTTGTGGTCCACCCAGTCATTCATTGGAACTGGGCTTCCATTCATTGCATGCAGTAGCTCAGAGAACAATCTACAAATACCAGGACAGAATTAGAGTACGCCATAGGCATCATTAAAAAAAAGAACAGAAAAGACAGCCATCTTCAGTATTTCTGGCCACTAATCAAATGAAGATGAACCCATTTGAAATTAGGAATGTTAATTTGGTGCCTCCATATACACAATTTCTAACAAGGAAGGAGGAAAGGAAAGAGTGAGTTGGTGGGCTTGGGAAGAAAATAAAGGAAAGTACAACTAAGCTGGTGCAATGGCTCAGTACTCCAGCTCACCAGAGCATTGACCCTCTGTATCTCTGAGTCATTAGCTGGAATCCCAGTTCTGTCTTCAGGAGTTGGGATTTGAACTCACACACCAAAGTGGGGAGATTCGGAATCTCGAGCATGCCAGACAGAAGGGTCATTCTCAGTGATGAGGAGGACGGTTGCCCCCCTGGGGAGGAGAAAAAACGGGATGAGTGACTGTCGCACAATTCAAGCAATGGACATGCTGCTGACTCAGGAATGGACAGTGACAGGCGCCAATGCTTCAGGCCAGCTTGCTCCTAGTGGGAGTTGTTCTAGGGCACTGGTGCTGACAGGTACATGCAAAAGTCAAGGGGAAATAATATACATATACATGGTTTTACATCTCTATATATACGCACAATGAGAGAGAGAATATACATACAACCGGGCATATATGTGAATGCATATACAAACAGAGCACCATTTCCTTCCAGCATGTAACACAGTTTACATTTAGCATTTATTGTGAAGCGCAGCTTGCACCCTGGCGCTTGCTTTGCATTAAAACATTTAAGTCTAACACAGTGGTATGCGTGCATATATTATGCACACATGTGATTTGCATATGTGTAGTATCATGCATAAATGATGGCCAATTTAAAATGCCATTCTCTAATTTATATGCAAATTCCACCTCTGGTAAACTAAAAACATATTTTAAAAGCAGCTTCTAATGCTAACACATTATTCCCATGAATGATTCTTAGTAAACTACATATGCTGACTGCAGGGCTCTTTTTTATTATTAAATGATTTACTGGAGAGAGAACAAACCCACTTAAACTACAGCGGTCCGTATGAATCAGTAAATTTTCATGTTTCTAATTAAAATGTAAACAGTGTAATGAAGACATCAAGTTTTTAGGCAAATGTCTCTGCCAGTGCCACTTGGGGTATGGTAATTACTGGAGCAGATCTATGGATGCTCCTGAATCCTCTACAAGTCCAGATTAAAAGCATTACTGCTAAACCTTGCCTTTTCCACGGGGGAATTGTGCACTCCAACGGATTCCCAGTTTGCTTACAGATGCAAATATGCACTCCTCACTTTTAACTGGCAGACCAAAAGGGAAGTTTACAAGCACTAACCATACTAAAATGACAAATTTAAAAGTCGATTTCCAAAGTTAAAACCTGATTTACACTTTTGAAATCAAAGGATGATAAAAGGAAAACACTTTCATGGAGCGCCTCCACAAACACACATTAGGTAACCAATCCAGGAAGATCAGAATATACCAAAATGCATCACTAAGCGGGGTGGGGAGAGGGGGGGACACATATACAATAGATCATATTTGAAGAAGGAAAACTTAACATTTTTTCAAAGGGATCTTCTCACAGTACTTCAAATATCAATATTTAGACTGTGATCCTGTGCCCAGCTACCTATGCCTGAAAATCAATAGGGCTCATGCACTCCTAGATAGCTGCAAGATGTCTTTCTATTGAAGGTATTTAAAAATATGATCTGTTTCCAAGAGGCAAAATGTTGAACTGCACAGGCCCAACTCAGCAAAAAGTCTGTTTGGAGAAACGCAACTGGAATCTTATTTTCATTTCAGCTTGCACACTGGTGTCTGAAATTTGTCAGTACCCCGAAGCAAATGCCCTCTTCTATGTCCACCCGAGCCTTGCTTTCTCACAATTAACAGATTCTCTCTGCTGCAGAATCTCTGCTCCCCACCCCCACATCACTGAAGACACACACAGGCACGCTCTATACATTTCTGCAAAGCACTTAAAATTAGCGACTTGTCCATTTTATTAAAAAAAAATCCCACATCCCTGTCTAAAAAAACAAAGCTTCTGTTCGCCCTCTGCTTAACCAAGTTAAATCTGCAACATCAACTGATGTAAAAATGCAGGTTCCAGGAAGGATGGGAAAAAAGAAAACAAATTAACATGACAACAGCATCAACCTGAGGTCCATCCATGTCCGGGTAGATGCAGCCAGTTTGCATGATATTGTTGTTTACATGCTAAACAACCATGTCTGCATTGCTAAATTGGGTTGAGGGAATAAGTGTGCTTAACAAATGGATGGGGGGGGGGTCTTTTACAGAAGCCTGCCTTATTAAAGGAACATATACTAACAAGTGCATATTCCTTGTCAGCATAATCTGAATTGAGATTTTGCCAAAGCACCCAGTGTCTCAACAATAAATACAGCATAGTAGATCACAACATATTCGGTTAGGATTTTTTTTTTTTGCCTGAAATGTCTTTTTTTTTCCTCCCCTCCAGCAACAGAAGATTCAATTAGACCCCCTCCCCCCCAAAAAACCCAGCCTACTGAAGGGCAACATCTCCTATCACAGAAGAGATGCTGGGTATTCAAACAAAACTTCATTTTTTATGTAGATCAGTGCTAAAAATAAAAATTAAAAATCTCTGGCATTCCATTAGAATATGTAGCTTAAAACACTGAGGAAAAAAATCCTGCACTTTCATCGACCTCAAAGGCCACATTAATCAGGTGTTAATTTCTTTCTTCAGAAAAAAAAAATTCTAGCTATCCGGAGTTCATTCAAGGTATTTCATTAGGAGCTTATTCGTTTAAAAAAGAAATGTTCCCATCGTTCCCAGCTTTAACCTTTCCTGAAACGTTGGAACGGATGGTATAAACAAGAAGATTAATAAAGAAAGGGATGTTCCAATTCCAGGCATAGCACGCTATGTATTTTTTTTTTAAAAAAAATTGTCTATGCTCGACGCTGTCAGTCAGAACAAAAAACTGTCCAAGCAGACAATCTGTGTGTCTGAATGTTGATCGTGTTGGAAAGTAAAGGGGGGGGAGAGTCAAGGATTCATGGTCCTTCATCTTTGCAGTAGAGCAAACACGTCTCTCAGTATAGCGACAGACAGCTGTTTCCACTTTCTAATGTGCCCTAACTTAGATCACTGAAAGAATTGTCAGCACTCAGAGAAACACACAAAGATAACACAGCCAGCTGCCATGAAGAAGAGGGGAGGGGGGGGCGAACAGGCACGGCTCAGAAGAAATGGGATTTGTTCCATTTGCATGATGCTAGCTCCCTTGGGCCCCTTTCTTTCAAATCCACAGCACAAAAGACAACACTTAACATATTTGCTTAAAGATGACAACCTCATGTTGATTTCATTTGGATGTAACAGTGTCAGGATTACAGATATGAGAATATATTATATCTGTAAGGGAGACTGACAAATGTATCCATCAGTGGAACTGTCTGATTCATCTGCTTATACAGCCATTTTGCCATCCCAAGGGTTCCATCTAAGTAGTAACTTTGGAAGACTGAAGGTCTAATTTTATTACACCACATTTCAACCTACTAAACAATATTATTTCTAAAATAGATCATTTTTATTGGAAGTCTCCCTGATGAAAAATCCAGTAGACACCGGAGAATTTATGGACTGCGTTGGGTCCTTCAAACTTAATATTACTGCCAGTTTTAAGCAACTTTCTTTAGATAGTGGTCAAATAGCGCTTTTTTAAAAAGAATGTAGCATAAATAGACTCATTTTAACAGGACGCTACAGTTCATTCGAGAATGTAATGGTCACTTGGTGCCCTGAAACATTGATTTGGCTAGTGTAAATAAAAATATACCTTGTTATTCTGGAGTTTACATCACTATTATATAAAACGCATCCATGGGGGAGGGTAACTATAAATATTACAGCTCTCCTATATCTTTGGGGTTATCTGGAGTAGCCTTCTCTTATTTTAAGGAATTCCTTGGTCCATGTCTAAGGACCCGCGAGTGATTTAAATCTTAAAACAGGCTAGCCACCAGCTATTAGAAATGCACTACAGATATGAAAAGGGTTAGCCAGCTGACATACCCATGTCTCGTTTAGTCCTCCTCTGTGTGCAGTTTTACAGCTCATCCCCACCCCATTCTGATCAAATTAAACAATTAGGGGATGGTTTCACTCCGTTTCCAAATGCATTACTTTGAATTGTTTATCGGGGGCTCTCTGATGCTCTCTCGCGCTCGCTCGCACTCTCTCTCCCCCCCCACTACCACTCCACCCCCTCCCACCACACAAAGTGACTAGGCATAATGAAATGCTGGCTGCCTGTCTTTGTCCAGAGGAACTCTAAACTGCTTGTTGCTATTTGCTGGCACACAAGAACTGTGCCGTAATTCACTAGATTGGGAGCCGTTTTGTAAAATAGAGTTAACTGCCGTACGTGGAATTTTAGCCTTGCAGATGGTTACCAATCATTATTTTCAATTTGTTTAGTTTCACGAAAGAAAGGGCGGACGGAGGGGGGGGAGAGGGGAGGCAAGAGCAAAATGTATGGCAAGGTGGAAAAGAGGTTAGCATCCTGGTTTTGCAATCAAAGTGGCATTAAAATAATCGAGCACAGAGGCTGTTTTAAAAGCAGAGGAAGAGCTAATTATAAACACATGCACACACATATACAGGCAGCCACCTCCTTGCAATTTTTCTAAAAAAATAATAAAAAAAAATACATGTATTGATCAGAGTCTCAAATCTCATTTTTTTGTTTGTTTGTTTTGGAAATAGGATCAAAAGATTTCCAAAAGCAGAGTCATCCTCTCTCCTGCTTCGCTATCTTTCAAGCTGAAATCATCCCCTTTCATAAGTGGCTCAGTTATCCGGATGGGAATGGGGGGGGGGAGAGAAAGAAAGCCTTGGTGGACAAGAGCATATGGACAGAAATTGAGCTGCAAATATATGGGCAGGGCAAACAGTGGAGCTGAGAAACATCTGGGCTGAAACACAAAGGTGGGAGGAAGAAGAGACTTATTTTGACAGTGGTCACTTATTTGCACAATTGATTTATACACTTGCTGTTTCTATTACAGCAGAATATTAAAATATCTTGAAAAGAAACTCAGAACAGGAATGCTTCAGTAAGGATGATTGCCTTTCGATCTCATTACAGAATAGGTAAACGGGGAGGGGGGACGCCCTCTCTCTAACACTTCTTTAGAAAACAAATGAAGCATTTCTACTTCAAGGACAAACACTCAAAAGCTTTTCTAAATTCTAACCAACAGCACTATGCTACAAGAGGTGTGGCCACCATGCTGAAATGTTTAAGAGTACCTTATAAGGCATACTTTTCGCAGTTTCATAGCTTTACTTTAAAAAAACCCTGCCGCCCACTTTTAATGACGTTCAAAAGGTATCGTCAACACAACAGCATTAACACACTTATCAGCATGCTTATTAATATTTCTACTGGAGAGTCAGTTCATGCGATTCTGGTGCCAAGTTATCACAGCTGCCATCAGAAATATTCAGACATGCCTTCCTCCTAAGCAGTATTAAGGGGGCCATGAAGAACCTCTTGGTTCTTAAAAGCCTCTGCCCTCCTTCACTGCAAGAGAGCCTAAAAAGAAAAGCTCTAAAAGCCATCTATTCAATAGGGTGGCTTAGAAAGATTAAGGGTTTGGGCTTTTAAGCAGAGGTGGCATATCCTGTCAATCATCCACTGGGTAGAAGCTTAATTTTGTCACTGGATTATATTTCTGGATTTATTTAGCAATTAAAATATGGCCAAGGCAATATAAGACCACAAGAAAGGTTCATTTGAGTCTAGCATTCTGGTCTCCACCAATCAGATGCTCCCAACGTGCTCACAAAAAGGCATGGTAGACAGATAGTCATCGCCCAAAAGTCTTTGGCTACCAGAGCTCTAGAACAGGCATCACCTCTGTTAATTTGTCTAAACCTCGGCTAAACTGTGCAGTGATGGCCACTCTTGCAAACAATGTATTACGTATGTTAACAACTAATGAAGTAATCATTTCTTTGGTTCTTAAATGTCACAAGAAGTTTTCAGACAGAGCCTTCATATTGTGAAGTTCCATAGTGAGGCCGTCACTTGTTTCTGACAGTCTGGTTCTTCAAGTTGCATCCTGCAGACCTTTGCCATCCTAAGCAGTTACACCCAGGGTTGCCAGCCTCTGGGTGGGGCCTGGAGTTTCCCCAGAACTGTACCAGAATCTCTAGACTACAAAGATCAGGCCCCCTGGAGAAAATGGCAACTTTGGGAGGTGGATTCCACGGCATACCACCCCTGTCGATCTGCCTTCCCTCCGTAAACTCCACTATTCCCAGGCTTCACCCCCAAATCTCCAGGAATTTCTGAACCTGGAGCTGGGAACACTAGTTAGGTAAAGGTAAAGGTTCCCTTGCTTGAAAGCCAGTCGAATCTGAATCTAGGGTTGCTGTGCTCATCTCCGTTTCAAAGCCGAAGAGCCAGCGCTGTCCAAAGATGTTTCCGTGGTCATGTGGCCGGCATGACTAAACACCAAGGCGCACGGAATGATGTTACCTTCCCACCAAAGTGGTACCTATTTATCTACTTGCAATTTCTTGCTTTCGAACTGCTAGGTTGACAGGAACTGGAACTAGAGACAGGAGCTCACTCCATCATGCGGCACTCTCGGGTCTCGAACTGCTGAACTACTGACCTTCCACAGCCTGCAGTTCAGTGTCTTAACCACTTGAACCACCGCAGCTCAACACTAGTTACATTCTACTAAATCCACTAACTTTGTCAAGCTTAGAAACTGCTTAGGATGGTCCTGAAAATCAAGTTTTGGTAAGCTTGCCCACATAGCGTTGTTGGGAAATTCCTGAAGCATTGGGGTGGAGCCTGGCAAGGAGGGAGCTCAGCAGGGATGTGATGTCACTCTAGAACTTCCATTTCTCCTAGACTCAGTGCTATACCATAAAGTCTGCCCTCCAAAGCTGCTGTTTCCTCCAGGGTAACTGATCTCTGTAGTGTGGAGATGGCTTGTAACTCTGGGAGACCTCCAGGTCCCACCTGGAGGTTGGTAACCCTGTGCCCACTCTAAACAGCAAGTGCCAACCTTCCTGGAACAACAACGTCCCTCATATATATTCAGTTACAGGTGACACATTTTCCAGTACAGATGTTAACAATTTTTTTAGGAGACGCACCAATAGGGTACATAAAACATGCAGCCTTCAGTTCCTAAATTGACATACTGTGCTAAGTGAGGAATTACATAAACCAGGTGTAGCAGCAGCAAAAGAAAAATCTTCATGCTCTCATAAGGGGTATCTCAAATGTGATGAACTTGGGGGGGAAGGTCCCTGCACCAACATGCCCCAATTTGGGGGGGGGTCTCTCTCCAATAATCTGTTCAACAGCTTAATGTGAAGAGACTCAACTGTGCGCACACAACCGTTTTGCTGTGTGCAAGGATTATTTATTTATTAAAACAGTTATATGCTGTCCTTCCTCGTGGTTCAAGTAGGCTTACAACAACAGGTCACATTCTCAGTTAAAACCAAAAATAAAAAACTAAACCTCAAATTTCTGCCCCCCCCCCAAAAAAAAAGCCTGCCATTGAAATCCCTTCAAAAGCCCTGGAAACAGGCAGGCCCTGCAGCACCTCCTGAAGATCTCCAAGAAGGACCCCCCCCCTTCATCTTTGTGAGAAACCCATTCCACAAAGCCAGAGCCATGAAGGAAAAGGCCTGAGCTCTGGCTAAGGCCAGACCAGCCACCATAAGAAATGGGATAGCCTGATGACCATAGTTGGTGCACAGGGACGCACGGAAGGAGAGAGAAAATGTGATGTTCCCTTGTGCTTGCACTTCAGGAATAGGGTACAACTCACTTAGGTTCCTACTCTTAGGTTCACACAGCAGTGATGGGGATGTTCAGAACAACATCCATTTGTCAGGAAGAAGATACAGGAAGGGAAGCCACTGGTTTCAGGACGAGGGAGCTCATGCTGCCTTCCACCTAACTTCTAAGGAGCAAGGACCCCACCCCATGAGACTAAACCAACACACACAAATATCGGGGAGGGGGACATACTGTTCCATTCTAAGGCATTCAATAAATACACCACAGAAAGGGGTAATAATCTCACCCTAGAATGGAAACAAACAATATTAGGGTTATCTGAACCCATCAAAAGCCAACATAAGTATAAAATACCTCCATCCCCAAATCATATGAGGGGTGACAGGGCTGGAGGTAGAGTGGCCAACCTTCAGGTGAGAACTGGAGATCACCTGGAATTATAACGGATCTCCAGATTACAGTTCTTCTGGAGAAAATGACTGCTTTGGAGGATGGACTCTGCCATTATAAACCACTGGGGTTCCTCTTCTCCCCCAAACCCTGCCTTCTCCAAGCTCTACCAAATCACCAGGAATTTCTCAGCCCAGAGCTGGCAACCCTAGTAAGGATAGACTCACCCTCATCATAAAATTGATTGTGAATCAAAGAAAGTTTAGTGGCAGAAGTGTCCAACACGCCTCAAAATCCATTCCTGCCTTAAAACTTCATGCTGTTTCCAGGTTCCCCTTCATCCCCGGGAAGGGGGGGGGGAGGAGAGCCATCCACCTGTTCTTTGATAATCATTATTACTAGCATAAAAACATCAAAAGGAACTTCATTCCATTCATTAAAAAAACTTGTCTAAATGTGGCATATCATGTGGTCATAACTAGCACGTATGATTTATTATTTCCTAAATATCTTGTATAATATTCAGTTAAAAATGCAGAAAGTCAAGCTTATTATTTTCAAAATAAAATGCCATTACAGAATAGGAGTTCTTGGTCCACCCACAGCAATGTTTTGCATGCTGTGAAATGGCCCTGTATTGGGTGAACAACAGCTCATAACACTGATCCGACATGTGTAGGGGGAGTAGAAGAAGAATTGATCTTATACCTCACTCTTCACTACCTGAAGGCATCTCAGAGCGGCTTATGATTGCCTTCCTTTCCTCTCCTCACAACAAACAACTTGTGAGGTAGGTGGGACTGAGAGAGTTCTGAGAGAACGGTGACTTACCCAAGGTCACCCAGCTGGCTTTATGTAGAGGAGTGGGGAATCAAACTCAATTTTGTATATAAACCTCACATGGCTCCCTCCACCCACTGTCTGTGGCGTTGTGACTCAGTTGGCCTGTACCTTGGACTTTAGCTTACTGTCAAAATCATGGTCCTGACCTGGATGGCCCAGGGTAGCCCAGTCTTGTCAGATCTCAAAAGGTAAGCAGGGTTGACTCTGGTTAGTATTTGGATGAGAAACCACCAAGGAATTCCAGGGTCTCTATATAGAGGAAGGCAATAGCAAACCACCCCTGAATGTCTCTTGAAAACCCTATAGGGTCTTCATAAGTTTGCTGTGTGGCTTGATGACACTTCATACACACAAAACCAGAGGATTTGTCAGACTTGTGACTGGTGTAACAAGGGCAAGGAGTGGTTCCACAACTTCTGGAAGCTGGAAGCAGAGACCTCTCACAAAAAACTGTAATTTATATGAATATTTCCCTCCCATATGAATGAGCCAGCTTGGTGTAGTGGTTAAGAGCGGAAGACTCTGATCTGGAGAATACTTGTATACATGTATGGAACCCATCTAATTTGGGTTATTTATTGCATTAGCCAGAGGCAGCCTTCTGCTGTTAAATTAAAAACAACCTTTTCTAGCCAGGAGATATCCTTTCAGCCTGCTTCCTCTCCCACCCTACAACTTCTCTTTCTTTTTCTTTCCACCTGGGCCAACGTTTGAACCATGGGGGTAGGGCAGGTTTGCCAGGTCCTCCCTGACCCCTGGCAAAGGATGGGGGGAAGGGTTGCCAGATCCAGGTTGGAAAATTCCAGAGGATTAGGGGTGGAGCCTGGGGAGGACAGGGACCTCAGTGGGGTACAATGCCATGGAGTTCATCCTCCAAATCATCCATTTTCTCCAGAGGAACTGATTTGTGTCTTCTGGAGATGAGCAGTAATTCTGGGAGATCCCCAGAACACTGCCATCTTCAGAGACAGGGTTCACGAGAAGCTTCGTTGCTTAATGCCCATCTCTCTTTACTACTAGGAATTCATTTATGTCACAGATGAAAAATAGGTACAATTCTGAAAGAGGACATACCCTCTCTGCAGATGTACCCAATGCCTTAAGAATCAAGGAAGAAAGTATTCGGAGGAATGTCTATTTTCAGCCAAGCTAAAAATGAACAGCTATGTGCTACTAGATCAAACCATAATGTCATATTCCACCCCCCAGCAAAAAAAAAAATTGATCAAGTCCTTAAATGACACGAACGTCATCTCAAACAGGCAACCAAAGTTTGCAAAAGGGCTCTGATGGATTTCATAACTAAACTGGTTTAAAGATTAGACCGCTGTCAAAGCCCAGGCACACCAGCACCACGCGCAGTGCTCGTGAGCACCAACTAATTAAAAATCTCCAGAGTATAATCACAAATCATTTTCAGGAGGACTCTCTCCTCTCTTGTCTGTTCGGTCGGGCCAGCTATCTTACAAATCCATCTTTTCCAAGTCTATCTCTGATAACATTTTTATACCACATTATGTTGATATTCTTGAACGGCACTGAAAAATTAGCTCTGATTCACGTATCAGCAGCAGCAATATGTCTGGTCTGTTCATATTAAAAGGGAGTTGCCATGTGGATTGGGTGGAGGACAACATAATTATTATGACACCAAGGTTACCAGACCCTAGTTAACGGAAGCTACCACACTGCAACAGCTGCCCCCTTGGTCTACTTCTTTCCAATTTATACTTGCTATGTTTTATCTGTCTTAAAACTTTTATGTAAGCCGCCCTAAGCCTGCTTCGACGGGGAGGGCGGGGTACAAATCAAATCAATAAATAAATGTTACAAGATTGTGCAAGCAGCCACACCACTGCTGGCAATTTATGAAATCTGCCTATCTTCTCAAGGCACTCCCCCCCCCAAAAAAAACCCTCCCGATATTCACTCAGAGTATTTAGGGCTCTATAAATCAGGTAAATACTTCTCATACTGAAAACTGCAGATGATAAACTGCCCCGAATACTGAACAGTCGCTTTCGAGGAACCAGATTAGCAGAGCTGCTTATATCCTAGCAGCACTGCAGCATTGGTAAATCATACATTGTACCTCTGGGTTTAATCCAGTGATATAAAGAGAATTTAATAATGCATCCCTGCATGGTATGGAGCATAGCAACATTAACAGAATCAAGGGGCTGGACAGGAGCCAAGAGATTACTTTGGACTTTTCAACATGATTAGTCAATGGATGGCCCAACCCTACTTTTCTGCAGCACAACTTTGCTGCACTACTAGAATATCCAAGTGTACATCTCATATCCCACACAAGGCTGGCCGGTGCTTTACAACACCTCTTGTGTGCAAGAACCTGGAGAATGGATGCTGGCAAGTGACCATCCCACAGAAACAAGGGAAGGTACTGCTGCGGGAAGGCAGCATCACGTGGGGGGGAGGAGACAGAAAAATATTGGGTCTTTTTGCATAGTCCTTCAAAAAGATAACCGTGCAATTGCTACTAGATGTATACTATGAAAAACTCCTCCAGTTAAAAGGGGGGAGAGAAAAGAAAGAAAATGCATAAAAGCTCATAAAACAGCACATGCCAGGAAAAAGTTGCATCATCACGTACAACAAAGGCACAATTCAATACATGCTGAAGACATTTGTGCTCCGACAGCCTTACCCAGTTGGGAGAATGGCATTTTCCCCACTAACAAAATATTGTGGCTCGTGTCGCAACAACACACCGTATCCCAGCAACAGTGCTGCTCTCTGGGCAGAGAGGTCTGGAACTTCCTTCACAAACAAGGACATATAACTGGTATAGCCTAGTGGCTCTGACACTATGGGAAATCTTTCTGCTCCCAGAAAATCTCCCCAGAAAGCAGATCCCATGACGTATGTTATCAAACTCTCTACCGAGACTGTAAAGGCCTAGCAGCCTCTAGTGCTGGCGCAGAATCCCATGCTATTAGGTCAAACCAGGTGGAAAGCAGTTTTCAAGCATTACAGCTACTGCATGGAGCGCAGCCACATGGAAGCAATTTTCAGTGGCTTCAACATGGGGAGGCCATAAACTTTTTTTCTTACAATTAACCTACATCTGATTCCTCATCGCTCAAACCCGCTGCTTCGTCCTCAAGTCTAAGCAGACAACAATTTTCTCTCCTCCTCTGCGATCCTTTCACTCTATATCCAGCTTTTTCTCCGGGCTAAAATATATTTCCCTTCAATCGTGTGCGTTTTCTAGACCCTCTACAATCCTCCTTTTTCTTCCAATTCCTTGGTATGTTTTCAGCACTTTTCTTGAACTGTGATACCAAAATTGAACAAATTGCATCAGAAGAGCTTTGAACACATTGTATTTCCCATTGACGGAAGCCAGCATCCTAAACCTTTTCTCACAGAAGGAAATAATGATGAGGGAGCTTTCTGAGGAAGTGATCTTCACTGGCATTCTAAAATGGGCCAGGCTCATGAACAGTACACATGTCTGAATGGGCTCGGGGCAGAAAGCAGGGAGAGCTTTGCTGTCCAATCCTCCTTTTCCTCCATTGCAGTATTAATGGAGTGATTAACTTAACACTGCACTGGCTGCCAGATCGGATTCAGCAACAGGAAAAGAGGTTGATTGGAGACAACTTATTTCTTCAGTTGCCCCACACAAAGTCTTCTCATTGAGTTCCTGTCTAGCCTTGAGGGTACTGCATCTCCTTCTCTAGCCTCTGAATGTCACATTAGGAATAATGTCCCCTATGCATCCTGGGAACCTTGCTACAGTCACAATATGCTGCACAAGCCGTACAGTCACACAAAGTTGCGATGTACAGGAAGAAGGAATGAGCTACTCACAAAAAGTAAACAGGCCAGAGAGACAGAAGGAACAGAGTGGCAACTGGTTTGCTAAGAAGCTCTTCGGGATGGGCTTTTCTGGTTTCGGAAACCTACACCAACTGGAATAATTCTGAAGCCCACTGCATGAGAGGGGTATTAGGTAGAGAAGATGGCTGCTTACACCTAGATTTACAACACAGAGCATCATTATTATCAGATATATTCAAAACAAAGACATCTGGAATTTGGTACTGTGTGCCAAGGAAACCCCCATGGAGGCAAAGTATGATGAATCCCATTTGTTGCCAGACTCTTGTTTCTGGATATTTTTTTACCACTGTATAGCAGGAAACCTTACTTAAGCTTCCCCTTAAGACACTGAGCTGCTGACCAGAAGGAGCTAGGAGGCTAAAAAACTGTAAGCTAGCTCACACTAACTCAGTTTAGGGGGAACACTGTTGGGAAGGTAACAGCATTCCATGCACCTCAGCATTTAGTCATGCTGGCCACATGGCCAAGGAAATGTCTTCGGACAATGGTGACTCTTTGGCTTGGATATGGAGATGAGCACTGCCCCCTAGAGTCGGATTCGACTACCTCTCGAGCAAGGAAAACCTTTTACAGCTTTGTGTACTGCCTTCAAGAACAGTACATTACAAGTGTCCTACAAACTGCACTGGAATAGTTCGCTAAGCTTCTGCATGCATTATTAAAGTAAGTGGAACTGTGACTTCCTCACTTGTCACTGCAATTTTTAATTAGTAAGCAAAATGGGGTACAGAGTACCTCCCTTACACACCAAAAACTATATATTTACTTTGGGAGTAGGTTCCATTCATTTCAGATTCCCAAACAGCAGCCCAATCACCATGTTTCCTTACATTAAGTTCAGTTTGAGTGCTCCCAGGAAGTTTTCTAGAAGCATTTAGAATTTTACTCTACCCCACCCCAAAGGCTATGTTAGAACCTGACACCTGCTTTATTCTTCACATTACAAAGGATATATATGACTTATGGTTCTGTTAATTCAAAATAAAACTTCTAAGCTCCATATGGGGGCAAAAATATTCAATATAGAGAGCCTTTCGCTAGCTTCACATCCAGTATCAATGGCACAAGTTTTGTTTAATCAAACTTATTTGGGCTCCCAAGGACTAGAAGAAAACAGTCACCTAAAAGCCAATATGCCCTAACTAGCCTAGGCTGTCATCAGATCTTGGATGCAAAGCAGGGTTGGCCCTGGTCAGTATTTGGATGGGAGACCAGCAAGGAAACCCAAAGTTACTACACAGAGGCAGGCAATGCCAAACCACCTCTGAATATCTTTTGCCTTGAAAAAGTCACCAGGGGTCTCCATAAGTCAGCTGTGACTTCACAGCAAATAATAATAATAATAATAATCAGTGATGCCACTCCAGAGGAAAACCCAGAAGCCATGTCAATCTGCCCTAGGAATCACCAGAAACTCTGTGGGTGCGTTCAGACGCGCCGTTTGAGCCGTTTTCAGCACGGCTCAGAAACGGCTTTTCCCTGCGCGTTCACACGCCCAACATCTGCCCACCGTCCCCAGCCGTCGCTTTCTGGAGCAAACCCCCTTTGAAACGGAGTATTTTGGCACCACTTACCCAAGCGGTGTTTTCCATGATTCTCCGTTTCAAGCCGCACTTTTCCCTGTCTGATCGCTCCATCCAGCCACTTCCGGGTGCTTCAACCCCCTCCCTCTGGGAAGCTGCCTCCAGCTTCCGGTTTTAGTCCTCCATTTTTTTTTCCCCTTACCGGTGTGCGCTTGAGCGAAGCTCCGCACTTAGGTTAAAAAAAAGAAAAGGTTTACTGGTGCCTAGTTTAGGCATTTAGAGGAGTCCGGGATCTCGGGGAGGCCATTTTTAAAAGGACTCTTCCTTTAAACTTTAAAGGGACCTGTTGAGCTCGCTCTTCTTCGCACCGGCCAAACTTCCTGTTCGGGAGAGGGCTGCCTGTGCGCATGCTCAAAGGAGAGGGGGAAACCCCTCCCACCTGCAGGAGGACGGCGGGGCGCTCGGAAGGAGGAGGTGAGTCTGAGCGCGATTCTCCAGTTTAAAAAAAGCGCATCGTGCCGGAGCAGTTTAAACCGCTCCAGCACGCTGTCTAAACGCACCCTATGTTTTTAAAACAGACGTTCTGGCAATTCCTAGAGAGTTGTGACATCATTTTCAGGTTTTCCACAGAATGATGTCACACACACACACCCCACTGGCATTCTCCCATGTCCTCCTTCCACCCAGACTCCTGCTGGTTGCCGGTTGCTGGCTGGCCACCCTACTCACATGGATGGTACGAAGAAAACAAAAACAACCAGTAGCAGAACAAGTTACTTCAATATACTGTTTTGTAGTTTAAGTAGCAGCAGCACAAACAATGGTCCTTTGTCAGAATGAAGAATACTGTATATTCAGCTGCACTGAAGTATGAATTATATTTTTAATTTCAATAGCTTACCACAGAGCTACCTTCACCCCAGAGTCTGATGGACTATTAGAATGCCCTCTAGGGAATGGGAGGTCTACCTAATTAACTTTCCCGCACTTCACACCAGAAGGGATCTATTAACATAGTGTTGATGCCTCTCTCCAATCTTCTTTCAAAATACATATTCTCTACGACTATAATACACAAAAAGTAGCCATTTCTGAAAACAAAAACATGCTGAGGGATATTTTTTAAAATTCTAGGCAAAAATAACCCAAATTCTACCATTCGTAGGACCTGAGGAATTTGACTTTTTGGACACCAAATCCAGGTTACTTTCGCAGAATTTTGATTACAGATTTCCATGGATCTGTTTGTATGGCACTATCCCTAGCAGAGAAAACCATAGCTGGATTTTCTCCTTTGGCTTCCGGTAGTTCAAAACTATTTATTTACATCTTCCTCCTCCCTTTACTCCAGGAGGCTTATTATAAACATTTCCCTATATTTATATTCAAGTCTATCTTCAGATTTGAAAGTACAGTCCTATGTTTACAAAGAAGTAAGTTCCACTGTGTTCAGTGGAGCCTGCCTCCCAGAAGAACATGATCATAGGATGGTAGCCTTAGGGACTAGAAGACTGCAGAATTTAAATGCCATCACCTGGATAGCCCAGATAAGCCTCATCTCATCAGATCTTGGAAGCTAAGCAGGGCCAACCTTGGCGAGTATGTGGATGGGAGACCTCCAGAGAATACCAGGAGGTCAGAGGCAGGCTATCAAGCCACCTCTCTGAATGTCCTCCATGCCCCCAGCAGGAGTTGCCAGAGGTCACCATGACTTCCAGGCACACACACAAACACACAAATGCAAAAATACAGAAGAGGGGGGAAAAAACTGCAGACTTTGTTTTCTACAAAAGGGTGTTCACTGGTTGTCCACAACAGCTAAATCCAGCAATCTGCTAAGATGTGAGTCCAAATATTTTCTGGAAGCATTATAAAAGATCTTTTTGTTCAAATCAGCTAATTTAAATTTGGTTTCATACGTATTTAATTCAGCATCTTAATCCACCAGATTTTATAGCACTGTTACCTACTGCATGCCAAATGCAAGCTATATGGTAAAATAATCAACTGAAAGAAATTAAACAAATTTATGACCATGCGTCAGGCACCTTTGCAAAACTATTTCTGACATCTTGTTATAGCCACTTCATGAACAGTGTCCAAAATTATAATGCTTTCAACTAGAACAACTGCCATATGGGTTCATGTGACCAAGTTCACGTAAGTCCAGCCTACGGTTTCCAGCTCTGGGTTGGGAAATTCTTGGAGATTCGGGAATGAAGCCTGGAAAAGGGGGAGGGGATTGAGGAAGGGAAGGACCTCAGCAGAATATAATGCCATACAGAGCCCATCCTTCATAAGCAGCCATTTCCTCCAGGGGGACTGATCTCTGTAGACTGGAGATCAGTTGTAATTCCAGGTGGTCTCCAGCCCGGAAGATGGCAAGCCTAGTTATAGCCTAGCAAGTGCATAGGCACATTTTGTATTTAACTGTCACAAATACAGTTGCAAAGGATGCAAAATTTATACTACCTGTTAAACTCAAACACTGAGTGAAATGAACTACATGATATAGACAACCGAAGCTGGGGAAGCACATGTGGGCACATTTCCTTGTCACCTCGAACCAGTATCCTTTTGTTGCATTCTTATGAAAGGCTCACTGAAAGCCACATCAACAGTTCGCACTACCTTAAGCAATGCTGGCAGTGCGGGGACACGGCAGTTTTCTGCATTCCCAACGTCCATCATTAACGACTTGTCCATACCAAAAAAAAAAAAAAAAGAGGAGTAATTTCTTTTTGCCATTTTTCTTCACAGCATCAAAACATGTTCTAGACTAACCAGTTGCTTTATGACCAAGATGTGCAACACCCCAGTTGGGGCAGGACAGAAAGTGCAGAATTCCAGCTTCCAGTGACTTTGTTCCAGGGGAACCAGAAGCGAGCTCTTATCATATAACAGACATGTGCTTTTCTTACCACAGCTCTATGTCCTCACAATCCTGTTCCTGAAAGTCTGGCAAATGACGTAGGATATGGCACAGGGGGCTGCATCAGGATAAATCAGCAAAAAGAAGTGCACCCCCATCTTAAGATCCAGCCCTCTATGTGTGGGGGGTGGAGGTTAGGCTTGCCAGCCTCCAGGTGGTGGCTGGAGATCTCCTGCTATTACAACTGAACTCCAAGCAACAGAGATCAATTCACCTGGAGAAAACGGCTACTGTGGAAGGCAGAATCTATGGCATTATACCCCACTGAAGTCCTTCCCCTCCCCAAACCCCACCCTCTTCAGGCTCCATCCCCAAAATCTCCAGTTATTTCCCAACCCAGATCTGGCAACCCTAGTGAAGATCACTGATTCTAGTCCTCATAGTTAAAGGAATGTGTTTAAAGAGAGTTACATTTGAAAAAAGCCTCAAGTTTTTAAAAAGGAAACCATGAAGATTCAATCCTGTTTTGGGTCTATCACCATTTCCAAGTTCTTATTTCAAACGGGCTGCTTTTATAAGCCTATTTGGAAAACAAGAGCAAAGTCAGCTGCCAAAGGGCATATTTAAAAATCTCCTTGTAATGCCCGTACATATTTTCTCTCTCTAGACAGCCAGTCGTGAACTGCCATCACGTAGTGGATATGCGTCGTACGGTGAACCATCAAAACACCATTGCCAAACATGCACCACAAAAGCTGAATCTCGTTTATGCTGGTGCTCTGAAACTGCTGCAGGCAGATAGGAACTGACATGCACACGGTTTTCAAGCCACCAGCGTGTTCCCAAATGGTTATACAAATCAACTTCAGCCTTAAGACTGACAACCTCCGCAGTTAGCTTGCCATCTATCACATTAATGAAAACCACATTCATTGAGCAAGTTCGGATCATCACCCCCCCAAAATCTGCTGAAACGTTTTTTAAAAGCTGCAGTTTTCCCACTAATGCTACAATCTGGATGGGGCCCTCGGTTGCGAACTCCTGTAATAACATGCAAGAGTCACCAACATGAAAATATCCTTCTATCGATTTCTTATCACCTTAAGTGCCAGAAGCAACACAGAGAACAGTGACAAAAAACTCCACCACCTACAAGAGGATACACAACCAGCAGACGACACGGCCAACATTTACTGGGGACCTGAGGGTCGGATAATGAAAAGGCATGCAAGAAAAGCATGGTTTCGTAGACAGAAGTTACAATTTGGTCCACAGAGATTCCAATAGCAACAATTGGCCAATACCGTTTTTAGGAGCAACAAAAACATCACAAAGTTGAGGGCGCCTTTTCAAGTTGCCCAGCACTCTGGATGGAAATAAAAACACTGTCAGCCCCCCAACAAGCCCTACAATTCTGTTTTGCTTAATACCAAGACTAATGAAAAGGTCTGGGCAAGTGTGAAACCTTACCAATGACTTTGTGATATTTTAATTGCTCCTAATAAAAAGGTACCTGTACATGTTATCTCTGTAGAGACAGCTAGCCACAAACCAGCCGCCAAGTATAGGACACAACTATTTATCAAAAGCAACCCTTCTGTTGCTTTCAGACATACCCATGGTCTCTGTCTCTCTATAATGCACCCTGGCAAAGCAAAAGAGAAAGTTTCTGGCTCCTTAACATGTTTTTTTTTTTTGCTTAAGTTTAACAACTTGTTTTTCCTTCTATTGAAGCAGCTCGAAGCCACCCCAAAACCTCTGGAACCCTCCCGACAGTTCTGAACGATCGTTTTATTAGGGACAATCAATATATATTTGTACAAGTGAAACAGACTCCTCTGTTCAAATATATGCAGGGGTAATTAATTGAAAACCATAATTACGCTCCGCTCCCAGATGCCTACCCTTTGTATAGCATGCCCTCTACAAATCTGACCACTTAACATTACTTCAGATGGAATCTGTTTGGGGGGGGGGGATGGGGGAGTGTATGTGTGATCCCAGATGAAGAATTTTTTCATTTCACTGAGGACCGGCAATTCAAACGACGTACAAACCCAAATTTTGACCCTGTCCCTAAAATAAAGGAATTTCTCCACGTGCCTGAGGGTGGTGTACATACTTGATTTTGGGGTAAAAGAAACAGTGCTCTTAGGCATGTTAAGAAGGTTTTCTTTTTCCCCCAGCACTCTTCTGGCCATCAGAAGCTCACACATGTAACCAGCCTAGTATCAAGTCTATTTGAAAAGAAAACAGTACCGTGGAATGTAGACGTATTGCTAGATAAGGCACAGCTTTTTGAGAAATCAACATGGAAGACAGCAATGCCACTTTGAACAGTCTAAAGCATCCCAGCTAATGCAGCTGGCTGTACATGTCACAGTGGCAGAGAGATAAACCAACGTGCCAAAAATGCCCCACACAACTAAAAAGCAAAGGAGCCTCACCCTACATAGCAGCTCTGCAATGCACAAGGTTCTTCTCGAGCCTTCTGACCATGAGACTACACAAATGCATCAGGCTTGCCAAAACTAAGGCTGCGATCCTATGGACAACTGCTTGAAAAATAAATAAAATAAACCCCGCTGACCTCTGCCAAGACATGGATCGGCCACAGAAAATGCTACTCTGAACTGAAAGGTTTCCAAACTCCAGGGTTTCTTTAAAAAGAAAATGAGGAGGAGGGTTATAAAGCACCTTTAAAAGGTCATTTTCTTTCATATAATTGCACAGTGGCTACATACAACATAGCATGTAATAGCACAGCTAGGAGGGGGGAAAAATTTAATGTGTCGTTATCACTACGGTTTATTATTTGTAAGTACAACATAGACTAATTAAGGAATCTCAGCCTGAAGTGGTTAGAGCTGGAAACAATAAAATACAACCGCGTGCCCATGTGCACAGTTGCCTGCAAAATGCTTGCAATTACAACAAAAGGCATTTCCCCAAACAAGATAATCAGTCTGCTGTTTCATAGATACATATTCCTACACATATACCAGCATGCTGTTAACTGACTAGCCATTTTTCCCCTTTCTATTATCATCAGACACTGACAATTCTCAGCTTCCTAACTTTAAAATAACGAAGAACTAACCATTGTGCCTGTAATTGTTTGAGCAGAAGAAAAGGGACAAAAGAGAAAAATCAAGTTGCTCCAGTCAGAGAAGTGTCATCGTTTTAATGGATTGGTTATGTCGAGATGTTTTAAGTACAGATTAAAGCCACAGTTTGGCCCTTGAAGTTCTCTACAAACACAAGGAGGGTGTGCATCTGCCTGCCATTCACAGCATCTCACTGGGCCCAATTTTTACTATAATTCCAAAACCCAGAGTTAAAATTCTTGTTTACACTGATAAAAGCCAATCCCATAGAAATGAACAGAGAACAAGCCACAGTATGCGATGGCCTGGGTTCCAGCATGGCTGGTTAAACAACAAAGGTCTGACAAAAGCTCATAGATGAAATTCAGACACAAAAAAGATTTCCACACTCCCCCCAAACTCAATTGTTTCATTAATCGCACTGGGCAAGCTAATATCAGTTTGCACCAAGTCCTCAACTGTAGATGCTTCTATTCAGTGACTTTCCAAAATGGAAAATTTTCCAGTGCTACCCTTTTCCCATGGAAAATATTCCACCCAAATAAATAAATATAGTCTGTGTTACCTATAGCTGTTAGGACTCATATTGCAAAACAGCTGTGTTAGATGGGCCAAATATGGGATAGAAGGCATAGTCAAACTCCAGGGGCTTCTACATGGTATATGTATCGACTTTTGTTATTGTGTAAAATTCTGCTAATATTATTTAATTTATTTAAAATCTGAATCAGAACATTTCCTGACTCAAATTTTCCCAGAAAACCCACATCACTGCTTCTGTTGCCATCCATTCCACCCAGCAATACACTGTATTGAATTTCTGTCACAGTGATACTGCACAGAGAGTGCTAGAAAGTGAGACACAAAAGGCCCAATGCAGTTCCTCCCCTATGTGTGCCATTGGGGAAGGTACAGCACTCTACGTACAGGTGGGCTGCCAAAAGAGGAGGAGGGGTGACAGTACGCAATATAGAGCAGCATGGGCTGGGAAGGGAGGATGGCCTCTGGGAGACTACCTCATCACAGTTTACTTTGAAGGGATATTAACTTGTTAGTAAACCATGTTCTTATACAAAATCTCATTCTCTTACAGCAAAAAAATGTCCTATAAAAAGATAACATTCCAAAATGTATGGATGCCCCCACAAAGAACATTCATCATACCACCTCATACAAAGTGTTCCAGTGATTATCATTAGTGTACCCATTCAAGAGAAATAACTGAAATCATGTAAAGTAACGCAGGGGAAATCCTAGCATAATCATCTTTATTCATATATTCCTGTATAGGTCACAAAGAATTCCTTCATCTCAAGGCTCACTCTCAGAACCTCTGAAAAAAATTTTGGTGCTACTGTCTTGTCCGACTACGTAAAGCAGAGATACAACCAAAATTTCAAGAACTTCCTCAAAACGTGGTCAACGTAAGCAACACAGTCCATCAAACCTCAGAACACCTGGAACTGAAAGCAACTGAGTGAGAAATGCTTTCCCCCTCTCTGGCTTTCCGCATACAGATAATGAGGCAGTTAAATCCATGGCAATAGAGGAATTTTGCAGGGTTTATGAAAGAGTAACAAAGGAAGAGCAAGAGAAAGCTTCCATAGCATACACTTCGCACAAACCACTGCATGGCATATAATTAGTAACAGTTCAAAGTAATGAGGTTAATGAAACAAAGATCACAAGATGTTTCGTGTTCTTTCATTTCTTCATTAGCTGTTTCAAATATAGATTTGCTTCAATAAGCTTTCATGCTCAGATCGCTTACTCTGGAGTAATCCCAGCAATGGTGATGGGTTGACTCAAATGCTAGAATCAGTAGGGTGTTCCCCTTTTTCCTCCTTTTAAGCAGTTTAAAAGCTAAAAATCTGACTGATATTCTGAAGGCAATTCAGCCTGTAAACACCTCTGCTTGTGAACTAGAGGTTCCCTGCTGCTTGCTAGTACAAGCCATTTCGTGGAATTTAACGGCATGAAGATTCCTCCTATTGGTATAATATTGTTATTTCAACAAATGCTGCCTTATTATTTCAGCTATTTTTGCTTCCAAGTCTAAATGGCCGGAATCAGAGATTGCTGAGATATCCTTGTGTTTTAAAAACACCACCCTCAACAAGTGTCTCTATGTAGCAGCCTGGCAGACAGAACAAACACGGAAAAGTTTTCTTGGAAGAGAAAGTAATTTCACTCACACCTTTCACTGCTAGTTTTCCGCCTCCCAGGCTGCTATAAAAGCAGAATAGGAAACAAGATGTTAGTGTTAGACTGCAATCCTAGACACACGAGGGAACACATCCAACTGAATACACTGTAGCTTACTTCTGAGTAAATATGCAAAGGCTCCAGCTGCTTGCAACTGTATGTTAACCTATCAGTTACACTGGGCAAGTATATAAATTCTTGTTCAAAATCCATGTCACCATCTTCAGTAAAAACTGTGCCTGTCTTTGCAGAAACTGAAAAGGTTGTATCTACGTAGTCACCCGATTTAAAAACACACACAAAACCCCAGCTGTTTTGATTCTCTTTCAGATTTCTAGCCCTAGCTCCCTCACTTAGGCAAAAACAGGTACATAAGCACCAAGTAAATCTGTATTCACATTACAAGCCCAGACGATCCGGAACTTAATTTTTATAGCTCTCTATCTGGAGCGTGGCTCACAAATGCCAACACCAAGGAATTCAAAACAGGATCAATTCTTTTCCTTCTTGGAAACAATCTTGTAAGTGTCTGAGTACTCGAGGACATGAAAGAATATTGTTGCTTTTTCTGAGCTCTTTTGATATCTCTCTCTCTCTCCATGGTGGAGCCATTCATGAGTGATGGGAGAAATCTCTTTTGAAAATAAATGGCGTCCCTTCAAGTGTGTTCAGATACATCCTGGCTGGACCTTCCTGTGTGCCTCAGTTAGGACTTGAAAAGGATGCTTGATTTTTAAATTTGTTTTAGGTATCAAAATGTGACGCCTTCTATCAGCCTTCAAGCCTTATTCTCTGAGCACCAGTTTGAGGGGCTTCTGTTCTACACATCAACATGGGAGGCAGACACTAAATTGGACTGGGAGGAAAGGTAATGGGGGGGAGGGGAGGGAAGGGAAGGGAAAGGAGAACAGGCTAGGCGATTGTTGCTGCACATCCAAACAAACTAAGTTCACGCTTTGCATATGACATATTGAAAAGGTTAATGTTACTGCACTTAACAGTTTCTTCACATCCATAAGCAGCCCTGTCACCACATACTTACAGCACACTAATCATTTCATAAGAGTTAAAGCATCAGTACAAAATGCCCTTACCCAGTGGTAACTGTCTTGGTATACATCCGTGTAGCCCCACTGTTACGGGTATTTTGGTGAAGTGCGCTTCTCGACACACTTACCCAGCTTCTTCCCAGGTATGCGTGCCAAGAATTACAGCCCTACTACTGTCCTTAAGCACACCTACAAATTAGCCGCAAACACAGCCCTCAGCAGAAAAAAACAAATTATGAATATGTACATGGAATCAGACTCCTCAGAATACCAGTTGGGGGGGGGGAGACGACTTCCAGGGAATGAAAAATGCTGGTTTCAGTCCCAATCTAACTCCCTTGCCTTTCACAAAAGACAAACAAGGTATGGGTTCAAATGTTAATTGATAGTTGTCACTACATTAGTTGGGTTACAGTCCTGCGCACAGTTCGCCTACTGAAATCCTACTGACTTCAGTCACATTTAAAGTCAGTTTAACGGTGCATAGAACTGGCAGCCCCACAGTGCCAGTATTAACATCAGACTCCTACTTAGGGGACATTTCAGAACTGAAGCTAAGAATATAGGAGAGACAAAACAAAAAGAAACATGACAGGAAAACACAGGTATATTGTGTAGGGTGTAAGAGGAAAAAATCATTAAAAGGCCTATACAGTTTCACAAAAAACTCAAACATGCATCCCACAACAATCTGCTTTGTTGTGCAAACTCAGCAGAGATATGGGAGAAGTTAAACTTTATGATACAAATAAATGGTATCCAAAACCATATTTCAGTCTACAGGACCCAAGTCCTACCTAGCTATGTCTCTTCTTATAACAGTAATCTAGGATTTAAAAATAGAAGGAACAAGTATGGTATTTCGCAAAGGTGTGTGCTTTATTCTCACAATAAGTCACACAAGAAACCCTATACATTAATTGACTGCTGTTCCAAAAGCACATGGATGTCTTTTTTGTACACTGATTTGACACTGGATTCATACTGTATGACTGCCGTATACTTGAGAGTTAATTCACATTAACAGAATATATGAGAGTTAACATCTTTTAATAATATAACTTCTTAGCATTTACAATAAAAAGGTTCTTCAGGGATACAAAGGTAGTCACAGACATTAGAGTCTTAAGTATAGGTGAGGGAGGAAAACAAGATTCATTAAAGAAAATTGCTACCTTTTACTTGTGTCCTTCTTAAAAAAAATTCATTTCACCTTAAATAAAATTTAGCCTTGGAATAAAACATGTTGCCTTGAAGCTCCTGACAGGAACAATTATTGACACTGACAGAAAAAAGGTGGCCAACATTGTTCCTGTAATACTTTGATATCAGTGCCCACATGGAACTATGATGATGCAGAGAAATCTGGCTTTCCATGCAGCTGGACAGAGTGTGACTGTGATTATTCCTGCAGGTAACACATTTCTGATTTTTCCAAGCCTTCTCTTGATATACAGTAGAGAAAAAAAATCATTCTCCTTTCTGATTGACTCTCATCAGCTACTCAACAGGTATTTTTCGCATCTGCAATTGTAGATCTAAGAAACAGAGCCTATACTCCCTTTCCCTCTGCCTGTGGATACATCTAATATGTAAAATGTGACCTTGGCAAAAGTTTTGGCTTCATTGTGGTAGAAGATAATGATTCTGCACCCAGAAAACAAACACAGAGTCAGTAGGCTGTCTATTTTGGATTTCATTTTTACTCACCGGTGCCTCTCCATTTTTTTTACTACCATTCTTTGAAAGACGCATGAGGTTGAGAATTTGCAGCAGTACAATTAATGGACGCAATTAATTTGATGGGGGGGGAGTCGATATTTTGGTATACATTTTCAACATTCATATCTTGACTTTTTTTAAAAAATGGACTAATCAAAAGTTTGCTCAAACACTATATAAAATTTAACTGGGGCATGGATTTTATGCCTACAACATTTTCTTGCGCTTATGTATATTCATTGGGATTTTATTTTTTAAAAAGTCAAACTTCTCCCAATAGCCCCCTCCCCAATTCTTAAGACAACATTTCTATATAAAGGAGAGCACCTGCAGAAGAAAGAGTTTAATACCCTATACTGCATCAGTAATATATAAATAGAATTTTACAGCCCTGAAAAATACTTCTGTGTTACAAAATGAAAACTAATTAAAATTCTATGTATTTTGGCAAACAAAACATAATTTAAAAATAAATCCTTTTTTCTCTTTCCGAAAAAAATAGTGAGCCTAATCTTTAAGATACAGATTATTACCATGTCTCCTCCCAAATAAAGGGAAATATGTTGATTTAATAGCAGCCATATGACTTATTAACTTCAAAACTAATAATAATAAAAAACTTCCGGGGGGGGCTTGCATCGTATGAATGACATATTGACATCTCAAAATATTCTGTTCACTTAAGCAAAGGGATAAGTTTGTAGAGTGTTATGGGGGGGCTGGGCTGATGAATCAGTTCTCATATTTATCGACAGGAAAAATGTTCCATTACTTCACAAAACGCCCATGTAACAATTCTCTTCTATTAATATATCAAGATTAAATTCCAGTTAATTAAATCAACGTTGCGTCAATAGTTCTAAACAGCTTCTATTTTAAAAAGTTAGAGCCTAAAGTTTCGTTTTCCAAAAGGTGATTTTAATGGAAGGCAAAAGAGCCAGATATTTCTCTTATTGGATGTAATAACACTAGATTAGACCAGTGAATTAAAAAAAAAATTGAAGGGACTGTTGCTAGGTACAGCTCTCGTGCTGATCGTGGATCATTAAAACAGCTCCTAAACAAGCAGATTAGCTGATTAATTGATGATTAAGACCGCAGGAAGATCATTCATTATATCCCAATACTTCTTGCATGCACACACAGAGCTCAACTGATTGACAACCACACACACAGGAATGATTGTTCTCCAAAAAGCAGTCATTTACAAGCACCCATCCAGCTCACATCCCAAACGTTTCCCTTCCTCAGCAGTTTTCCCCACCATAAACAAAAGAGTTTCATTTTACAGTTCAAGCTTTGCCACCTAAAAGGATGAGGCCAATTTTTTTTTCCAAATAACTTCATCGCTATTTAAACACAACCACACAAAATTGCAAGTACAACAATAAAAACCCCACACGATCACGAAAAGACAAACACCATTATTACTGCCAAATTGCTTATAGAATGTATTCTGGGGCCCCACGCACACTGGAAAATCTGGGTAATGGAGTTCTCATGGTGAGTGTCTGCCATCAGCAAGGAGTTGCAGAAAAGTTCATTGACGTTTCAGTTGTATTTATCTTGGAGGGAACTAAAGCTGTCATTCATTAGACACCTAGCTATGCTTCTGTGTATGGACACCCGCAATCATTGCTTCTTGCCCAACTAATAATATTAACCATCACCTTCTATGGCTGCATAGAATAAGACACATCCCCCTCTTTCCCCAAGCATTTCAGTCTCTTGTACAATACAACTAGCAATGCTAGCACAAATCCGGGGGGGGTATGGCAGGATACACACGGTTTGTGTTGCAATTCTATCTCCTTACAAACAATAAGGCTTCCATATTACCCTGCAATTCCTTTGAATCAGACAGAATTAATTTGCAAAGACAACATTCACTCAAACAACAGCTATACTTTTGTTTACATCCAGTTCCTAAGTGGCCACAACTGGTATTTCTTTCTCAGTGATGACAGAGAGGGAAAGAACAGATAACTCAAAATTAGCCAGTTTCAAAGAACAATTCCTTCTCTCCATTAATCAAAAGCTGCTTAGAAAACAGAGAACTTTTCTTAAGACATGAATAAAACTTCACCTGCGGTGTAATTTCCTGAAGAATGTTATATGCCATGCGTCGGTATTAAAAAAAGATTTTTTGTGACTGGAAAGGTCTGTGGCTGTTATTTCCTGTCTGCAATACAACTGCTTATAGCAAGTAGTTGACTTGTCAAAGCTATGATATTTATGGCAAGAAACTGGCATTGCCTTGCGCCAGATTAGCACCGGGGTAAGATTTCCGCAACAGAGTGGTAATGGCAAATACAATGGAATGCTCAAGATCTGGGGAAATAAGAAAGGTAAGCCACACAATCAACCACCTAACCACCACCTAGAAAACACCGTAAACACACTTTTTATCTCGCAGATGAAAGGCATGCAAAGTAGAGAAAACTAAGAGACTTTGAGCATCCATGCAGAATTACACACTCAATATTTGAAAGTTCAGGGGAAATGTTTTGTGCGCCCTTATTTTCAAAATGCAGAATCACCATTGAAAGATACTTTATCACTCCCAGGAAGAGAGTTTAAGTAAATACAAATAGATAAACCAGGAATTAATGCTTCCCCCTCCCCCCCCAAGATTTCGACAGGTGAGATCTGCATGGCAGATGACTTCAAAGCATCTTCCCTAAATTGGGCCTAACTTTGTTTTCTGGTGCATCACTGTGGCAAGTGGCTGCCTGATGGAAGTTCCCCCCCATCGATAAATGACTTGTTCAAAAGACACATACACACATACACTGTAGCTTTCATTTCCTGACCACAAACACACTTTTTAATTCACAGCACCACCGGAACTGGTAGAGTAAGACTCAGTTCTTCATTCCAGCTTGGAAGAATTCAGTCGCCGACAGGGCACACAGCTGCACAAGGCAAAAACTGGACACAGGTACCTCTGCTGACAATCACTGCATCATCTGGGGGAGGGTTTTCTTCCCCATTTTAATTCAGTTACAGAACCGGGTCTCCATCCTTTCCCCCCAAACTGGACTGTTTTCAAATCCACACTGCTGGTTAAGATATTCTACTAGGAAATTGAGAAGTAGGAACGAGGGTTGGGGAAAGAGCAAAAAAGGGCACACTTGTGTGGGGGGGTAGACAGACAAGTGACATGCAATATACAAAGCAGTGCAGCCCAACCATGTTTACTGTATATTACTCCTATTAGAATTATCATTATCATCGCCCCAAAATTGCATTTAAACAGTGGCTACCAACCACCCCATCCAATTTCAGCTCTCAGCACACACTATCCAATTCCCGATTTAAAATTTATAAATGTAATATCCTCATCACAAGCAGCAGGTCCAATCTGCTGTGAATATATATTACAGCTTTAACATCACAGAGGGAAATCTCCCATCTGGCAATCACATTCGCTCCATCAGCTCTAGGAAAGAAAAGAAGAAGAAGGGGGGGATGGAGAGAGAAGAAAAAGCAATGTGTCCCCCACTCTCCCTCGGCAACCTTAAAACAAGTCTTGGGGCAAATTATGTGCATCTCAAATAAACAAGGGTCATATTGATCACCTCAAAATCAACAAGTTTAAAATGCACAAAAAAACATTCAATAGGATAATCAGTCCTATTGTCGCAGCAGCGCAGCAGCGCAGGGTTACTTTGGACAACTATAGCATCAGCCTAGAAGAACACGTTGGGCATGATTCACTCCACTTTTCCCAGAACACAGGTTTGTGCTGTTACGAAAGATTCATGGCTACACACTCCACACACACTATCAGAAGCTTTCACTTCAGTCCTTATTTGTTTCTGCCACAGGGTATGAAAAGTGTGTCTATTCCCCTTTCTTTACCCCACCTCTAATTCCTGCTTTTTGGGGTGGAGGGATGTAATGTGTGCAAAAACACAACCTGCTAGTATAGTTTCCTAGACTTCTGTACCTGGACTGGAGTACACTGCGCTGCAAAAACATGCTGAAATCCTCCACGTTCAGTTTCATCAGTCTCCCCTGCACCCGCACCCTACTTTTTAAAAAAGGAAGAAGGTAGAGCATGTTCTCTTGCAATCATTTAAAAGTCTGTCTCAGCACTTCATCAATGCATTGTGCAAAACAGCAGTGACAAGCAGACGCATGGAAAGAGGACAGGGGAAATATACAAGGCCGTTGAAGTATCGCTGAAAACTGGAGGATGGAGAGGTGGGTGGGTTGGTTATTGTCCCTATAGGAAATATTTCATTCTTTTTCATATCACACTAAAACCCATAAAAAATTCATGTGAAAAAAATAAGCGGTAGTTTAGAGAAAACACAGTCAATAACTATTACTTAAAGATTTTTTAAAAAAAGAAAACACAGGCTGTGTGTGTTTAGATGGGTGTATGGTTTCCCCTCCCCCTTTTACAGTCAGCGAGTTTCCTAATTTACATACTATTTGAGCGTACACAGCGCACCACTAGTAACATGCAACTTTAAGCTTACAACTAAGAACCAAGGTAGTGCTCAAATCAAAAAGGAGAAAATTAGAAACAAATGATAAAAACACAGCATGGACAAACACAGATTGCTTATTCATACAGTTGGGAGCTTTACGATTAATGTCAGGCATTTTATCTCTAGCCAAATTCACATGCAAAAGTCCTCAGAGATTTTCATCATGCACTTAAAAAATCTAGACGCAAAATAACAACAACAATAATAATAAAAGAAGGAAGTAGATCCCCAAACGGACATACCATAAACACTGGTGCTGCTGATCATTTCTTGCTGGCAGCACAAAAAAAAGCTGAATTGGATTTTTTCTCTCTCTTTCTCACAAGCAGGAATTCCAAAGGTTGCTTTTCATTAAAGCCACTTTTCCTCTCCGCTCTCAAATGTCACTGCCTTGAAACATGGGCCCTTTCGTCAGGTATTCATTTAACCTACATGCATATAATTAAGTGGGAAAGCAACATCAACAAAAAGGGGATCTCAGATCACAAGAGAAGAAAGAAAGGGGGGGGAGAAGAGAGAGCACATGACCACGAATACAAGTCCATGTCAATTTCACTCACTCCCATTGAAACTAACAAGAGCTCCAGGGAGGATAGTAATAGGATCAGTGGATTGTATATACCATTAAATTATACATCTTTCTCTCCGTTCCGAGCCAACAATACGCCCACCGTGCGGGTGCCCCCCCCCGTCCATGATGATGTGCTTACATTTCACTGCATCAGCTTCTCTGACATATTCACGCCCCCCAGCCTCAACTAAGATACTGCAATTTAACCCCAACTTTTGTTTCCTTAACTATGATTATTTGTACTAATTTGTTTTGGGTTTTTTTTAAAAAAAAGTTCATTGCCCCAGAATCGACTTAATCAAATCTTAACCCATACGCTATTGCCTTAACTAGAACTTGGGGGAGGGGGGCAAATTTTTAAAAGGAGACGCGCTTAAGTGAAGGGGGGCGGCGGGAGAGAAGGTGTCTCGCAATCCCGAACTCTACTATTGTTTAGCGATGATCGGGGGGGGGGCACATATCTAGCGAGTCTCTCTCTTTTACTTTCCACACCGCGCTTAGGAGAATAATAATAATAATAAAGCAGGCAAGAGGGTTTCCTATACCTAAATCCACATTTTAAGCGCTGCCGCTTACATTTAACATTTAAAGGCACGCGCAGGGACTTTAAAACCCACGTAGCCGCCTGGGATACATATAAAAATTATATAAAATTTTAAACAGAGCGCGTAGGGGGGGGGGGATGGCAATAGCAATGGAAGCTCTTACCTGGAGGTTTGTTACAGAAGCCCGGTAGGTTAGAGTAGCATCGATCCTCTCTATTCGCTGATGAATGGGGGCTCGGGTTAAGTGAAGGTGCCTATGATTTGAAATCATTCCAAGTTTTTGAAGGGAAGACTGACTGCAGCCTCTGCCATGTTGGAATTTCAAACCCCAAACAGCTGCTTCGCACAGAGCCAGCATGCCAGCAGCTGAAACGCCTGCGCAGAGCGCCGCCGAGCCAAATTCAAATCACTTTCACACGAAGAGCCAAAGATCAGTTTTCAAAAAAAAAAAAGAAAGAAAGAAAGAAAAAAGAACCAGGAGGAGATTTGGGGGTCGGCTTGGGGGACGGGGTGGGGGAGAGGAGAAGAACGCAGAGCCGCGCACCAGATTCATGGGCGAAGAGGAGCCGCGCTCAATGGCCGCGGCGCTAGGCCCCCCTCGGGCGGCACACAGGTCAGGTTACACGGTATAGGGGCTGCCGCTCGCGAAGCAACATGCAAACACCGCCCGGAGGTGGCCGGGAGGTCAGCCAGGAAGCACGCCCCCCTCCCCTTCGGGGCCTGCGGGAGGGGGAAGCGGGAACTCGGGGGTGGGGGGGTGGGGAGGGGGAGCAAGTGGCGCTGGGGTGCCCGCGCCGCCTCCCCGCGGCAGAGAGACTTCGCCCGGCGCTGGCGGTTCCCTTCAGCGGGCGAAGACGCGCCATAGCCCGAGTCCCATCTCCCTCCCCCTCTCGCCGCCCGAGGAGCGAACGCGGCGGCGAGCAGGCGAGCGAGCGGCTCGGGCTTCCCCTCCCCCTGTGCGCGAAGCGGAGCAGCGGCGGCAGCCGCGGCGCCTCCGGCCCCTACGGCAGCTCCCTGGGCGCGCGGGCGGCGGCGGCGCTCCCCATCCCGCTCCAGCCTTGGGCTCGTCCCTCCCCTGCTCTCGAAGGATTCCGCCTCGGGCGGGACAGGGCCACTCTTTTGCGGCGGGGGGGGAGGGGGCTGAGATGTCGCGGGGACTTGCTCTGCCCTGCCTGGAGGTAAAGTGCCGCCGCGGCCAAGGGGGGCTTCCTTCCTCCCACGTGCACGGCGTAGGGTCGTCGCCGGCCGCAGCCTGCCAAAGGGCACTGGGGAAAGGCGACGTAGGTGACGAAAGAAGCGGGCTGAGGGGCCTTCTCTTTAAGCTACTTTGCATGGCTCCCTCTTTTTTAAAAACAAAACTCTGCTCACTCTCTTCCAAGGCGATTCGGTGCCTCTTTACTCCCAGGTAAGCCCTACAGCGTTCCACGGGGCTCGCTCCCCCGGATCGGAACTCCTATGCGCAGTTGACCCGGAGGAAGAAGGCCCCGTGAATTTCCCGACCATGACTTTCCCAGCCCAGGGGGAAGTCCCGGGGAGTTTAAACGGCAAGCTGCACACCTGTTTGGGAGGAGCCCCACTGCTTTCAGTGGGGCTTCCCTTCTCCACAAACCTGATGCGGGGTGCAGACTGCAGAGGATTGCCATGGAAGCTTGCTAGACTGTGCGGTCCATTGGACTCCGGGGGAATTTGTTGAGCTCAGCCCTGCTATGGATCCTTCTGTAAGGATGCAGCCCTAAACACACACACACTCTTAGAAGTTCCACTGAAGTCCTGGCTTGTTTCCTTATTACACAGATATCCCTTTTCCCTGGAACTCACAGCAATGGGTTTTTCCAGCCACTGATCCCCATAACTGCCTGGCTTTCACAAGGTCGCTACATAAGGTGCCTCCTATGCTTCTTTGGAGAGGTACTGATTTCCCTGCAACAAGTGGACCTGAAATCAGTACACCCCTCTGAGATGCAGCACAGGCTGAGCCAGCTGCCCTTCCCAGCATATACCCCCAAGAAATAACAGCTGGACAGTCAGACGCTAACACATGTGACCAATCCAGCTGTCACTGGTAATGGTCAGTTTTTCCATTTGTGAAATGGGAAGAATCAGGATCGGCTCTGTGGCGCTGTATTCAGTAGCAGATCACTTACACTCTCTGTTCCTGCATTACCTTCCCCAGCAATGTGTGTGTGAAGTGCTGTCAAGTTGCAGCCGACTTACGGTGATGGGATTTCAAGGCAAGAGAAAAGCGGGGTGGGGGTGGGGGGTGTCTGCCATTGTCTTCCCCTGCAGAGTCTTCCCTTCCAAATACTTACCCTGCTTGACTTCCGAGATCTGATGAGACTGCCTTTCCTCCTTCCCATAATTATGACAATTCATTGTTTGGTTTAGAGGGGCAAGGGGATGTTTCATCTGCAGCCTATGGCTTCACTTTTTGCTTCTTGAAAGTGGCTAGAACATTTTCTTTAGCACCCTGTTTATTTTCTGCACCAAATTGTGCTGCAACTTGCCAAGCCCCACCAACATCTCCCCTGCCGTGCAGAAGCCAAGGTTTAGTTGCATGCTGCCCAGCACCCAGGGAGCACCCCCCCCCCATGCCCCCTTGGCCAGACAGCCAACAGGCAGCTGGGTGAAGCAAACACCTTTCATCAATAGATGCCTCAAGGTGCTTGCCATGTTTTCTCGGCCATCTAATTTTGGGGAAAATTCTATTTCACCCTGGAGCCTTCTGAAGTTGCCTTATTATACCAAGTCAGACCATTGGTCCATCGAGATCAGCATTATCTACTCAGACTGGCAACAGCTGCCAGGGATTGAACCTGAGACTTTTTGCATGCAAAGTGGAAGCTCTTCCGCTGAGCCACAGCTCTTCTTAGAAGCAATTCACATATGCTGTCTGTTCCTACATTACCTTCCCCATAACTTAAGCTATGGCGATTCATTAGTAAGGCTTCTTCAAACTCCTTTGGAGGTCCATGGATTATTCCCAGCAGCTACTGTATTTGGGTACAATTGAACACAGAGACTACATCTTCAGAATGAATGTTGATTTATACATACATATATATATATATATATATAATTTGTTAGTTTCCTTATTACTTGATGATTTACAACTTGGTGATTCATAAGAGTGCATGAACTGCCTCCAGTGAATTTCCCTGTGTTTGAGTGACTTGTAGCAATACGAAAGATCTGTCTTGGGGAGGGGAGGGGGGTGCAGTTTAGTGACAGAGCCTCTGGTTTGCATGCAGAAGGTTCCAGGTTCAATCCCATCTCTACCTAAAAGTATCAGGTAGTTGGTGATGTGAGAAATCTCGGCTTAAGAACCTGGAGAGCAACTGCCAGTCAGAATCATCAATCCTGACTTTGATAGATCAATGATTTGATTCCGTATAAGACAGCTTCATGTCTACTACAATTTCAGCCCACCTTTCCGCCAAGGGATTCAGGGTCCTGTACACAGTCCTCTTAAGAACATAAGAGAAGCCAATGTTGAATCAGGCCAATGGCCCATCTAGTCCAACACTCTGTCACACAGCGGCCAAAATATACCAGGTGCCATCAGGAGGTCCAGCAGTGGGGCCAGGACACTAGAAGCCCTCCCACTTCCGTGTTGTCTTCACAACAAGCATGTGAGCCAGACTGAGTTGAGCAAGAAAGGCCCCAGTTCACCCACTGAACTTCACAACAATGGAGGGAGTTCATCTCCCCTATCCCAGTATGACACACTAACCATTAAACAACACTGGCTCGTAAACCCTTTTGGTTGTTCCTTCAGATCACGGGATGCTAAGCTCACATGTGAATCCGCACCTTCAGATTAGATTATCTTGCTCCGTTTCTCCTTGAAGGAAGGGTACAGTAAAAATGCGCTAAATAAATAAATTGCTGCCCTTGGCTTAGTGTTAAATTGTAGTCAAGTCTCTCTCCGTAATCTTTCATGCCCTTTTATCCACTTTGATTTAGAGAACGAGGGCTGTCTTGATTTTCGGTGGCTATAACACTGCATTATTTATCCCAGCTAACTGCTTGAGCTTGTCATCGGAAAACGGCATGTTTCATCATTTGGGTGGTCTTCAGTTCTTATCTGGAGATTCGCTGCTGCCCGGACACCTTTCTGGACCAGAAATAAAACATGCAAGTTAATGTGCTGGACTACCATCTAGGGGACCTGGATTGCAAATCCTCTCTCTGCCATGGAAGCTTCCTGGGTGATTTTTAGGCCAGTCAGATCCCAAAGCCTACTTTACAGGGTTGTTGTGGGGGTAAAATGGAGGAGGGGGAAACTATGTCCATTGCCCTGAATATCCTTGGAGAAAGGGCCGGATTAAAATATAGTGAATTAATGAACTACACGTGGGCTGCTCCTACGCCCATTTACTCAGAAGTCTCCCTTACTGCAGTGGAGCTTCCTCCCAAGTAAACATGCATAGAAAACGCTATCTGGCTTGTTTTCTTGTGATTCATGCCAGTACAATATGTGATTCATACACTCCCAAAGCAGCCACAAAGCATATCAGGTACAGGAGCAGGTTAGAGCAGACTCAACAACTGAATGTGTGCTCAAGTGCCAAGAGCCCCAATGGGACATTTTACCAGCCGAAAATGGCACATTCCCAACTCCTGCAAAAGGACTGACATCAAAAGAGGCTAGGCAGCTGCTATATATCTACTTCCATCCACTTTAAAAGAAATCCCACATGGTGTTCGTCACTTGGCTTTTCATGCTCTGGGAACTCATGATCGCCCACATCAGTACACATGATTTCTCCCTATTGCTGCAGTGGATATATGCCAGGGGTGTTAACCATAGGGCCCGTGGGCTGGAACCGGCTCATCCAGGGCTCTTATCTGGCCTGCAAGCAACTGGTAAACTACCTTTGTTGTCAGAAGACAGAGGCTGTGCATTATGTCCCTGTATACTGTCCCAGTGCTGATGAGTAATGGGCAGCAGAAGCAGGAGGACGGGCATCGGAGAGACACTTTAAGGAAATAGTGGTAATGTTTTAAGGATGTTGGTATTTTGAGAAAAAATTATACCGTTAATTGGGTTTGTCTGTGTCCCTTGTAAAGTTTATATCTCTCTTACTGGGATTACATTTTATAGTGCACATGGCCCAGTCCAATAAATTGGCATTTATGTCAGATCCAGCCCTCGTAAGAAATGAGTTTGACACCTCTGATATGTGAGAATTCCTCTTGTGCACAATTGCTAAATGCTCTGTCTGCTCAGGGAAGTCTCACAGGCACAGACGTAAATTGGGCAGCCTGACCACATCCATATATACCCAGAAGTACTGCTAGACTTGGGAGAGAAGGTGGCACGGTAAAAGCCGAGATCTCGAAAGCTAAGCAAGGTTGGTACTTGGATGGGAGACCACCAAGGAAGACTCTGCCGAGGAAGGCAATGGCAGACCACCTCTGCTTCTCATCTTGGAAGCCCCTTGCCAGGATTGCCATGAGTTGGTTGCAACTTGACAGCACTTACATTTGTACTACTAGACTTGACTCCAAGATGAGTGTGCAGGGGCTTGCAGTCGAACAGCTCAACTTTATGTATGCTTACTTCAGAAGGCCCCATTGAACTCATTGGAAGAAGAAGAGCAGGTTTTTATACCCTGCTTTCCTTTCCCTTAGGAGTCTCAAAACAGTTTACAGTCACCTTCCCTTCTTCTCCCCACATCAGGTACCTTGTGAGGTAGGTGGGGCTGAGAGAGCTCTGAGAGAACTGTGACTGGCCCAGGCTAACCCAGCAAGCTTCATGTGGAGGAGTGGGGAATCAGACCTGGTTCTCCAGGCTACAGTCCACTGTTCTCAACCACTACACCATGCTGGCTGTCCCGTGGCACTTCCTGTGCATGTGTACGCTGCAGTTTCTAGCTTTTAATCTGCTTCTTTGTCAGCCAGAGGTTTGAACTACTTATATTGGGAGGGTCTGTGGCACAGAGGTTGCTTTGTATGTAAAAAGTTCCAGGTTCAATCCCCACCATCTTCATTTAGATGGCAGTCAGTGTAATTTAATTTTTAGAGCTGTAACTTTCAATATATGGATGCTATTTCTGATTATGCTATTCTAGATCCTTTTTTTGCTGTTATCCCCCCCCAAGGTATACAGAAAGTCAAGCTACAATTGTTTTAAACAAATAAGTAAATACATGATTTCTCCCCCACACACGCACTCTCTTGCAAAGTGATTAATACTTCCAGAGCTGATGGCATTAATATTCTGTCTGGTGATGTTCGTGTAATGTGGATACACCGCAGGATTGCCAGAGGTGGCTCTCCCCCACACACACCTAAGCCCCCCCCCCACACACCTCCAAGCATCACTGTGTGCAAGGACAGCCCTGCAAACTCAGGAACCGTTTCTACTCACGGAGCTGTTTTGCTAAATTGAGCCAATGTTCTCGAGATTCAAGCATCTCCAAGGACAATTTGGATAATTCTAATTTGGCAAGTGCTGCATAAGCTATATTCTCAGATAAAATTAATTATGGGACGAAGCACCATCTCTTTTCACCTCCCCAGCCACCAGTTCTTGGCATTCACGTCCTTTGTCAAAAAGGAATTCCTTTTTGCCAGCCCATGATATATACTTTGCTAAGTAAAGGGATGGGGCCATAACAACCCTGGGAGCATTTTGACAGCTCTAGAAGAGGTAGTGGTGAGAATGAGCTGTAAATTAGATTCCCCAACAGTACTAGTCTCAACTCAGCCATGAACTACCAGGGCAACTAGGACTTATACCCTTCTAAGCCCATTTGCTTCACCTCTCCTTGAAGGAAAGCACTATTGCTCTGTATTAAAGGCTTATTATAATCTATAGGACTGTGCACATTTCTGTGCATGGAACTACCTGGCACCTACATGTACATGGAATCTAAAGAAACATGGCATGGTCCAGAAGTAAGTACCACTGAATTCGACAATACTTGTAAGCAAATAAGTGTGCCATCTTGATGAGATCTATCCGTCATATTTTTATCTCACCCTTCCTCCAAGGAGCTCAGGGAATGGTTCTCCTCCTATAATATAGCAACAGAGTATATGTACTTTATAGAATGGCAAAGTTCCTTCCACCAGTGGAAGGCTCCCAACTCACAGCATTGATGGGATGTAAGAAAATAAAAGTGCCCTGCTGGATCAGACCAGTGGCCACACAATGGCCTACCAGTTCCTCTGGAGGGCCAATAGTAGGGCACAGGGGCCAAGGCCTTCCCCTGATGTTTCTTCCTAGCACTGGTATTCCGATGTTTACTGCCTCTGGATGTGGAGGTTCCATTTCGTCACCATGGCTAGCAGCCTAATGGACTCATCTTCCCTGAGTCTCGTCCCTTTTTAAAGCCACCTATGCCCATTGCCATCATCACTGCGTTCTCTGGCAGTGAATCCCACAATTTGATTACTCATTGAGTAAGGCAGTCCTTCCTTTTGTCCATCCTGAATCTTAATGAACATAAGGGGCAGCTCAAAGGATTGTTTTCCTCGCCAGCCATGAAGGGATAATTAACAAAGCCTTGCCTGTCTTTTCTTGCTCTGAGCTGAAGGTTTCGTTTTAAAGAGCCCTAACCATAGCACAGGATGCTGATATAACACAAGACACAGATATATCTCCAATTCTACAAAGTATTTCTGTCTATCTGAAAACAAGCCTAGGAGCATTTCACAAGGAAGGTGCTTGTATTAGGAGAGAGAAAGATTTTATTTAAGCAGTTTTCAAAAATCCTGCCGTTTGGCATAAATCCCACCCCCCCACCGAAGCTCATCACCCGGGATGAAAACCACAATAAAAGCAATGGTGAAAATACCATACAGGACACAAAGCCACAAGTGGAACTGTCAGGAGTAACAACAGCACAGTTCCTCACGAGCCGCAGCCAGTATCAAGGAACAACACAGAGAAATCCTCCAGCAGAACCAGCCCTCAAGATAATACCAGAAAAGGCAAATTTGTTGGCAGAGTTTAATTATGCAGAGGAACAGAGCACCAACTGTTTAAAGAAAATAACTCGGTTTATTAAAGAAGAAATATACTCTGATCGAACAGAGGATAGGGAGAGAGGCTTAACTGACTAACTGCTGTGAGAGACAGGAACGAAGGGGGAAGGCTCAATTGGAGCAGAAAGTCTTCAAAGAGCCAATCAGAAGACAGGAAGGACATAATCTGAAATTGTGGGAAGTCCCTTGTTAAGTATGAGACGTAAGTCAGATCTTAACTAGTGATTCAGCTTTATTTAACTCAACAGTAAACCAACACAAGAACAGTGGAGCAACTGGCTCCCTTTTTAAACTATCCGGGCTATGGTAACCATGCCCTTAAACAAGTTAACAACCAATGAACAAATAGAGATAACAACCAATAGTTTCTGTTCCCTCCAGAACAGCTCCAGCTATTCTGATTGGCTTGCTTCGCAGAGCAGCCTATCAGGTTATTCTCTTTAGGATACCAGCCTACATCTCAAGCTCAGTCATACATTGCAATACATAACATTCCTCCCCCCTAAGAAGGAGCAAACCCTGAACAATCACATTCTTTTAAGTATGCTAGACGGCTGCGGGTTCTTTGTGACTGTCTTAACGGTTCTGTGTGTGGCGGTGCCTCGGTGTCCTTAGAGCTGCTGTTTTCTAATGGGGGGCTTTTTTCTACAGGCCTGGTTCTGTTGGATTGCTGCCTGGTATTTAACTCTATAGGGGTTTCTGATTCCTCAGGGGCAGAACAATTCTCAGTGTTTTGAACATAAGAGAAGCCAATGTTGAATCAGGCCAATGGCCCATCTAGTCCAACACTCTGTCACACAGCGGCCAAAATATACCAGGTGCCATCAGGAGGTCCAGCAGTGGGGCCAGGGCACCAGAAGCCCTCCCACTGCTGCCCCCTCCAGCACCAAGAAAAGAGTGCATCACCTGCCCCAGACTGAGAGTTCCCATCTAAGCCCTGTGGCTAATAGCCACTGATGGACTTCTGCTCCATATGTTTATCCAATTCCCTCTTGAAACTGTCCATGCTTGTAGCTGCCACCACCTCCTGTGGCAGTGAATTCCATATGTTAATCACTCTTTGGGTGAAGAAGTACTTCCTTTTATCTGTTCTAACCCGACTGCTCAGCAATTTCATGGAGTGCCCAGGAGTTCTTGTATTGTGAGAAAGGGAGAAAAGTACTTCTTTCTCAACCTGCTCAATCCCATTCATAATCTTATAAACCTCGATCATGTCACCCCCTCAGTCGTTGTTTCTCCAAGCTAAAGAGCCCCAAGCGTTTTAACCTTTCTTCATAAGGAAGGTGTTCCAACCCTTTTATCAGTCTAGTTGCCCTTTTCTGTACTTTTTCCAATGCTATAATATCCTTCTTGAGATGTGGCGACCAGAACTGTACACAGTATTCCAAATGAGGTCGCACCAATGATTTATACAGGGGCATGATGATACTGTCTGATTTGTTTTCAATTCCCTTCCTAATAATCCCCAGCATAGCGTTGGCCTTCTTTATTGCAGTTACACACTGTCCAGCCATTTTCATTGAGTTATCTACTACGACTCCAAGATCTCTCTCTTGGTCAGTCTCTGCCAGTTCAGACCCCATCAACGTGTATTTATATTTAGGATTTTTGGCTCCAATGTGCATCACTTTGCACTTGGCCACACTGAACCCCATTTGCCACGTTGACGCCCACTCACCCATCCTCGACAGATCCCTTTGGAGTGCCTCACACTCCTCCCTGGTATTCACCACCCTGAACAACTTCGTGTCATCTGCAAATTTAGCCGCTTCACTGCTTACTCCCAATTCCAAATCATTAATAAACAAGTTAAAAAGCATTGGACTGAGTACCGATCCCTGTGGTACCCCACTGCTTACCACCCTCCACTGAGAAAGTTTCCCATTTATACTCACTCTCTGTTTCCTATTTATAAGCCAGTTTTTGAGGCTCAACTGGTCTTGAAAATGGACTAAGACTTACGACCATTTCTTCTGGCTGTGCCTCGGCTCAGCGTCATCGCAGCTGGTCTATGTGCCGTCTCAGAGTTCCCCCGTCAGTGGTACAGACGACATAGGATAGCGTTCCCGTGACCTCGCTGACTGTGGCCGGCATCCACAAATGACCTTCTCCATAGTTCCGTGCGAACACCACATCGCCAATTTGTAGAGATTGGGGCATTTACAGAGCCTCTGTCCATGGTGGTCTGTCAGATGTGAGGTTGGGGTGCATCCTGTCCAGCAGGGAAGCCAGGCGTCGGCCCATAAGTAGCTCTGCAGGGCTCCTCCCTGTTGCTGTGTGCATAGTGATATGTTGATGCAACAGGAAGGACGCTAGCTTCTAGTTCCAGTCATCCTGCATCATCCGGCGGAGCACTTCTTTTGTAGTTCGGACCATCCTCTCTGCCTGCCCATTTGTAGATGGATGGAATGGTGCAGATGTTATATGTTTAATTAGGTTCTGCCTAATAAAGTCCTGGAACTTACATGAAGTAAACTGTGCCAGAAACAATGGTGTCTGGTAGGCCATGCGTTGCACTAAGGTGACATAGTGCCTTAATAACAGCGGTCGAGGTAATTTTGTTCATCTGCATTACCTCTAACCACTTAGAGTAAGCATCCATAACTATTAAAAATACCTGCCCTTGGAATGGCCCTGCAAAGTTGATGTGCAAGTGGGACCATGGTCTATGTGTGTTTCCTCAGTGTTGTCCTGGTGCGTTTGGGGGATCAGGCCTTGAGAGTTGACATGGCTGACAAGCGTGGACCCAGTGTTCTATGTCCTGGTCAATGCGTGGCCACCACATGTAGCTCCATGCAAGAGCTTTCATACGGACAACTAGGTGGGTTCCGTGGCCACACTTCCCTGCTGAGCTCCCTGCCCTAAGTTTGGAGGGAGCTCAGCAGGGATGTGATGTCATACAGCCCACCCTCCAAAGCTGCCATTTTCTCCAGTGGAACTCGGGTACTACCTCCAAATCTCCAAGAATTTCCCACACCAGAGTTGGCAATTCTACTCCTTCTCCTGCTTCCTTAATGACATTGTCAGGAATTTGTGCATTGTTTTCATTCCCCATCTTGGATCTTCACAAGACCAAGACACCACGTGGGCCTCAGCATTTCTTCAGTGTCATACGTTCTTCCCTTTCTACTTCCACCAGGGTCTAAAGGTCAAACGGTTTCCAGCACTCTTTTGAGGGTTCCAAATAGCCATCTCCCCAACCTTCACTTTTTTGTTCTCCTACCATATGCCTTTCTCACTTTAGATTATGTGCTTAAAAAAAAGAAAAGTCTTGCCATTGCCCCAGAGAGAAGGGAAGTTTTAAATGATGCATTTTTTACCAGACTGAAAAGTTCCCTCAGCATTTGTATGCTGTAGATTCTGTGACAGCTAGGACTCCAGGAAAAAAGACTCTGACTCACAGGAACAAGTATCTGACCAAACCAAGTGTTTGCTGGGAGAGGCACAGGCAGGCAGCTTGTCGGCTAAAGAAAGGTCCCATGTGGGATCATAAAATTGGTGGATCTGGATACAGTAAACAAAGCAGTGCAGTGCTGGTGAACTGGTTGCTATCTTCAGTCTGACACACAGCCACAGAGAGAGATGGTAGAGAGATCCAGATGGGATGGAGGCACAAGGGACCCTTGGATAGAGATGGTACTCCTGAAGTCTGCAGGTTAAACAGTAGCTAAAGAGATCATCGTGAGAGTTAGGGGGTAAGATCCACTGAGCCCGCTGTAATTTGAACATAGCATTTCCAGGAACTTTTCCAGGAAGTCATCCCTACATACAGAACATTACTATAATCTAATCTGGAGTTGATCAGAGGCTGTGAAATTGTTGACAGGTTGGACTTCCCCAGGAAGGTCACAGCCAGTAGACCAGCCTAAGCTGATAAAAGGCACTCGTTGTCATTGCCATTGCGTGGGCATCCAGGAAGCAGGGCACCCCCAACCTGTGGACTTGAGATTTCAGGGAAAGTACAACCCATCCAAAACAGTTTGACTCCTTCCTCCTAGATCAGCCAAACCCCCAAGAAACAGAGTTTCCATCTTGTCTGAATTTTTCTTCATAGCTGATCCAGTGCTTCTTCAGCATCTGCTGAATGAAAGGGTGTCATCAGTATAGTGATAACATGGCAGTTTGGTGTAGTGGTTAAGTGTGCAGACTCTAATCTGGGAGAACCTGGTTTGATTCCCCACGCCTCCACTTGCACCTGCTGGATGACCTTGGGCAAGCCATAGTTCTGACAAGAGCTGTCCCTTGAAAGGGACAAGGGCTGTCCTTGGAAAGAGCTCTCTCAGCCCCACCTACCTCACAGGGTGTCTGTTGCGGGGAGGGGAAGGGAAAGGAATTTGTAAGCTGCTCTGAGACTCTGAGTGAGGAGCGGGGTATAAATCCAATCACCACCTCCTCCTCCTCTTCTTCTATTCAACAATGACTTCTTTCAACAGTTTTATGTAGATGTTGGTTGGCACATGAGACAAGAGGGAACCCCCTAAAGCCTAAGGAAAGAGCAGGAGTCTCAATGCCTTCTGAAGAGCCACAGCCCACCATTTATCTCTTGACTTAGGTCAGGAACTAAGATAACCAAGTACTAAGCCCAGGTCACAACTGCATGAGGACTCCAAACAGCCTTCCAAGAACATCTGGAGTTATAAGGTCAACTCATAGCCAAGAAAAGCATGCTGGAGACACTGGATTGGATTCAACCAGGCTTTCCACTGGTGAAAGGGGGAAGAGGGAGACCCCTCTGACCGCAAAAAGCCTGTGCTCGAGATAAGGGTATCTGCATGGACAAAAGCCAAGTGGGGTGGGGACTGCAATAAGGAGGAGAACTGGGTGAAATTGAATGGAAAAGCTGGCGGTACTCAACCCATTATATACAGATGTACTTATCTGAGCAGAGAGTTCACTGTGGAAGTACTCTTTCCTTGATTTGGTCATACCATCAGATATTCTCCATGATACTGAATGTAGAGGAAACAAGAGCCAAACTACACATTACGGTGGACATGGGTCCAACCTGCTGACACGACTGTCAAGGCAATCTTAGCTTTTTGAACATTGTCATCAGGCAGCACAGCAGCAACAAAGTGATCTTGTTTCCCTTCTCTGAGCCTTTTAAAGTGCCAAAACAGCCTGACACCCATGGCTGTGTTAGCAATTGAAAAGGGGGGCGGGGGAGACACCTGGTGCCACTGCAACAGGGCCCAATTGGGCCCCTCTCCAAATTTTTAAGTAGCTTTTTTTTCCTCTTTAAAATGGAATTGGTGCCTACAGGTTGAACCCATGTCCACCTAGATGTGTAGTTGCCCCCCTAGTTCTTCTGGTTTGCTGACTGGTTGGTCCTTGTGATGGTCAGGAACCCAATTTTCTCTTTACCTAGAGTAGTTTTATAAAGTTTAAATAACAGGGTTTTTGTTGTTGTTGTTCAGTAAACAAACAACCATTTGACCAGATATAAATGCCAGGTGCTTGGGAAAAAATGTTTTTTGTAAAGGCAAACATATCACCTGAATCATTGTTGGCTGAAGTTTAATGGGGAAGAGGAGATGAACATTATATGTGGATGTGGTAGATGTGTCCTTTGAGGAGTCAAAGATGGAGGAAGTGCCATAAAATAAACTTGCAGCTGTCCCTGTTCATGGGTACATCTACACGTACTCTTCATCCGATTCTTAGAGTTGGCAGAATAAGTTTAAAAGATTTCTGTTTGATTATTTTGTAATGAACTGCGGGGCAGAGCGCTCAACAGTTCACTTCATTAATTTTCTACAAAGGAGACTCAAAAAAGTTGGTAAAAGACTTCACATTTGGCACAAATCTACGGGCAAATAGAGGGAAACAAAGCAAAGAAAAAAATGTACATCAGTTTAAAAAGTTGCCCAACCCCTTTCTATTATTCCTTCCAAAATGGACAGCATCACTTAACAATATTCTAAATTACCAATACAATAAGTTCTCTTAATAAGTTTCCATAAAATTACAATTTATTTTAAAGCTTTTCATTTGTAATTCTGTTCTCATAAGACCATTAGACGCAGGGGTCTTTTCAATTTTAAAAGACCTGCTAATAGTTCTCACAAAAGAATTTATTCAGGCCCTTGACCTTAAACTGATACAATTGCACCACATAATCAGAATTAAGAGATGAGTCAATGTAAAAATGCGGTGGTATCAAGGGGGTCAGAGTGATCCTTCAACAACCTGTACCACAGATGCAAAGGTGATTTCAAAATCATTGCAATGGCTTGTGCAGCACCTGGTTCCTTCTTGAGACACTTTTAGTAATAGTTTTGTCGATACAGTAGTTAGTGTGCTAGTTCTATAATCCTTCGGTAGTTCAATGTATTTTTTCCTTCCGCCCCCAAAGGACAATAATCGGAAATCAGGACATTTTAAAGTCTGCCGTGTAGGACTGCATCCTTCCTGTAACTTGCAGGTGAAATACCCCACTTGGATCACTGATGTGTCCTAAAATTTGTCCCCAAAATCCAGGCTTTTAAATTTTCAACATGACAGCTTCCATGTAAAGGTTAGAGCTTTTCTTAAAACAGGAACATCACTTTTTAAAGAAAACAGTGGTAGGAAGCTGGATCTCCTTCTCTGGCTCAGTGGTAGTTGTCCAGACTTTGTCTACTTGACTAGGTAAGCTCTGCCTATCAAAGACTACCTCTAGCTGAAGATTGGTTGTTAGAGAACACTATGACTTTTACCATGTCTCTGTGCTCCTGAATTTTTTTTCCCTTCAGCTACCATGACTGGGAACATGACAGTGTTCTTAAACTAGTCACTTAAGGAAAGGGTTTAATGAAGAAAGGTATTCATTCTAATTTCTTCAAAATAATTGTTCTGATATACCTAACACTTTTCTATTATTACATTCACAGCAACCAAAATGCAGTTGATACTTGGGTTTGGTTCTGTTGGTCGGAAGGAAATCTTTGATTTTTGTATTTTCTTCTTTGAAATGCCTCTAAGTAAGGAAGCAGCTACAACCTAACCCTCCTCACAGACTTTTTTAAGGAATGTGTCAAAAATCTGCACTGATGTTAGAGCTAGTGAAAAGAATTGTAAAGTTTTGCTCTATAAAAAGATATAACCAGGTTGTGGTCAGACGTGCCAGTTAGTGCAGAGGGGAATCGCCTCTGTTTCCTCCAGTGGAATTTGACTTGCAGTTGCGAGATCACACATCCCTTTGTGCTGCGGACTCAGCCCATCACATTATGATCAGATGCCACCGTGAGTGGGTGAGGGGTTGCCTTTTGTTTCCCAAGCACATGAATGAGGAATCGCACCCCTGCACTGAGGGTTCCCCATAGAGTATGCAGTTATGTGCATAATGCTAAGTAAGAGAAAATGGCACTGAGTCGGGATGGAATGATCAGATCATCCCGATGGCTTAAGAGTGTACTTGAGTGATCAGACAGGGGAAAGTCCGTCTGTGGCCCACTGGAACCAGTTAGAACTGAACTTTCTCCAGAGTCTTAACTCCACTTCTGTGGCAGAGCAGTGTGGGTTGCCGATGACTGTGGCACCTTTCCCAGATATTGCTGTCTGTGCCCTTTAGATCCATCAGCCATTTGCAGCTATGTCAGATCTAAAGGCACATCTGACTACAACCCCACACTAATATTCTTCACTGTATATATGCAATAAACGTGGTTGTGTGAACAAAATGTTGTCCCAGAATTCACAGTACAAGCAAACAGCCATTTTGCCTAGGACTTCAGATTGCTTCAAGTGCATTGAGGGGGAAATAAAACTGTTAGAATAGCCCTCAAAGCTTTTGTGTTGTGTGAATTAGATGGAGCTTCAACTAGCAGTTCAAACAGCCCATCAGGACTTGGGTGTTAATCAGGGTTGGCCACAATGAGTACTTGGATGGGAGACCACCAAGGAAGACCAGTTTTGCTGTTGTGACAGGCCTTTTCTACCAATTGAGGGGACTCACACAGCCTCCTATGATTTTTGGGGAACCAGGTTTGTTTTGAACTATAAACCTTCCCCTCAGTTACCAGATGTTCTTGAGGCAGCTAGTGTAGGAATAAGTTCACTGCTGTGAGGTAAGTTTTGTAGTGCTCAAGCAGAATATAGAGATCATTGAGGCAGGATTAGTACATAAACAACAATGAAGATTAATTTATTTACAGGTTGGCTTCAAGGAGCAGACCAGCAGCACAGGCCTCCAGGCAGACAAAAGAGAAACCTGGTTGAAGCACCTAAATTTAAATTAGTTACAAGAAGGGGGACCCGCGATACTTGCGGGGGGGGAGACACTCCACGGGAGGAGAAGGAAGCAACCACAGGTGAGCCTTCTCTCCTGGCCACCCCATCCCCAGCACCCATGGCGCCCCTCCAAGCCTTCTCCCTCCTTCCCCCCCAGCACCGGTGGCGAGGCCCAAACTCGGCCCACCAAGCTTTCTCCCTCCCCCTTCCCTAGCGGCAGTGGCAAGGCCTGGCCCGCCCACTGAACTTCCTCCCCTCCCCCCTGGCAGCACGGCCTGGCTGACCCGCCAAGCTTTCTCCCCCTCAGCAGCAGCAGCAGCAGTGGCGATGCCTGAGCTTGGCCCACCAAACTTTCTCTCCCTCCCTGGGTGACAGCAAGGGCTGAGCGAGTTACAGCCACTGGCAGGCCAAGTGTTCTCCCGCCCTCACCCCCTCTCTGGCGGCAGTGGCAGTGAAACCACACAGCAGGAGGAGGAAGAAGCAGCAGCAGCAGGTAAGCCTTCCCCCCCCGTCCCCAGACACCGGCAGTGCGGCCTTAGTGGCTGCCAGCCACCGAGCCTGCCGATTCCCCCCTGTCCCCGGTCTCCTCCACCACCCCCTCCACCATCACCTCCTGCTCCAGTGGCAAGGCCCGAGCAGCTGCCAGCTGCTGGGCCTGCTGGTTTCCTCCTCCCTCCTGGCTCCGGTGGTCTCCTTTGCCACTGCCACCTGTCTCCTCCTCTCCCCCCCAGCTCTGGCGATCTCCACCGCTGCTGTCGCCACTGATCTCCTCCCTCCCTGCTCCTGCGGGGAGGCCTGAGCGACTTCCAACCGCCAGCCTGCCACAGAGTTCCCAGAGCGTTCCCTGCGCATGCGCAGGGAATGCTCTTACTTTTGGGGGGATTTAAATATCCCCCCTGTATTTTTTCCAAGTTTTCAGATTTTTCTGCACACTTGAGGACTGCCCCATGTGCGCAGGAAAATCTCCTTGCCCCCCAGGTGCCCCTGATGTGCAGATTTAGATATCTGCACGCAGGGGGCAACTTGGGAATTAGATATATAGATGGCTTCAGAGAGTAGTTAGAATTTTCTGTAATGCTTTCAGGCACAAACAGGCTTTTACTGACTAGCCACTAGGTTGGATCCTCTCAAGCGCACAGGGTTCCACCCACACCAGCCTCCCCTTTCTCAAGGGTCAGACTGAGTGGTACAAGGTCTGCTCATTACCAGAGACAGGCCTAACAACCTTCTCAAAGGTGATTGGATGCTGGAGCAGCATTCCCATAGGCTCAGCTGAGTGGCTGTTTTTCCCTTCAAGGATAACACAGCCCCCTGTCCATCACACTTTGCAGAGGAAGGCAATGACAGACCACCTCTGCTCACCCCTTCCCCTGAACACCCCCTGGTTGGGGTTGTCATGAGTTGGTTGCAACTCAACAGCACATTCTTCTTCAGTTCCACTGCTACGACCTAATGCCATTTTCTGTAACCTACTTGGACCCGACAGCTGCCAAAATTAAATGAGAAAGTTGCAGTCCTTCCTTTGAAACTGTATCTCTCATACCCACTTTCCACTTTCTGCACTAAATAGGGACTGTTCAAGCACATGGTAGCCCCTGCTGATAAAATTTTGTTTGTTCTTTGATTAATCCATCCACATACTTTTCTTACTGTGACTCAGTGCTTGACGAGGGCGTTAATATCCTTTCCAATACTGGCCCCCTACAAACAAACACATGTACACACACACACACACATACACACAGACTGAAATATATATTCTGCATATTTTGCTGCAAGCTCTTTGTAATTCCTGCATGCAAAATATAGAGCTCAACCAGTATTTGGTCATCCTTTAGCTACAACCCAAAGTTTCATGAGTCTACAGGGGGAATCATCTGCACAAATGCCATTGGATATTGTCTAAATTATACTCTTTCAAACTGGAAGCAAAAATGGAGAAAATGCAGCAGCAACATTTGTATTGGATCCTGGTTGTAATTATCTGAGGCTAGGCATGCTAGCCTCCAGGTGGGATCTTGGGATCCCCTGGAATTACAGCTCATCTGCAGACTACAGAGATCAGTTTCCCTGGAGAAAATGGATGCTTTGGAGGGTGGACTCTATGGCATTGTACCCCACTGAGGACCCTGTCTTCCCCAGGCTCCATCTCCAAATCTGCACAAGTTTCTTAACCTGAATCCGGCAACCTTACCCCCCCATCCCCTACCAGTGGCCAGATGGGACCTGATAACCCTATCTGAGACCCAAAGTAGACATGAGAGCATCTTCTTGGCTGCCACGATGACACTGCCACCATTTTAAAGTCATTTTAGAAAGACTGCTTCAGGCTGAGGTGTTCTTGTCCCTATCAAGTGCCCCCATGGCTGTTTCCACACTTGAAAAGGCATGGTGGAGGGAGACAAGAAGTCCGTATTACAGGCCTGATCAGCATTTTTAATGACTTTAAAATGGCAGCAGCATCCTCATGGTTGCCACAAGGATGCCACCATATTTAGTTTGGCCTTGAAACTAAATGGAATGGGGTTTTAAGTACAGTGTGTTCATGTCCGAATCCTCAAATATCTTTTCCATGACGATCTGCCAAAGATCAGATTTTAAATTCTTGCACATTCAGAAAATTTTAGGAAAATTTTCAATAGTTGTGGAAGGCATGATTTTATTTGGATATATATTATATATGCTTTTAATCATCTTGATCCTAGGAAACATAGAAATCCTGCCATTTCTTTTCAAGAATTTCATAAGTAAGTTTAGTTTATTTTCTATGACTTTATACCTGGGCAAATATCGATATAATTTTTAGTTTCAAAATTAAGGTTTCAGAAGCTCTTCAAATTCAGTTTTAATTTAAGAGTGTCTATGCCTAACTTCAGACATTGTAATAAATCCTGTCTTAAAATCATGGTTTGATTAAACTCCAGTTTGACTACAGATGGGCCGACAAACTGGGTTTTCTTGATTTGGTCCCCAAGCATGATTTTAAAGTGGCATTGTTAACCTCAGATAACCCTGTAGAACAACTACCATTTAGAGCAGACAGCACTGGCCAGTGGTCCAGCTTGATATAAGGAATCTTTATGTGAACATAAAACATGGCTTAAACAAACCAAGGTTTATCTTGATGTCTGAATGCAGCCTCTGTGCTGGATCATGTCCAAAGTGTTGTGTTGTTGCTGTTGTTTTTAAAGGTCGCCTCTTCAGCAAATGGTGGTTTCCATGTCTCCACCTAAAGTATCATGACGAAAAATACTGTACATCAGCTAAAACATATAAAGGTTTTTCAAAACAGGCTCCTTAATGCCTTTATAACTGCAGTATGTTATGTAGTCTGTTGATACTTGGAATTAATGTGCAAGTTGTTAATCTCACTAGACCTGGATTTAAAATTAGACAAAGCAATAATTAGTTTGGCACCATCATTTTGCTACCCAGAGAGCAATAAATATAGGTCATAAAATATAAAAGCCCATTACAAGTTTTTATATATATACATACACACATACGGACAAAACTAAGAATTGTTATAGGGGAGAGAGCCATAGGTCAGAAATTTAAAATGTGTTACGGTTAGGCAGTATAAGAGCTTTGGCTTCTGATGGACCATGTTATAGGACTTTAGAAGGACCCTTTTATGGGGTTCACACAGCCTAATCTCTGTGAACCTGGCCCCGTGGGTGATTCTTTTAAGTACAGGTAATGTAAAATAGAAAGCATTGAAGGAACTTGCATGGGCTATGGGCCTATGCAGGACTGATTGCTGAAGGTGAGGAACACTGAACCATGTAGCCATGGCCATTTGAGTTACTTAGCTCTCCTTCCTTCCTTCCATTCTGGATTATTTCAGTCCACTCAGCCTTGAGGAGGTTGAAAAATCACTCTCAACGGTACGCCCAACCACATGCAGCCTTGACCCATGCCCTTCATGGCTTATAAAAGCTGGCCATGAGGGGCTACGAGGTGCCCTCAAGGATGTTATCAATCAATCCTTTGCTGAGGGCCGGTTCCCGGGGGCACTCAAGGAAGTGATGGTCTGCCCTCTCTTGAAAAAAACATCCTTGGGCCCAGCTGAATTGGCCAACTACCGGCTGGTCTCCAATTTGCCCTATTTGGGCAAATTACTCGAGAGGGCAGTGGCGATTCAGTTGCAGAGCTTTATGGATGACACTTCCATGCTTGACCTGTTCCAGTCAGGCTTCCAGCCAGGTCATGGTACCGAGATGGCACTAGTCGCCCTCATGGGTGACCTCCGGAGGCATCTGGATCAAGGCGGATCGGCAGTACTGTTGTTGTTAGATCTGTCGGCAGTGTTCAATACTGCTGGCCATCAGTTACTGATCCACCACCTCACCGACGCTGGAATTCAGGGGCTTGCCTTGCAATGGCTTGTCTCCTTTATTCAGGGTCGGGGACAAAGGGTAGCGCTAGGGGAGCAGATGTCCCAGAGGCATCTGCTGGTATGTGGGGTTCCCCAAGGGGCGATACAGTCCCTGATCGCCCAGATTGCCCGGAGGGATAGGCTAGGGTTTCATCAATATGCAGATGACACCCAGCTATATCTGTTGTTGGGCGGCCAGTCCAATTCCACCCCAGAGGACCTGGAGCGGGTGCTCTATGATGTGGCGGGTTGGCTTAGGCTGAGTCGATTGAAATTGAATCCAATGAAGACGGCCGTGTGCCTGAGTCAGAGCAGATCAGGGGTAGGGATCCCACTCCCAACCTTCAATGGGGCACCATTGGTGCCAGCGCCGAGGGTTAGGAGTTTGGGAGTGCTCCTGGATGCCTCCTTAACAATGGAGGTCCAGGTAGCAGCCACTGCCAAGGTAGCCTTTTTCCATCTGCGACTGATCAGGCAGTTGGTTCTCTTCCTCAAATGCAATGACCTGGCTACAGTGATTCATGCTATGGTCATCTCAAGATTAGACTACTGCAATGCCCGTGGCTCAGATCTGGAAGCTGCAGCTAGTGCAGAATGCAGCAGCCAGGCTGCTGATGGGTCTCTCTGTACAAGACCACATCCATCCTGTACTGAAGGCACTGCACTGGCTGCCAATAGCTTACCAGATCCGTTTCAAGGTGCTGGTTTTGACCTTTAAAGCCCTATATGGTCAGGGGCCTGCCTACTTGAGGGACCGCCTTTCCCCATATGTGCCCCAGAGAGCACTGAGGTCAGGGACCCAGAGTCACCTGGCTCTTCCTGGCCTGAGAGAAGCCAGGTTGGCTGCTACCAGAGCCAGGGCCTTTTCAGTGGCAGCTCCACACTGGTAGAATGAGCTCCTGGAGAACATCAGGGCCCTGCGGGACCTTCTGCAGTTCCGCAGGGCCTGTAAAATGGAGCTCTTCCACCAGGCCTTCCATTAGTGGGTGCCACCGATGAAATGTTACCATCGAAACATGCTAGGGTCCAATGAATATCATGTGGAGATTGCCGCCAGTGAGGGAAAGGTAAACTGAGGCCACCATTAGTTTGTTCTGTTGTCTAGTACTATCAGTTTTTAGGATGTTATGTATATTTTAGTGTATTTTAACACATTGTTTTATTGATTGAATGTTGTTAGCTGTCTTGAGCTGATTCTCAGCAAGGTGGGATATAAATGGAAAATAATAAATAAATAAATAAATAATTCCTTCCTTCCTTCCATCCATCCATCCATCCATCCATCAGACTGCTTCCTTTTGATGGCTAGAAACAGAAATTGGAGACTTGCACCAACATCACAGAGGGGACAATAGGAAGAGTGCAATTAATGAAGGTGAGCTCATTGTCCCATGTTATTTCAAAGCATTCAGGCTGCAATTCCATACAGTTATATCGCTTAAATCCCATTGATTGCAATGGAATGCAAGCAATCCAAACATTGCCAGACCTGCAGCCTATGGCTTGGACCCCACAGAGCTTTTCTACTGAGGGAAGGATGTCCATCAGCAGAATGCATCTTCCTCACCTCCCTGCTCAAGTAAGGTGCTCTGTGGTGATAGAAATCCTTCCATCAGTGGATATGCTCCACAGGAACCACAAGCTGACGACTGCAATCCTAAGAACTCTAAACCATGCATAGAGTTGCACTGTGTTTCATACTGTGGCTCTTCCTTAATGGTATAACCTGTACCACTTCTATGGATATTTATTCTGGTGATGATCCACCAGCTCCTGGGATCAATGTGAGAATTTGGCACAGTTGAGAAACAGCGAGAAGGCACTTGTTATGCCTGAGTATCTGCAAGAGAAGTTGGATGGGTGGAACCTTCCTGTTAGCAACTGCCAGAGAGGGCTACCAGCTTGTGATGAGATAAAACAGGGACAGAAGGACCCAAGGGAGCAAGGAAATGCAGAAGCTGCACATGGAGGGAGTGCCCAGCTGAGGTGCCAAGCCTTGCCAGCCCCACCTCTCCAGTTTCCATGCCTGGCACATTCCTGGGTGAGAGAGAGAGCCCAAGACATCTTTGACTGCAAGGGGGATGGCCACATTCACAGCAATTGTCCTGAAAGACCACTGCTAGGCACCACCAACAATACAAATCCATACTGTAGAGAATTTTGGGCAGGCAATCCAGTTAATTTTCCCCCCAAAACACCTGGTTTGTTTATTAGCTCTAATATTTGTTAGTGTTGAATCTTAGGCAACAGGGTTGCCAAGGTCATCCCTGGCCACCAGCAGGGGATAAGGGGGGGGATAGAGTTGGCAGATCCAGCTTGGGAAACTCATGGAAATTTGGGGGTGGAGCCTGAGGAGGACAGTGACCTCAGTGGGGTACAATGCCATGCAGTCCACCCTACAAAGCATCCTCCCATAATGGTCGCATGATCTGAGACTCTCCTTTCTAGAGAGCCTCTGGGAATTGGCCTTAAAGATCAATATATCACAATTCAAAACTTTTCTTCAAATCTTCCTGTTTATTTAGACTTTATTTTATTGCCTTTACTGTTTTTGCAACCAGAATCAACAGCAATAATTAGATTTTACTGTTTCCTCTGATAGCAGAAGGATGCTGCCTCCATGGTTGACACAAGTCATCCAATAAACTGGGTTCACAACTGGGTTCACAAGTAGGACATTTGGTGTTTTGATAAACAGAAAAGAGAGCCAATGCACTGTTCATTTTAGATTTCTACTCTCATTTAGTCCGGTCTCCTTTCCCCTAAGTCTTATAGTCAGAAGGAGGTGTTTACACATGGGAGATATGTGGTAACTGCTTCCAGAACTGACACACTACTGAAATTGTGTACATCTATTTTCATTCAAAGATATAGGGTTAGATTCTACAGTCACATGAGCAAAAATGAGTCTCTCCTTCATCATTCCCTTTCCCTAACAGACCCCCGCATACCTCAAAACCCCTCTGCTGAGGTTCATAGGACCTTTGTAGGATACAAGAGGATGCAATGAGGAGGGGAAATTGGGCAAAATCACTAACCTTTCTTTGGTGTCCCAGCAAGCCTCAGCCTCAACAACAGTGACAAAGTGCAATTTTGTAAAGGTGGGGAAGGGCCTCTTGTGGAAGAACTTCTGCTCCCATATCTGTAGGGTCCAACTCAAAGACCAAAGTAATAATAACGTGCCACCGAAATCAATGAGCCTTGCATTAGCTCTGATGACTAACTTGCTTCATTGATTTCAATGTGACTTAAGTGCAATTAACTTTCTCTCAACTGGGCCAGCAATAAATAAAATACAGTGATTTGAATAACCCTTTAGATATTTAATCTCAATCGTCAAATAGCAATCCACACAAAATGGGCTTGTGCTGCTTTTGGAAAATGTGTAGGATTGGGACTATCAGCACCAGAGGATGGGGGTGGTGGTGCACATAACTATACAACATCTATCAAGAAAGTCATTTGGGGAACAGACAAACAAGAAAAGAGTTTAATTTAAACAATAACAACAAATCAATGTCTTTCTTACAGTGCAATCCTAGACAGAGTTACACCTGTTGACTCTGCTACTGGTCAGCCAGGCCTGTTGAAGTCAGAGGGCTTAGAAGGAGGTAACTCTGTTTAGGATTGCTTTATTAGTGCCTTTACTGTCCACATTTGGTCTACAGAATGTCAATAACAGCATCCCAAGGCACCAGCACTAACTAATCCAGAACTCAAACCTTGTTCTTGTTAAGGTTGCCTATATTGATTCAACGAGTAAAACTGTGTTCACCCTGGGAAACCATACTGATGTCTAACGAGCCGGTAAGTTCCACATTCTTTTTAGGCTCGGCCCATAGCCCACAAGATTTTGCTAGACTGTTTGTACAGTCCACTTAATTCTAACCCTGTCCTGCCAAATTCAGTCTTGGCTCTGCCTCTGACTTTTCACATTCTATTTTAGCACTCGTCCCCCATGAATCCTTCCAGTTTTCGCCTGGCTCAGCCATTCCTGGCTTTACAACTTGGCCTGACTTAGAAGGCAAGTAGTGCTAGTTCATGCCCATTGGACCACATCAATTTTGTACATTGTATCCATTCCTCTTTCTTAGATATGTTCATGCTGAATAGTCTGCATGGTCTATAAATTGGGGAGTCCTCATGTGTTACCTAAACTATGCTATACCAGGTAGCCAAGAGATTCAAAGCATGCCAAAGGCATAATGCTAGGATATGTATGAACTGCATGTGCATCTCTCTTTGTTTCAAGGATACATGACTATCAGTGCCATCAAAAATTCAAAAAGAGAAATGTATTGGCTACTCTGTCATGTTCCACCAAATCATCCTTATAGTATTTCTAATTAAACATGACATATGAGAAATTAGGAAGTTCTCAGGTATAAAAGTTGATCCTAATTAATGCTTTGTCTTACGCATTATATGTGTAGTGTTATGATTAAAATGTCAGACTAGGACTGGGGAAACCCAGGTTCAAATGCACACAGAGTCATGGAGGAGACTTTGGACCAGGCATGATTTCTCAGCATTACCTCACATGATTGTTGGAAAATAAAGTGGGGAAGGGAAGACCAGGCATGTTGTCCAGAGATCCTTGGAGAAAGGGTAGAACAAAAATGTCTGCAACCAGCCCAAAGCATATTGTCCTTTATACCATGTCATTGTATTAAAACATCAGTATATGGAATGTGCACAGTTTACAAAAGATCATTAATCATATGCAAACAGCATTATGAAGTATCATTAAATCAACGAGGATATACTTTTGTACCCTTATGCAAATGCATATATATATATATATGTATGTGTGTGTGTATACATATCCCAGACATAACTACAGATAGGTGGAGGGTATCTATTCGTTGCTGTGGATGCATATATATTCATAACTCATTTAAAGCCAAGGGGTTTTTTTTGTGTGTGTAATGTGAGCCACTGATACAAAGTTGCTAATGATAATTATAGAAGTGATGCTGATTTAGTCATTTCAAGAAAGCCATAGAGGCATAATTAGTGTCTGAATGGCCTCAATATTGCATTATTAGGAGGCTCGGGTGAAACTTGAAATGAGAACATCAAGGCTGATAGGAGAAGAGAAAACATGAAATACATACATAATTCATTCCGAGATATTATGATAAAGGTTTCGAACCAGAAACAATAATTTGCAGACAGCGTCTCACGTACCGCAAACTGACTGCGGCAATCATTCGGTCAACCTGTTTAAGATCAAACAGCCGTCTTCACTATTCTCAGTGGTATCTTTGTAATAAAGTAGCAGCAAACAGACAATGTTTGCTTCTGGTCAGTTTTAAAGAATGTTCAGTTTATCAGTGGAGACTTTAATCTCAAGCTTCATAGAGTACAAAGAGAACATTGATCCTACTGTGTTGTCCTCTAGGCCACAAGGCACGAGAATTTTTACATTCATTTGTCATAAGGCAACACAAAAAGAGAGAATGTAATACTTTGAAAACACCAAATGTCGTCTTCTGAAACAGAATAATTTCCTATTCCTTTTTTTTTTAATCGCTTTTATCCCCAACCCATTTTTTGCTCCCTCATAATGGCTTCTGTCCCACCATACTTCACAGTCATGACTAGGAGAGAAGAGCTTCGAAACAGAAATTCACAGTTCTGGATCCCTGCCAAGTCAGCCATTATCTAATGACCCGGCATTGAATGGAGCAATATCATTCATATAGGTCCACTTTTTGGGGTTCTCTCTCCTGCTGAGAGAATGCCTGTATGAAGAATAGCACTTTATCTCCGCTAGGTAAAGCAATCTGCTACAACCATGGTCATTATTCCTGGACAGACTAGCTCGGCAGGAAGGAAAAAACAGGATCGAGTCAAATCCACACTATGTGTCTCATGCAGCTGAATTTTATTTTGGAATCCTCCTTTACAAAAATGACTTGCCTGTACAGGCCATGGTGGGTGAGGGACCAGAAAATTGGTGAGAAGCTTAGGAGAATAATTGAAAAAACAGTAGAAAAATAGTGACCACAGGTTGCTCCCAGGAGCCAAAAGAAAAATCAAAATTGCTCTTTGCCCATTTTCTCATGGGTATTGTAGTTGCAAAAGCAGACAATGATCTGTCCCCATCAGTGTAATCCTAAACTGAGTTACACCCTCTACAAGCCTATTGACTTGAAGGGACTTAGAAGGAAGCTTCTTCAGTTGGGAGTATAATACAATTCATTGAAGCTCCATGCTTACCTAATAGCCTTCATCAAAGAAGAATGCTCTTGTTTAGATAGCACCATGGTTAGAACCAAATACTCTGCATCCAATAGAGATATTTCTGTTAGGCATTAATAGACATTGTTTCACATGCTAGCCAAAAGGCTGTTGTTTACATTATATCACCAACAGCTGATTAAAAAAAAAACACCCCTGGATAAGATAGTTGTGACCAGATTCTCTTCCACTGTGCAATCAAACCAATTGCAGGCAGAATAAATTAGTTTTCCGCTACTGCTGTCTCATCACCTGATCTTAAAGGTCAGATTGCTTCAGGTCAAGAAGACACAATGAGATCCAGTTTGCATCCCACCACATCCATGGGCATTATGAGCATTATGCCCTCATGATCAAAAGTACAACATATTCATGAAAGACCACAACCAACTGTTCTCGGGAATATAATTTGATTTGGCTTATTTTGGCACAGAGCATCTTCCTGAATTTTTTTTTAAAAGTATGGTTTCCTATCCACACAAGTAAACTGTGGATGAAACAAGTACTTCTAGATTAGAGAGAAGTGGAAACTCCGGCCTTGAGCCATCAAGAGTTTGTGGCTTTTAATATCTCAAGGACACAGACCCCTGTTAAACCTTTCAAAGGGTCTTTTCCTGTTTCTTGGGAAAGTGAAGTGGGGTCTAAAGTCTCTGATACTTCACACTGGGGAAGTGAGAATGAATCAATGGGTAGGCTCTGGCATGCATTCAACTTTGCGCTGGATGAAGTTCCTCCAGCCTTTTAGACTGGAGGAAAGCTTCCAACCCTCTTCAGTGGAGTGGCCCCTTCTAGTTCTTGTTCAACACAAAACGTGGCTTGTGCTCAGAGCCAGAAGACCCTTTAATTGATCCAGGACTTTTCTTCTAAACAAATGAAAAAGGAAATATGGTAGGACCATATGAGTGTTTTCATGATCCCTGGAAAATGTGATGTTTGTTTCAGGTTCTGGTACCCAAAACATATGCATTGTTTCTTAGCACCATGCAACCCCATTCTAAACATGTTTGGCAACACTGGAAAGATTCATGTTCAAAACTCCAACTTGCCCTGCTAACAACTCCAGTTTCCTCCCTTATCTAGCACTCCATACGGTTACCTTGATGGTTTTGCTCACAGTTTCAAAGGAACAGCATTTTGAATGCATTATGCATCTGCACAATTGGCCGCAGGCAACGTGGACAACCAGCTGGTAGCTGCTGTTGGCAGATGTTCAGCACTTACTGGATTGCTGGAAATTGTGGTTTCCTCGATGTTTCAATTCCATTTTGAAGGCTGAGGAAGCTGCAACTTCCACCTGCTCCGGAAGGAACCCATGCTGAAAAAGCTTGGGAATTTACAGGAAAGGCAGGTCCTGGAGGAGCCTATTTCTGGTTTAAAGAGCCATCCCCTGTGGCTGGTCAGTTCCCGAACCTTTAAAGAGGTCAGATTTTGTGGCTTGGGGAAGAAGAGAACTGGTAATGTGGAAGTGGTAGAGAGGAGAGCTTGCAAATGCACATGGATGCATTTTCCAAGCACTTCACTGAATATTCACAAATGCAAACTAGTGCAGGTTTGCCTACCACTACATATGTTATATAATGGTAGTGAATTGTAAAGCTTAGCTGAGATGTTTCTACAAATCTGTACCTCCTAAGGCAATTTTGGAAACAAATAACAAACAATAATAAGTCTACAGTGATACTTCTTGATATACAGAATATCATAGAGTTGGAAAGGATCTCGAGGATCATCTAGTCCAACCCCCTGCACAATGCAGGAAATTCACAAATAACTCCCCCCCCACACCCCTAGAGACCCTTGTCCCATGCTCAGAAGATGACGAAAAACTTTCAGAATCCCTAACCAAACCAGCCTGGAGAAAAATTGCTTCCTGACCCCAAGGTGGCAATCAGCATTTCCATGGGCATGTAAGAAAGGCCCACAAGAACTCTTCCTGCCTTCCATCTCATGTTCTGCCAAAGTTCACAGGATCAGCACTGTTGTCAGATGACCATCTAGCATGTATTTATTTAAAATGCTTATACATCCAAGGTGGCTAGCAGAGAAACAAAAAAATGCAAACATAAAAACAGCACAGCAATCAGCAAGATAAAAACAACACATAAAGAATGCAGCCGCATCTGCCAAAACAATTCATTCCACCAAATGCCTCTTGAAATGAAACCATTTTGATTGCCTTTCTAAATTCAGAAAGCAAAAGCGCCCTCCAGAGACACACTGGTAATCCATTCCAAAGGACTGTCCCCACCACGGAAAAAGCCCATCGCCTAGGGGTCTGAAGATCACAGCTAGCGTGTGGGAGTACACTGGGAAATTTGGTTTGATGAGTATGACAACAGCAGACCATGAAGGGTTTGTAAGGTAACAACCAACATTTTCAAGTGGCTGGCCTTGGACAGGAGTCTTCCTGCAGCATTTTGTTTATTTACTTTATAGCCCACTTTTCTCAATGAGATTCAAGGCAGACTACATAGCACAAGTCAATGTCATCAATAGGATGAGACATCTAATAAGTACTGTAACAGTCCCAAGGCCCTGACCTGGACAGCCCAGGCTGAGTCTCATCAGATCTTGTAAGCTAAGTAGGATCAGCCCTGGTTAGTATTTGGATGGGAGACCACCAATGAAGTCCAGAATCACGATGCAGAGGGAGGCAATGGCAAACCACCTTTGAATGTCTCTTGCCTTGAAAACTGCTGCAGCTTGACAGCACTTTCCATCACCCTCACCAATAGTCCCAAGATTACATTTTGCAACAAAGGAAACTTCTGAGAAGTCTTCAAAGGCAGCCCCGCAAAGAACATATTATAGTACTCCAGTCTGGAGGCTTATGGTTGTCAGCATCTAAACAAAGGGCCAATTTATGACACAGATATCACATGAAGGCACTCCTAGCAACAGCACCGACCTGTTTACTATTGACAAGGCTTGGTCCAAGATTATATCATCTAAGTCTGGGTAAATCAATACCAGCTGGAAAATCTGCCTTCCCAACCAGCATCACCTCTGCCTTGTCTGCATTAATCTTGGCAAGTTTTAATAGGGTGACATTAGATATGGATATCTAATGAAACTTGAAAACAATTAAGTTTAACTCTCAGTATAAGCTTTTGTGTGCATGCACACTTCATCAGACATAAGAAAATTAGAGTCTGTAGTGAGATTTTCCTGCCTGTAAGCTTTTCTCCTCTGCTTAAATCAAGCTCATTACAATGCACATTGTACCTCTGCATTCCCAAGTTTCTCCTCTGCAACACCCCTCTCACCATCTGGCAGGCAAACAAGAGAGAACTCCATTCTGACTTGTACCTGATGAAGGGCGCTTTGACTCTCAAAAGATTATTACCCCCAAAAAACTTGTTGGATTCTAAGGTGCTGCTGGGACTCGAATCTAGCTAATCTACCGTTTAACTATCTCTATAGGTGGCCTGTCTTTATTTTTCAGCACTTTCTCAAGTGCCTTTCGTTGCAGAACGCTGGTCCCTCAGGTATGGCATCGTCATTTGGCACCACTTAGGTGATTTTGCCATGGCTTACATTGCACTCATTTCAACAGCACTTTTGCATTTTAAAAGTTTTTCAGCTAAAACAAAGACAAAAACCAAAAAAAGAGAGTGAAGACAAAGTACCTCACAAACCTATAGCTCTTTGTATTGGAATTTAGTCAATTCCAATGCAATAGTAATCAGATCAGATAACTATCATTTAATTGTGATGCTGATATATGTTCTTCAAAATAAAGTGAACTCAGGAGTAGCGACATGATCATTGTTTTTCATCCTTTTTAAGAAGCTATGATCAGACTTCGTTCATGTAGGAACAGCCTACAGAAATATCTATCGAAGTAGAGGATAATGGCAGAATTCCCTTACACAAATTTTATACTAGGTATCCAACAGATGTGATCTCTGGTAATGAAATATATGTATATAAGGCTTAATTTGGTAGCTCTTATCTCAGGAGAATCTTAGGAGGGGGGAGGAAATGCCCAGCTTGGAACACATGCCACATTTTGCAAGCCATCCTTATAAACTTATATGTGCTTGGCAACTGTCTCCTGTTTAAATAGCAATATTGCCATGTGCCTGGATGGGCATACTGCCACTCTAGCAGATGGGCATGAGTGTACATATGCCACAGTACTGGGACATACTTTTAAGGGTCTAGACACCCATTATACCTAAAAGAATATAGATACAAGGATTAAAGTGCTGTATTAATTCCTCTCCAGAACATATCGATTTGCATTGCTGTAGGACACAGGAACTCTGTGAAATTCAAGAACATTGAAGAATCATGTCTCATCACGCTACCGATATGCATTGTTCTCAGTAAGCTTGAGGGCCCCAATCCAAGACAAGTTAGTGAGATTAAGAAAGACCTAAACAGATTTCTTGGTATCAATAACTATCAAAAAAAGATTACCCAAAGCTGGGGGGGTATGTACTTTCTGAACAGGGTCATACCAGTTTAATCCGATAGATGTAGTTTTGCTGTTCACCCAGATTTGGAATGAGATCAACATTTTGAGATAGACTAAGCTGTAGTCTAATATTGATGGAATGTACATTGTTCTAGTTTTCAAAGCATTTGCAGGCCACTCATGCCACCAAATCATAAAACACACTATATGGTTATCTAGCACTAGGTTCTCCTAGGCCCAATATGCACCCCTGGCATTATAATATCCTTTTTGTGCTCAGATAGCAGAGATAATATTTTTTTAACTTGGAAGGTAACCACACGTATTATTGCTGCTGCCCACATGGTCCATGTTACTTATTTATACCAATGGGGACCTAAAGCAGCTTACAACATTTCTTCACCTCCATTTTATTCTCACCCCCACCACCACTCTGTGAGGAAGGTCAGGGTAAGAAAGAGTGACTGGCCCCAAATCAACTTTCATGGTTGACTGGGGACAGGGCTTTTTAAAAAAAAAAAAAAAGAGATGCTGGTGTTGGAAAATTGGTAAAAATAGTTAAATATTCAGAGTTTGCAATGGATCTTTGTTCACTAGAGAGGAGGCATTTTCTTTCTATGTAAAAATCTTTATTTCTAAAGGGAAGATTACATGGGAAATCTACAAAACAGCAAACACTTAAGACCACATGCTTGCAACAACAGACAGACACAGATAGTAATGGTGATTCTTCTTTCTTCTTGACCCCTAGAAGGAAATCACCTGAATACATTAACCAATGATTCTTAGTAAAACAGACTTCAGTTTCCCCAGCTTTCTCTCCATTGGCTCTATGCCAGGTTCCCTTCCAGGTCAGTCTAAATGAGGTAAACACAATAACCCTATAATGACTGAGTTTAGACTTTGCAACATATATATTTCCAACAGCCGGAACTCTCAAGAGAGAAATGAAGTTTTCAATCTGTGTACTGAAAACTCATGAAAACATTTTAAAAAGAATTTTGTTGAAGAGGTGCTGGAACTCAATTCTGGCGCGTTTCCCTAGAAAAAAAGGCCCTGGCTGGGGATTTGAGCCCGGGTTTCCAAGATCCCTGTTCGATGCTGTAACCCAGGACTCCCCAACCTTTTGAACCTGAGGGCACCTTCAGAATTGTGACACAGTATGGCTGCCAGAAAATGGCTGCCACAGCTTACCTTCAGCCACACAAGTGAAGATCCCTGCACTGTGGTGGCTACTGCTGCAAAAACAATGTTTTAAAAAAAAATCTGCTCACCCAATCAAACCTCCAGTGACCAATAGAACCTTGCTGGGCAAAAGTTCCACCTGGCCCCACCCACCTTCCAAAAACACTTGGTGGGCACCAGGTCAGCATTGGTGGGCACAGCCTTGGGGACCTCTGCTCTAACTATTACACCAACCTGACTCTCTGTTGCAGTTGGGTCAACTGACATAAAAAGAGAACACCAAGAACCCTAGCAAATCTTTTGAAATGGACTATGGCCCAGTAGAGAGCTGTGGAGAAGGGAAGAAGGGCTGACCAAAATTGAGCATTATATCTGAGGGTAGGAAGGGTGTCTTTCCCCCATTTTGTGTTATGTATTCTTTGTCTCCCACCTTACCATTAATATGCTCAAGGAACCTAAGACAAGTCAAACTTTCCCCTGTACCAAAGTGTAGCTTTGGTACATGAGCAACTGACACTGGCAAGTGCTTACTGTCAGGATATTCTTGGAGCCTTATTCAGCTAGAACAGTGGGAGGGACCATAGCTCGGTGGCAGTGCATCTCCTTGGCATGCAGAAAGTCCCAAGTTCAGTCCTCAGCATCTCTAGTTAAAACATCTGGCAGTAGGTGATGTGAAAGTCCTCTGCCTGAGACCCTGGAGAGCCACTGCCAGTCTGAGTAGACAATACAGACTGATGGACAGATGGTCTCCTTCAGTATAACATAAGAGAATGGGCAATTAATGCTTTTCGCATCGTGGAGGTAAATAACATCAACTGGTAAATAACATCCCATTAAGACTATATTAATGGGACAGGACATTTCTCTCTAGGCCTCTTGGCAACCCTACCTCTGTCAGCACCAGTGATGGCAACTGGAAAGCTGTCCATCCACCAGTACAGCTCAACATGGAAGACTGATCTTTGACAAAAGGCACATGAGCCTCTGCTTGTATGGGAAGTTTCATGTTTGACTGTACTTTTTTAGACCTGCCCTGTCTTTCCTTGCAAAAATGACATCTGACGTTTTAGTATCAGGAATAAATCTATCACCTCCCATGAACAATTAGCAGGATGCTTGGTAAATGGTGTGTGTGTGGGGTATACAACATAGATATAGCAGTGTGCCTACATTCATTCCTGACTCTTTTCATCCAGGCTAGATAAGAATTATAGTATGTGGCTGAAGAATGCTGGTTACTGGGCATGCAAATATGCCTGAGAAGAAGGTGAGGGTTGTATAGTGGCTACTGATGTCACAAAGGCACTGATATCTTCAAGAAAGGATAACGCTTGTTATCCCCTGTTGAAGTTCTTAGAGAGACAGAGCCCTCTGCTACTGGAGGATGGGGTTCTTTTCCCAGGAGAAAGATTACAAGTTACCTTCTCCCCAGGTGGTGCCTCTTCTGTGCCAGCAAACTAACTTGGGAGGAAAAAGCAGATGTACACATTCTTATATAAGATCATATATAATATCATACACCACATTGTCTCCTGAACACTCAATCCTATCGTTTTAGATTTCGACAGAGGCCTTTACCACTCACTCCCTTGTAGTTTCATTGACATCTTCCTCGGCTTTCTACCCTGTGTAAGAGTTTAAAATTCAATGATAAGCCATTTAAGCTTGCTCTAGAGAGCCACTGCAACGGTGCTCCCAGGCACACCGCAATGATTGGAACCACAGGCCAAACACTCTGTGGATTCTTAAAAATCTCGCCATCTACTGCAAAAATATAATGGATCTTTCAGCTAGCTCACTACAGCTGCTCATAAATGTATTTGCCTTGGGGGCATGGAATCAGAGCAGTTATTTGTATTACACTGAAATGGCCCAGGCTACAGAAGAATTTACATAATAAATACACCTGCTTGCTTTAAAACATACTGTGCAACTTCTCAAATCTCTCCCTCTGTCTCTTTGTGCACGCATGTATAGATATGATTATGCAGAAAACAGATGTGGCTTTTCAAATCTACCAGAATCATTTACAACCCTCCCCCCAGAATGCCTCAAATACTAGTGACATATTATACTGTAAAACCATTTACGTCTTTGGATAGTTGGCTCTGACCTTCTCTAATTTATGATTCATTTTTGTGGTGGGCCAGACTTTTGTGAAGTTGCAATCAGTGGCTGGGATTCTATATAAAACCTCCACTGGTTAAAGGAATTTCTGTCAGTGGACCAAGATTTCTCAGCTTCCTGTTGTGGTCCAAAATGTACCCCCACAATGCCACTCTTAAAGTACAGGGGATCCCCCAGAAACAGCATAAGAGGAAGTTGGAGGCCTGCCATGGGGGAGAATTGCTGACAATCCCTCCCTCCTCCATCACTAGGAATTTTCCATGGATCCAATAGTACTTTTGTCACAGCTTTCAAGGAGACTTACGCCAGAATCCTAAGCAGAGTTCCACTCTTCTAAGCTAAATGTACTTAGGACTGCATTGTGAATTTTGCCAGATTCTCATTCCTTATCCAATATTAAATGTAAAACACTATAGCAGCACAAGATAGATTTAAAATAAAGTTTTATTTATTTAAACATCATAAAATAGTTGTACACCTCAGATCCTTTTCCTCTTACTTGGACATGGCCAGTTTCCTTTTAAACATTAAAGGTCCGGTCAAGAGCACATAACAAGAAAGTTGATAAAAGGTGTCCAAGCCTGTATGCTCATTAAGAAGTTATGCATCAGTCATTTACAAAACATCCAGCAATTCTGGTACCTAGATGTTCGCAGCAAGGAAACTACTGCAATGCATCCTGATCCAACTCGACTCCATTCATACTAAGGTACACAAGAGGAGCCCACAACATAATTCCTTTCTTCCCTAGTGTCAGCCTTCTAGGAGAAATGGACCCTTCCAAATGATTATGGACTTTCTATTTTGGCTGAGTCCTGTGGCAGGGCTTGTATTTTGGAACTGGATCTTCCAGTTAAGGATGTAAATGCATGACTTCATTGCTTCTTGTGGATCAGAGGAGTTACATATTGTAAGCTGGATTTTCATGTTCTTCTGGTCAGCTTAAAGGTCACTCATGCTGAAGGAAGTCTGTATGTGATGCATCTCAGATGATATTCTTAGAACAAATCCTTAACAATGTGAATAAGTGCTATGCAATGGCAACTGGTATTCACTGAAGAGTGCCTTCCTGAAATTGTCTTGATTCTCCTGAATTAAACTGAAATAATGCAAGATTACTACAGTTCATTAGTCCAGTTGAGACCCAGAACAGGAGAAACTGAAAGTATGAGGCAGCAGTGGGATTGCAGTGGGAGCTGTTGCCCCCAATATCTGTGAATTCAGTGAAGGTTTGACAAGATGCATGCATAGACGCAGTGCAGGTCTGAACAGATGCACACACATCTGTACATGCAGATGTATACCTGCACATCTGTATATTCAAAGGATTCTTCTGCACAATAAGGATCTTGCATGACTCTTGTATATTGTGATACTTTTGAAAAACAGCCATTGCAAGGAAAGGTACCTCTTTGAAAAATCACCTAAAAGTAACATCTTCTCTGAAATGGGTACTCAGGGCTTATTTATACAAGTCAACACAAGTCTTCATACAACAGACAAACCTTCACAGTACCTCACATCTCTTCAGGCACAATGTTTTCAAGCAGAGTTGCTTTATATACACTGTAAATCACCATGGGTTAGATCCAATCAGTGTTTCCACTTGTGAAAAGGGAAGGAGGTGTCCCATTGACCACCAAAGAAGGCTTTGCTGAGGATCATGGGACTGACATAGATAAGAGATGTGTGGGACAGAGGCTGCAGCTAGGAGGGGAATTAGGTAAGACTGAGTGAAAAAGCTCGCTCAATCCAATTCAGTGTTGCAATTGCCAATATTGTGTCGACTGATTATTTTAATTATCTGATATTTTTATTTTGGTTCTGATGATTCCAAACACAAATATTTCTTTTTGGATGCACAGATCATTTTTGTTCATCTGTTTTCACTGCTATCCAAGCTCAAACTGACAGGAATCTGCAAAATTCATTAAATTAGAAGTTTGTTGTGAATATTTACTATAAATAAATGTGGCAGCCTGTCAGCTGTCAGCAAACCTGTCAGCAATGGCAATGAAGAATACCAAATAGATGATAAAGTATCTTATAGGATGAACCTTTGATTATGAGTTTTTCAATAATCCAGGGTTTGTCATCAGACTGTTGGAGAGTTCTGTGCAACTCACAAAGCTTGCATATGGGGGGTGGCAGTTTCGCCAGCACTGTGATGTCACTTTCAGGAAATACCCAGAAGCGATAGCAGTAAATCTAGGAATCGCCAGAAACTCTATGGTAAAATCATATAGTAACTCTATATTTCTGATTATTCTGATTATTTCTAGATCTACTACTGGGGCAAGTGATGCTCTGTATTCTTGGTGCTTGGGGGGGGGGTCAACAGTGGGAGGGCTTCTAGTGTCCTGGCCCCACTGGTAGACCTCCTGATGGCACCTGGTATTTTTGGCCACTGTGTGACAGAGTGTTGGACTAGATGGGCCATTGGCCTGATCCAACATTGGCTTCTCTTATGTTCTTATGTTACTGTTGCTTCCGGATATTCCCAGAAGTGAAATCATTGTGCAGGTTACTCTGGTAAGTGTTTTTTAAAATTATTTTTCATTTTAAATTTTTTATTCCCCTCCCTGCTGCTGCTCCAAGTAGTGGGAACAGGAACTCAGGGAACACACCTGGGCAGGGACTTGGTAGCCCTAGCATATTCTGATGCCCACAGAGGATCTAATAGAAATATTGCACTTTATGTATTCAAAGATCATCAAAGCAACACGCATTTCCCCACCCTAAATAGTGTCCTGGGCATTGCTTTGGCAAGGTCTTGGGCATTGCTTGCTTGACTTATGAGCAGGTTGTGAAGACTGATAGCTGAGCACCATCTTTTTTACCCAGTTGGTCTTCTGTCATACTTGTTTGGCTTAATTCCTCACAGCACTTCTGACTAGTGCCACCTGTATTCTCAAGGCACGGCTTTCTGTTCTGTTCTTTTTTTTTTTTTTGGATAAACCCTGCAGGATCATTCACAAGATCCCATTTTTCTAATTTATTGAAAGTCACAAATCCTTGCCACACTCTCACAATAATGTCTGTATTATAAATTATTTGAACTCTTGCAGTCAATCACTTTCAAACACAAAGGTAACATGGCAGCACAGCTTCCCAAAGGGACGCTGCCTTCTGTCGTCAACTCCGGATATCTAAAATGAGACAAGAATGACACATCAAGCATTTCAGTCCAGTGATTTCCTGCTTATTAGTCACATGCAAGTTCTTAGGGCAGCCTGAGACATGCATTTACTCACTGGGTTCTAGTACACATTGTGTTCTCCTGCCCCATGCATCAAAATGCACAACAAAAGAGTGCGTGTTTCTGGTCATTTCTAATAACTTGCGTACCCGAGTTGCTGGTCTTCGCTGTGTTGTCATCTTTAAGAAGGTTATGGGAAATGACTGAACACACTAACATCTTTATACATCATTTGCTTGAATGGTGGTGGAACACATTTTTTTAAAAAAAACCCAAAGTCACATCAATAAAGCATGAAAATAGTATGTGGGGGTAGGTTTGCCAGGTCCCCCCTGGCCACTGCTGGGGGATAGTGTGGTAGGATTGCCAGTAGAGTTGCCAGGTCCTACCTGGCAGCTAGCGGAGGGATCCTTCGTGACATCATCATGTTGCCTTTCAGGCCAGTTGGGGATGGGATTTCCCCCACACACACTGGCCAGCTGGCCGGTGGCAGGGAAGCACCCCACAAAAGCAGGGGTTCTCCCACCCCCGGTGGGGTCTGGCAACCCTAATTGCCAGATCCAGGTTGGGAAACTCCTGCAGATTTGTGGATGAAGCCTGGGAAGGATAGGGACCCCAGAGGGATACAGTGCCACATAGTCCACCCTCCAAAGCCTTCAGTTTCTCTGTGGGAACTGATCTCTGTAGTCTGGAGATGAGCTGTAGTTCTGGGAGATCCCCGGGTTCCACCTGAAGGCTGGCGGCCCTCTGTGGGAGGGGGATTCTAGAACTGTGAGGTCCATGGCAGCAAAAAAAAAAAAAAAAGTCTTGTGGCAACTTTAAAAAGAGTAACATTTATTGTGGCATAAGCTTTCCTAGTCTAGAGACTTGATGGCTCTGAACACTGGTGTCACAATCTCTTAAAAAGCCACAAATTGTGGCCTACTAAACACTTTTTACTATTGAAAAAAGGTATTGTCAAAGAAACAAGCCTTACAGCCTTTTTGTATGTGTACTCAGAAGTAAGTAGCATTGAGTTCAATAGAGCTTTCTCCCAAGTAAGCTTGTATTTGGAGGACAGCTTAATTGATCCTGGAGGACCCCCATTCTGTCAATAATAATATTATTTTATATATATATGTATGAATTTGCCTGTATTTTTCTCCAACCATAAGCCTGTCTCTCCTGTTTAACCATGAAATTCTTAGGTCTTGTATCTGCAGGACCAACTTAAAGTATTGTGCAGACTGAATTTAAGCAGGACCACTCAGTTCAGGGGGACTGACAATGGGCATTTGCTTGCCCATTGAGACATACCATCAACTGGAAGCAATGCAGGAGGAGACAATTGGTGAGAAGTCTGGGCCAAGCAGCCCCTGAAGCTCAGGCAAAGTTGCTGTGGCTTGGCTCTGCTAGCTCCTAACCACAGGGATGCCAGCCTCCCGGTGGGGGCTGGGGATCTCCCAGAATTACAGCTCCTCTCCAAACTACAGAGATCAGTTCCCCTAGAGAAAATGGAGGGTGGAATCTGTGGTATTGTACCCCACTGAAGTCTCTGGCCTCACTAGGCTCCACCCCCAAATTTCCAGGAGTTTCCCAAACTGGAGCTAGCAACCATACTCCACACTGCCCACCAGTGGCCGAGGGGACCTGTCAATCCCAACTGGCCATTCGTGGCCCTCTAGTGCAGAGGGCCACCAGGAAATTTCCTTATGAGTGAAGAGGCTAGTCTGGCCCTGCTTTTGAGCATGGATAGTCTTTGCTGCATTATGATGCACTGAACCACTGGACCGATTCCCCATAAGCAGCTGTGCCGCCCTCACTCTTCCATTTACCACAGTTGCATTGGTCAATTTCACACTATTTGCTGCGGGGCTGCATTTTGACCCACATCTCCCCCCAATTTCCCCCACATCTTCTCGATCCTTGTTTTTTGAGACTGAGACAATGCGGGGGAAATTGGGGGGAGATGCAGGTCAAAATGCGGCCATGCAGCGAATAGTGTGAAACTGACCAATACAACTGGGGCAAATGGAAGGGCGGCACAGCTGCTTGTGTGGAATCATTCCTGACTGCATGAAATTAGGTGAGATCAAGCATGTAAATGCTGTTGCCAAACAGGAGTTAGCCAGGGTAAATTTTACCAAGCTCATTCACCTTGGATGTCATGTACCGGCATATATTAAACTTTTGGATACAACTGTTCGTTCATCCTTTGGGAATTACATTCTTTTGCTTTCATCTTGGACATTTGCTTTAGGAGCTGCTTCACTACTTTGTGTAAATGGGATAGAGCAAGAAAGTACGTGAACAACACGCTCGCCCAGTAAGTTAGCATGCCTAGGTTCCATCTAGCCATCTTCCTGATTGATTTAGAAGCCTCTCCCCCCACCTCCAAAAGTGTTGCTGGCAAATGTCAGTTTTTTCCAAGTACTGACAACACACCTGAGTTTAGCACAGGGATGGGGGGGGGGTACTCTGCACAGATTGAGTGTTGATTCACCCGGTTTCATCTTCTTGCAGGGCGCAATGTGATTTCCTCAGAAAGCACTTCCTGGGGGCACTTTCTTTGGGGGGTTGTAACTTGGACCCCATAAATCCAATCCTCACCAAACTTGGAGGACAGGTAGAGGAGAGTTATTTGGAGATCCCCTATGAGTTTAATTCTCTAGCTTGCACAGAATCTGTTCTATACACTCCTGCACCTGCACCTGTCAAAATGACCGCAGTGGTCATTTTGAAAGGCACAGGTCCAGGAGGTTCAGGAGTGTATAGAACAGATCCTGTGCAAGCTAGAGGTACCAAACTTGGAGGGTATGTAAAGAAGCATCTGGAGGAGGTCCACTGTGAGTTTGGTGCCCTGAGCTTGCACAGGATCTGTTCTATATACTCCTGAACCTGCACCCATCAAAATGACTGAGGTTCAGGAGTGTATAGAATGGATCCTGTGCAAGCTAGAGACATCAGAGTCACAGGGGACTTCTGCTGGATGCTCCTGTACCTGCCCTCCAAGTTGTTGCTTTGAAGTTACTGATTGGAGACAGTCTGTCTGGAAATGTCTCTGCTCATAAACCAGCACAAACCTCCATGAACAGCTTGAAAGTTTGTGGAAGGTTCCTGCTGGGTGACCTGCCATGAACCTGACTTCATGAGGCACGAACCAGCCAAACTCCATCATGAGCCGATTCACACCCATCCCTAGTTGTTAGATTAGGGCACATGCCATGCTAAAGGCCAGTGAAATGATTAGGCTAGAAATGGTTAGGCTAGTCTGTGCTAATGCGTTAGAGATTGTGCAGACTTGTTGGCAAATATGTTTGATATGCAATCATACCATGGTTGACAGATGCAATCCCTTGTGAGCCAAATGGCCAGTCTGTCCACCTGCCCATCAACCACCAAATGGCTGTTGAACAGTTTTACAGTTGTGTGGAGTATTATTTCCTTGCCTCACAGGGGCTTTTGTACAGTAGGTGAGATAGATTGTCTGTGGGTTCATAGATCGGCATGTCAGGTCATTAAATGATGTGAGGGGGTAAGAACACCTCCCACAGGGCTGTGCAAAAAATATCCATGCATGAAAGAATGGTGATAACATGGACTTAAATACTAAATTGTAAGACCTTGTTTAAAAAAATGAGGATATACTTACAATCTGATTATTTTGATCTCTATTTGTTTTACACTGTTGGTTGTCAAGTAGCATACAATGACACCAGGACTGTGTGGAGGATACAGTAGAACTACCATCAGGCTCCATAAGAATGCACATGTATAAGACACTGTCAAAATGCACTCTATCTTTCCAATATTTGAAAAGTAACCAAATGAACAGGCTAAAACTATCCGCAGACTCATCTCTCTCTCTCTCTCTCTCTCTCTCTCTCTCTCTCTCTATATATATATATATATATATATATACACACACACACACACACACACACACACACACACACACACATATAAGAAAGTCCCTTCACGGTAAAATCAGCACCCAGGCCAAACCCCTGGACCTAGAAACACAGAATTCAGGGAGAGCACGTAGATGCTTGCTAAGAAGGGATTTTTAGAAATCCAATCCCTAAGGGGTCAAAAGGTGTTATGTATCGTATATACATAAATAGCCTGAGCTTGAATCTCACCCCTATCTAAGCCTGGTATTGAAAACAGCAAACTCTGATTGGCTACTTTGCACAGTAGACCAATCAGGATACTGGAAAGGTTCTGGAGGGAGATGTTCTTATTGGTTGTTATGTTACTGTTCTGATTGGTTCTTAAAGCAACAAGGGGCGTGGTTATGCCAGCCTGGATAGTTTAAAAGGAGGGCCTGTTGCTCTCTTGTTTTGTGTTCGTTCATATCTTGTAAATAAAGCTGAATCACTTATTATGAGCTGCTGCCTTAAGTCTCATACTTAACAAAAGGGGTAAAATGTGTTCGCCCCATTGATTCCTATGCAGCTGCCAGGCTACTGCCTCTCTGCACCCTCCACTCTCTGATTGGTCAGCTGCAGAGTCCAGGGTTCTGAGGTAAAAAAAGCCAATAGTTACAGGACTCTGCAGACAATGACAGTTGAGGAAATCAGGAATGGCCAACAACCACCTGTGAGGTGCGATAATGCTGCTGGCCAAGCCTCTCTGATGGCTTCCAACACACTCACCCCACCTCCTACAGCTAACAGGCTGTTGTCTGTCAGGTGCAGCAGCGGTTGCAGGGTGCTTAAAGCCACGAGGGAGCCCCCCCAGCAATAACGCCTTAGTGATCCTGCCGGCCCTGCCTCCACAGTGGCTTCTAATACTCCTCCCCCTCCTACAGGCAGCTGCCTGTCAGGTGTAGGAGAGGAGGTGGGATGCTTACAGCCACCAGGGAGGTTTGCTCAGCAGGATTGCCTTCGCCCTGCTGCTGGCCCAGCCTCTCTGATGCCTTTAAAAACAATCCCCCCCAACACGAGACAGGCAGGTGTCTGTCAGGTGTAGGAGCAGGGCCAGGGTACTTTAATCCATCAGGGATGCTACTCCAGCAGGATCACCCAGCCCCTCTAATGGCTTCCAACACACTCCCCCCACCTCCTACACCTAACAGGTGGTTGTCTGTCAGGTGCAGCAGCGGTCATAGAGTGCTTAAGGCCATGAGGGAGCCCGCCCCAGCAGTATTGCCTTAGTGATCCTGACAGTCCCACCTTCACAGTGGCTTCTAATCTCCCCCTCCCCCTCCTACACTGGACAGGCAGCTGCCAGGAGGAGGCAACTTAGGAATGTGGCAAAGACATTTGCACATGGTACTCCTGTGGAGCACTGAGCTGCACAGGCCAAGTACCAGCAAGATCACCTTCAGGTGCTCAGAACAACACAGTCTCCATATGAACAAAATGATCCAGGAACACAAGTAGAGAGGCCATCACTTTTGTGGAAGGTGGCAGGAATTGACTTAACAGATGACTGCTTCTTAAATGGACAGTTCTATGCGGCCTGCTCCAGAGTGAGCTCATCAAGAAGCCTGGTGATCCTAGCACCTGAGGGCAGAACCACCAATGTGGTCTACAGAGAGGTCCTTTGGTAGAGCGGGGGGGGGGAGGACGTATGTCTCACTTCATTTCTTACACTACAATCTTCTCCACTAGAATTCCTACAAAAATGTCACATTTCAAATTTCACATCATCGGTATTATAACTGGATTTACGGAACTTAAATACCATAGCGAAGCATGGACATCAGGTTAGTTAATGGATAATTGGCTCCCTAGCAAAAGGATGGTGAGCCAAAATAGTGGGTATTCAAGCATCTTTATACTTCATGGACTCAATGGATAGTCTTGGGGTCAAATTAAATGGGACAGTGGCTGACTTATTTGTTCAATTGGGTCTGCCATGAGATACCTAAAAGGGGGTTGGTGGTGGAAATTTAAAACACTTCATTCAATATTGTGCAATTGCACTGTGTAGAATCTTCACACACAGGAAAATCCAGTTGTGAACGGCTGCGATAGTGCAGTGGTCATGCAATGGTCAGGCAATATCTGACGATGTGTGGATGCAGGCAAGATAAAATTAACTCTACCCTTTGGAAGACAGTTTGAAACAACTTACCGTGTTTTCAGCAGATCCTCAGGCATGGATATTGGTTAGGGAAGGAGGTCAAAGTTGTGGAACAGTGGTGGGTTTATTCATCAAGATCTTGTTTTCCTCTCTCTAAGAATGTACAAAATGAATGGAGAAGAGAAGCAAAATGTTCTTATACACTGTATTGGATAAAGTCACCTTTTAAACTTCAGATCTGCTCCGGAATGCAATTAAAGAAAAGATACCCCTCCCCCCACATTTGGCCAGTAACTGCAGCAAACGGCCCATTTTAAGAATCTTTTGACTGAAATATAGACCTTCTGTTCCATGAACAATGGTTCATTCAGCTGTGGCATGGCGGAGAGCCCTTTAGATACCTCCAATTGAAACGTAGTATTGTAAGACAAATTGGGAATCATAAAACATTATATCAGAGTAATGGATTTCCCGGTCAGTGGGTGGTACTGAGAACCAGACAAGAAAAGACCTTGTCCATCTAAATGGACAGATTTTCCTGGGAGCTGCATTAAGAAAACAAAATGGCAACCTTTGTAATGCTCATAAAAATACATTCTCTAAAGTGATTTTTTTTTTGGCACTATCAGCAATGGTGAGGGGCTTGTCTCCCCCTGAAATCTAATTCCAGCACTAGTTGCAAATCTACCAGTGGTGAAAAGATTACATTTAACGATAATCTGACCTCAGAGAGAACATGATAATGAGATCCACCAACAGCTCATTTCTAGCTTGGAATTCTTGATGGTTTATGTAGTTTGACTGACTGCAGTCGATTGCTGCTATGAATATAGTTGCTAGGGAAGGAATGCCTTGGCATTGCTTTCCTTTTAAAGAGGTCAGGAATTTGCAGCTTTGTCGACACAATGCTGATGGTTTAATGCCGGTGAACAACACAACAAGTTAACATCTCCAGTCCATGGCAAGGTTTAGGGTCTGGAATTCATTATTTGAAAATTATACCAAAGTTTTGTGTGTGTTTTTTCATAAGTGCATGTGGTCAAACATTAGGAACGTGGAGCAAATATTCAGAAACAATGCCAGTGTAACAAGCTAGGGGAACCTAAGAAGTGGTTTGGACTAGTACAAAGTACCCTGGGATTCCAGCATTTCAAATTACCCACTGTAGCATCCCTCATGCGTTTCAGTGTGGCCAGTCCTGATATTCTCTGTGGCACTGACAATGCAAAAAACTGCAGGAAATTCCTTTCCTGTCTTGACAGACTCTAACAAACACCCTCACAGCAAGGAGGTTTTCTGCCTCACTCATCATCCAGTGTCTTAATGCATCATTTGGAGCTTTATTCAAGACCAAACCTAAGCAGAGGCAGCTAGAGTCCAGCAGCCCACTCTTTTAAAACTGGGATTTTTGATATATTTTTTTTTGGTAGCCAGGAGACAGAGATTTTTCCCCCTCTGGATTTAAATTGGAAGGACACTTTGGTCTTAGACTGTGAGGGGGAGAAAAGAATATATATTTTCTCAAGCAGTGAACAATACGCAAGCAATTGTGGAGTAGACCCATGGCTTTTTTTGTAGAAAAAGCCCAGCAGGAACTTATTAGCATAATAGGCCACACCCACACACACAGGTTTTGGCTGTAGTGGGCGTGGCCAGCTCTGAAGCCAGCCGGAATGCCTTTCCTGTGCATTCCTGCCCCAAAATAGCCCTGAGTAGACCAGTTAGCCCCAGAGGCCTGCATTCCCCTTTGCCCACTCTGTCTGGGCCCAGAGGTATGACCTATTTTCCAGGCAAAGGTAAAGCCCTGGAATCCCCACCCCCAAGTGTGAATCTTGTGCAGCTGGCAACTTTTGTGAACATAGTGACTTCTATCTTACCATACCACTATGCATAGTTTTAAGCCTTCACCCAGCCTAAAGAGCCTTCTTCCATTTTAAGGGGCTTTTCTGCCAAAGGAAGAGCCACTGAAGTTGGAGAAAGGACCCTGAAGCTGGAGGAATTTCTTCTAGCCTAAGAGAGGAGACCACCCACTGTTTAAATCTGAATGTTTCGATTTCTGTCATATTTTTCCCCACTCAGGACCAAACAACATTCTCCCCCTCCCCCAACCCATATGAATGAAATCCAAGAGAGGTGTTACGGCTAGAAGTAACCCCTATTTTTGTGTTGGTCAAACTGATGTTAAAATGGCATAAAAGAAAGAAGCGAATTGGGAATTGTGGCAACAACAACAAAAAATGGGCAAAATGAAAAAGCAACATAGTTTTTAAAGGGGAAAAAAAACCAGACGTATGTACAGAGATGGAGATGGAGGCAGATCTTGAGAGGCGACTGGAAGAAAAATCTAGAGAAGTGTTTTATGTTTGGGGGACTGCAAATACTAGGAAAACTTTCTGCTCCTTCACAGGTTATGATCTAACATATACTTCATGTACTTAACTCTGGAATGAATTGTGTGCCCGATATGTGGAGACACTTTATTTTTTAAGTGAAATGCCTTTAAAAGTATCACTCTGGGGCCTAGGGTTGCTGAGTCCGGGTTGGGGGATTCTGAAGATTGGGGGGGGGTGTTGACCCTGGGCAAAGTGAGGTTTGGGGAGCAGAGGGAGCTCAGCAAGGTATAATGCTATAGAGTCTACTCTCCAAAGCAGCAATTTTCCCCAGGAAAACTAAGATCAGTTGGAGATCCAGGAGATCTTCAGCCCCCTGCCTGGATGTTGGCAACCCCAAGTCACAAGGGTAAAGAAGTCTTTATGTGACAATGGAACAAAAAGATCCAAGTCCAGTAGCACTGTAGAGACCAACAAGATTTTCAGTGTATAAGTTTTCGAGAGACAGAGCTCTTTTCATCAGATAGCATCTGGCACATCTGATGAAGGGAGCTTTAGGGTTGGCCAGGTCCCTCTGGCATGTGGGGGATCCCCTGGTTTCCAGCGCTCCTCCCTGGCACTGGTCAGCTGGCTGGTGGGGGAGAATTACCACCCCAAACGTGACAAGCCCACCTCACCCAGAAGTGACATAGGCAAGTCAATGATGCAGTGGGGCGGTTAGGGCTCTGGGGTTAGGGCAAAACTCTATGGTAGAATTTGGTAGAATGTATTTAATTTCACATGTTTTTCTGTTTTGTTACAGCAATTCTTTTCTGGTCCATTTTGTATCCATGTTGTATTATTGTATTGTATTATGATATAAGCCAATTTGTTCCTCATTGTATTTGACCTCTGAAGAAGGCCTATACAGGCCAAAACACATCAGGTCAAGTCCACGGGCCCTTGTGTGTAAGATTTTGGTATTTTTATGTGAGGTGTGATTGGGCTTTTCTATGTTTTTTAATTCTTTGCTAATAAATACATGTATTTTTATATTATGTACATTAAGCTTTTATTGTTGGCCCTCTACTCTGTTTGACTTACCTCTTTAGAATTAGCTTCTAAGTTCTAACCATAGAGTTTTGCCCAAAAATCAGTGTGTTGCCCCCCCGGCACCACTTCTGTGCGATGTAGACACGGTGTGCTTCTTCTCTGCCCTTTCCTGGAGCATCTCAGTAAGTCCCCTGCCAGCTTGTCCTTTGGACCTGGCAATCCTAGGGAGCTTTGACTCTCGAAAGCTTATACCCCAGAAACCTTGTTGGTCTCTAAGGTGCTGCTAGACACAAACCCGGCTGTTCTTACTGCAGACCAACATGGCTACCCTCTGAAGCTCTCTTCAGGGGACAAGAAAAAGCTTACAGTTGCAGAGGCTTCCCAAGGCCTACTGGATTTTTGCATGCTTAACTGAGGGCAGGGATGCAGCCTCACGGGGATTTCACAAGGGTCCTTTTAATAGACAGTACAACATTTTTGGAATCTTGGAGCTGTGAAAGAGAAAGCAGAAATCTGGGGCCGACTTTTCTCTCCGATGTACGTTCTATCCACTGGCTTTTAATTACACACAGATTTTTTTTTAAAAAGAGAAAAAAAGCAGTTCATGTCCCTCATGAAAACAGCCTAAGGCTGTCCTCTTAAGACTCCTCACTAGGAAGCAGGTCTCTCAGAAATCCACAGGACTTAACTGCCAAGTAAATGTGATTTGGACTGGGCTGTTATTTTTTTTTAAAAAAAATGTGAACTGAACTTTTATTTTAAACTCTTAGTGAGTGTCCTTCAGAGACATAGTTCACTTTGTTATTCCAATTCACAGTGAAGAGAAAAAAGGGCAATGCTCGACTCCACTTTCTCTATGTTTTAAAAAGAAATCCTTCACAGCTGGCTTGAGGTGTGCATTCCTCATGCCAGCGATGTCTTCACTAGGCATGTGAGCGGAGTAACAATACACGCACAATGCATGGTGTCACTTAGCAATATATCATGGTGTAAAACAAGATTAATGACATCACCCATGTATAGGGGACAGGATTTGCACTAATATGAGAAATGTAATCATTTGAAGGCACAGGAAGGAGGAAAACCCAAAATGGAATCTAGCGTCATAAGGGACAGAGAGAACAGACTAAATACCTGTACCCAAATCTGTAGTTTTTGGGGGTAAAAATAGAATGTGGGGCAGCTATGCAACTTTAGTTAGCCAGAAGGAAGTTCCAGTGAGTTCAATGAGGTTTTACTGCCGTGGACTGTAATCCTAGATTCTCCTCCAGGTTTAATCCGGATTTGTTAATTTACTTCTATTTCTATGCCTTAATTTCTGTGTATCTGACAGTGGTTGCTGGTTTATGAAAGCATTTGTTACAACAAATCTGTCTTTAGGGTGCAACAAGACTCTGTTATTTGGTCTATACCAGACAAACAGAGTCAACCCTCTGGAATTTCAGTTTCTAATTTATTTGAAGATTTATACATCCAAGCACTTGGAAAGGCTTCTATATCAAACCTATTAAAATGCTCTAATAAAAAAGAAACATTCAAAGCAGATGACAGCCATACCAACTTCTCAGTGTTTGCAAGAATATCCAGTATGTAAAAACCATAAAAGTCTCAGAATGTAAATGCTGTCTGAAAGAGAGCAGTCTTGCATGAAACTTAGAAACTGACATGAAATACTAATCCCTCTAAACCTCCTCAGGTTCCCAAGAACAGGTGATATAGCTTAAAAAGGTCCTCAGCCTTGGTGAGGAGCTTCATATCTGATAGGAGACAAGCCCAGTCAAAACAGGCAGGTATGCGGACCCATGCCAGCATGCAGGTTGACATAGGGAGAGTTGGTCCTTCAAACATTTATGACCCAGGTCCTGAAGAACTTTAAAGGCAGGAAACGGTACTCTGAACCAAGTCCAAAAACAAACTTGCTTGCGCCCTGACTTGGATAGCCCAGGCAACCCCAATCTCATCAGATCTCAGAAGCTAAGCAGGGCCAATCCTGGTAAGTACTTGGAAAGGAGACCTCCAGAGAATCTCAGGGCTGGGATGCAGAGGCAGGCAAGAGTAAGCCATCTCACTGAAACATCCAAGCCCCACCAGGGGTCACCAGAAGTCAACTATGACTTCCAGGCACACACACACAGGATTTTGCCACCCTGACCTGGATAGCCCAGGCGAGCCCAGTTTCGTCAGATCTCAGAAGCTAAACAGGGTAGACTCTGGCAAGTACTTGAATGGGAGACCTCCTTGAAATACCAGAGGCAGGAGGTGGTGGCAGGCTTTATTCAGCCACCTCTCTGAATATCCTCCAGCCACACTCGCACATGAACACACACACACACACACACACACACACACACACACAAAGAAACAAAAAATACAACCCCCCCAAAAAAACCAAACTTGCAACTATTGCCACTGTTTAAGAACTAGCAGTTTATGCATGTGGCAGCCCACACCCATCATCAGATGTTATGTCTGAACTGCACATGGCACTCTGTGAACCCAGCAGCCACTATTATAAGATACAGTTAGAGGTGAAAATAGCTTAAATTTCTTACCATCATGGGGAGGATCAAAGAAGAAGATGCAGAGCACCAATTCAGCCACTTTGTTATCAGTATTCCGTACCAGCCCATACTTTCACTTCTGCACAAAGCTCAGAAATGGATGGAAAAGGGCTACAGCAAAGGCAGGACAAGAAAACATTTTCAGCCCATTCAGAAGGCTGCTACAGAAGGAGCTATACCCATATTGCATGGTGCTTCTCTGCGTCAGCAAAGCTGTGCAGGTCTACAGGATTTTAAGAACATAAGAAGAGCCCTGCTGGATCAGACCAATAGTCCATCTAGTCCAGCATCCTGCCTCACACAGTGGCCAACCAGTTCCTCTAAATGGCCAGCAACAGGACAGAGTCCGAGGCCTTCCCCTGATGTTGCCTCCTGGCTCTGGGATTCAAGAGCCTTAGTACTTCTGAATGTGGAGGTTCCCCTCAGTCACCATGGCTAGTAGCCATGGACAGACTTGTCCTCCATGAATCTATCTAATCCCCCTTTAAAGCTGTTTATTCCTGTGACCATCACTACATCCTCTGGCAGAGAATGCCACGTTTTAATCACTCTCTGTGTAAAGAGGTATTTCCTTTTGTTCGTCCTGAACCTACTGCTCATCAGCTTCATTGGATGCCCTCGTCCTGAACCTACTGCTCATCAGCTTCATTGGATGCCCTCGAGTTCTAGTATTTTGGGAGAGGGAGAAAAATTTCTCTTTGTCAACTCTCTCTACCCCATGCATGATTTTATAAACCTCTGTCACGTCCCCCCTTTGTTGTCTCTTTTCTAAACTGAAAAGTCCCAGGCTCTTCAGCCTTTCCATTTACCAAGGCATTTCAGATCTTGAAAGTATCTGTTGCAAAATGCATAGACCTGGTAACCAGGAGCAAAATATGGTGTGCATTAAGTCCAGTGATTTCAGTGGGTCTCCGGCGCTTAAAATTTGGGAAGAAGTGTGGGTAGATCCCTCTACAGGAAGTGCTCATTGGGCTCCCACTGGGAATTAAGGCCTCCAATACATGTGTTCCTTGGGGCTAGCCAGTGAATGGAAAGATGGAAGACAATTCAGTTGAACCCTGTGGTAATTCCTTCCTATGGGATCAGTTGCAAACTGAATCGCTCCCTTAATTATTATTTTTTTAAAAAACAACAACATATATTTAAATACTTTATTTTATTTACTAGTTCAGGGCCTCTAAGGCAGAGATGTTCCGCCAGGCTTTGGGCTAAGGACAGCAACAGTTTTCCATTGGCACACTCCACTTTTCTTCCATCTTGCCCAATTTGGCCTCCTCTTAACCTGCCCATGAGATGGAAGAACGGTCCAGAGCAGCTTTTAGATTAAATTTTAGATGCCATCTGGAGATTGTATAATTGGGATTAATTGATTTGTTGATTTTAATGGTATTTTGTATGCTTTAAGGTGTTGTAAATTACCCAGAGCTCTGTGTACTCACAGATGGGGTGATTCAGAAATATCACCATCATCATCCCACCTTTCTGTTCAAAAGAATACTCAAGGTGGCTAAGAAATATAAACATCATCTTATAATACAGTCATAAAATAATAAGCTATTAATGAGCAAAACAGAACCCACTTTCAAGTGGTTTTTTTCTTCTTACAGACAAAGAAGAAGAAGAGGAGGAGGAGGAGGAGGAGGAGATTGGATTTATACCCTGCCCTTCACTTGGAGTCTCAGAGCGACTTACAAACTCCTTTCCCTTCCCCTCCACACAACAGACATCCTGTGAGGTAGGTGGCACTGAGAGAGCTCTGACATTAACCGCTCTTTTGCAAGAGCAGCTCTGACAAGACTATGGCTTGCCCAAGGTCATCCAGCAGCTGCGAGTGGAGGGGTGGGTAATCAAACCCAGTTCTCCCAGATTAGAGTCTGCGCACTTAACCACTATACCAAACTGGCTATGGGGTGGGGCTGGGGAAGGGGGAAAGTGCAGCCTCCGTGGCAAGTATCTCCCAGGCAGGAAGCAGCACCTCCAGATTAGAGCAGCCACGGGGTAGGGTTGAGCAGGTGGAAACAGTCAGCCTTGACAGCCAGATCTCTCCAGGTAGAAAACAGCACCTCTGGATTTCATTGCTGTGCTAGTATAAGAGCCACATGGGCCGGGGTGGGTGGGGCTGGGGGGAACAGTGTGCTATTAAATTTTTGAGGTGTGTTCCCTGTGCAAAGCTAAATTAGGAAGAGTGGTTTCTCAAACTGTTCTAAATTAGGGTAAGCAATCAAAGTTAGAGGAAGACAGAAAGGATCAAATTATGTGCTGATTTCTGCCAGGTGGGATATCAGGGATTACTAAATTTAGCCCGAAGGAAATATTTGAAGAGCCTACAGTGGATTATTTGATCCATGCCAAATGCAGGCTCTCTGTTTTAGCCACTAGGGACTGCTGATTTCAAGAGACGGCTCCCCCTGAAAGCTCTCACCTCCCAACATTTTTTAAAAAAAACAGAATTATCATTCCAAAACTGGGCAAGGGCAAGCTGTCTGGCGTGTCCATTTGGAGAGGATGTGCTCTGAGGCTCTCAGATCAATGGGGCACAACTGTCTCAGCCGCTGCAAAGAGAGTTCGCTGTGGTGTGCGGATCAGAGCATCAATTTAAATATTTTTTTCATTTATATTCAGCGACTGCTGCACCCGGAAAGAGCCAGCTCTCTCCGTCCCCTAGCAAGGGAGACAGAAAAGGGGGGGGGAAGCATATTCACCTAGAGGGCAATATTTAATTGTAATATAAGTGGGAATAGGATCATTGAGTGAAATGAGGATTTTATCCTATAAATTCTACATTATAATCCTGCCTGTCTGCAAATTACAATGGTTTCTAATGGGAAAATTGTAAAGGAATATTTGACAGAGGCAGCTGACAGTTTTAAAAGACATGTGTGTCATGAACGTATTCTATAACTTGCACGCAACCCCTCTGATGTTTGTGAGTTCTGTGAACACTTGTTAAAATGCTACCATTCTTTGCTTACTTTTAATTTATTATGTTTCTAGTCCTCATGGTTCCAGGGATATTTCTGTTAATTTAACGCTAGCAATGTATGCTGGGTTTCACACAGACTTAAACCAACCCCTTTGCTTACACATGTCTGTGCTGCCAGTCGTCTTTGTTGTTCATTGCTAAGAAGCAGTTGCTGCACTTTCAGAGAAGTGGTGACTCGGTGTGAAAGCAAGTCAAGAAGAGCCGTATCACAAATGAAATAAAACATAACCATTGCTTCTTGCCCAAAGCCTACATAAATGATATGAATCTTTAAAGTGTTCTCCTCTGTTGTCGTCTTCTGCTTCTTTGTTTCGTTTGGCATACCCAGGCTAGCTGGCCAGTGGGGGAAGCCCCACCCCTAAACAGCCCCCCCCATGTCGATGTCATCAGCATGATGACATCAACAGGAAGTGATGTCATCACACCAGGCACATCACACATCGATGCTCTAGCATTTTGGGAAAAAATCAATGGTTACCAGAAGATCCAGGCACAGACCTGAGAACCCCCAGCTGGAAGGCTGGTGAGACCTGGCAACCAGTGTTCCCTCTAAGCTGAGTTAGTGTGAGTTAGCTCACAGTTTTTTACCCTCCCGCTCATACATTTTTGTCTTAGCTCAGGAAGGATGGCTCCAGAGCAAACTAATTTATGCAGTAGCCCTAATCACCTGCTCACAACTTTAATGCCGGTAGCTCACAGAGTAGAATTTTTGCTCACAGGACTCCACAGCTTAGCTGGCAACCCTTCCCCAGTTATTGGCCTTCCTTCCTGGTTCTGGTGTTGTTTGTTAATATGTTTATATGTTTTGATTGAATATTTTTATACATTATTTTAAATGATGTTTTAATGTTCAGATGTTTTCATGTTTGTCACTTCTGGGACCCTATTTGGGTGGAAAGGCAGAATAAAAATGTTTTGAATTAAATGAATACATAAGTTCAACTTGCTGTTCACAAGCAGGACGGTGGATGAAGCTCAAGCAGCCTGACCGTATTTTCTGTGGTATGAACCAGGGGGTTGGAACATTTGGAGTTCAGAGTGTTCAGAGCAACAATGCATTCCCCAGCAGTCCCTTCCTTATCTCATGCAAGGTTCCTTCCCCACAGAGCCTGTCAGAATATCTGCTGATTTGATGGAAAATAGAAGTTTGTTTTGAATAGACTATTAGTATTAATTGATTTGTTTTGATATTTATACCCCAAAGCATCATTCTATCCTCACAACCACCCACCCTGTGAGCTGGTTAGGCTGAAAGGGATACTGACTGGCCCAAGCTTCCATGGCAGAGTGCAGGATTCAAACCTGGGTCTCCTAGATTCTAGTGCAGCACTCTGATTACTACACCAAGTTGACATTTAACCTGAATTGATTCTTGCTTTGTATTTGTGCCTCTCTCTTCTTATTATTTCTAGCTGGAAAGAGGGAACTTTCTTAGCCCATAAAATTAAGAACCATCATTCTTCCAGTAGTTTACAAGAGGTTGGCTATGGGGGAGGGGGTGCAAGCAACAAGAATTACAGGGTCCTTGGGCAATCCTTGGTATAGTGGTTATGTTAAATATGAGACTTCAGCCAGCTCTTAACAAGTGATTCAGCTTTATTGGAACATGACAGAAAACAACATGAAAATAGTGGAGCAGAGAGTTCTCTTTTAAACTTTCCGGGCTTGCATAACCACGCCCCCTAGTGGGTTAACAACCAATCATAACTCTCGCATAAAGGCCAATAGTTGTTGTTCCCTCCAAAACCTTTCCTAGGGTCTGATTGGTCTAGTGCACAAAATAGCCAATCAGAATGTTCAGTTTACGATACCTAGCTCATTAGGAGTTTAGGACAAAGCTTAGACATTCAGTATGTATGCACAATGCATAACAGGTTAAGAGTCCATGGAGGACTCTAATCCCCACTCCTCCACATGAAGACTGCTGGGTGACCTCGGATAAGTCACAATTCTCTCAGAACTCTCTCAGCTCCACCTACCTCACAGGGTGTCTGTTGTGGGGAGAGGAAGGAAAGGTGATTGTAAGCTGCTCTGAGACTCCTTAAGGTAAAAAAACCGCAACTCCTTCTTCTTCTACATAGAGCCCTCTGCCTGCCTTCCCCCCATAATTCACATTGTCCCGACAAAGCAAAAGCCACCTGTGCCTGGCATCTTTCTATTGGCAACATCATGGGGCTTTGGCTCTCTGGATACACTTGGCAGGAGGGTGGCAGTAATTCTGGGACCCCATCCTGGATTTTTGCCTTGGGCCCTAGAATCAGTAAGACTCAGGTCAGTTTGGTTTGCCCTGTTGTTGTTAACTGACAGAATTCAAGATAAAAAATGTGACCAGTTTCACACTCTCCAACCACCCCTCGCTCTTCCACTGATTTCAACTGTATCTTTCCCCATTCAGCCCACGACTCCAGCCAGATTATGTTCCGTGGGAACAGTTGTTTTTCTTACCAAGTGCATTTTCTGGGTTTTGAAAAGCCTGGTTCTGCCCAAGAGATGGGCATGCCGCTTCAGGGAAGGGGTGGGGGGAGGGAATGCTACTTTCCTCCATTAATGTCCTTGATGCTTTGTGCAGGCAAGAATCCTCTCTCCTTGACCCTCCATTAACTTTAGGAGAGCCGTTGCTGGTCTCCTATGGAGCCCTCTTTGCAGTAATATGATAAGCTCGCGGTACATGGCGAACTGTGCGCCATAGCAAACAGGCAGATTTGTGGCCGCTCCTTTGCCTTCCTCCCCCACTGGGTTTCCGATGATTTGTAAATTGTGTGTTCACCTTATCTGTTTTTCTAAGAGTTCCTCCTAGAATTGATGAATTTATTATCCTACTCAAACCTAGTGGAAACAGATAAGTATTTGAGTTTGCCCGTCCTCTTCTCCCCCCCTGCTCCTCTCCTTCTCTTTTATTGTCAGGACAGATTGATTTGCTTGTTGCTCCAGGCTGTCCGTTAATTTGTTCGTTCTTTCAGTCTCCGCATGCCACTGCCTTTACTTACCCATGGGCATAAGGCATGAAGTGTTCCAGGCTACTGAGAACTTCTTAAATTAATCAACTGAGATTTGGGAAGTGAAGCTACAGCTAGAGTTTTACTGAACACAGATCCATGCAAGCTGGGCAGCTCCGTGACATTCACTTCAAATGCCAATGGCTTTTTTTTTTTTTTAAAGAAAGCATGGCTAGTCTCGTGCAAGTGTGTACATTATGCATTGTGCTGTTTCCTTTCTGTGTTCCTGATCAGATATGTAAAGAACAATTTATCAGGAACTACACAAAATGGTGTCAATGCAATCACCAATTGCCTTACTTAGAATGATTTACTTCATTTAAATCCTGCCCTTCTCCCAGCAGGGACCCAAAGCAGCTTTCGTCACACTCCCCTCCTTCCTTTTACCTCAAAGGAACCCTCTGAAGTAGGTCAGGCTGAGTGGGCATGACTGACCCAAGGTAACCCTGCAAAGTTCCATGGTGGGGTGTGGATTTGAACTTGGGTCTCCCAAGGGCTTCTGGCTCTGAGCTGGGAAATACCTGAAGTTTGGTATGTGGGGGGGTGGAACCTGAGAAGGGTGTGGTTGGGGAGGGGAGGGACTTCAGTGGGTTATAAAACCATAGACTCCACCTTCCAAAGCAGCCATTTTTTTCAGGTGTACTGATCTGTGTCACCTGGAAATCAGTTATAATTCCAGGAAATCTCCAGCCACCACCTGGGGATTGGCAACCCTTGGTCTCCCAGACCCTAGTCCAGCACTCTAACCACTATGCCACACTGGTAACCAGGGACTTTGAGCAAGACACGAGAGGGCTACTCTACAATTCATATTCAGGCCCTCTATGTCACAGCATTTAGTAGACTTTTCCCCTTCTGTTGAACTGAGGACCAAGAAGAAAAAAACAAATACACCAAAGAAAAGCCAGGCAGGAGAGCTGGCCCAATTTTAATGTCCTGTGTAGGTGTATACAGGGCCGGCTCGAGGTGCATCTGCGCCCTAGGCGGGTGCAGATGCCAACCTCCCAGTGGGGCCTGGAGACACGCACCATGCTGCCCCCACCTCCTCTCCCCCCCAGGAGGGAGGGGAGGGCGGGTAAGCTGCAAGCCAGGGAAGGGGCGGGGGTTTTAACCCTCACCCCTTCTGTCCCAGTGCCGGCTTGCCTGGGCGCTCCGCAGCTGTGGAGCGCCCAGGCAAACCAGGGAAGAGGCGGCTTCCCGAGAGGACTTTTCGTAGGGCATTTCACGGGGGGGGGGGCAATTTGGCGCCCCTGCAGCCAGTGCGCTCTAGGCAAGCCGGCCCTGGGTGTATATGAATAAGCACACTTTACACAACCAGGACTCTGCTGTTATAGTCATGCAGATTGGAATGTATGCATGTGGAAGACTTCTGCAGATGTTTGGATATACATGTGGGCATCCAGGACAGCAACTGGGATCCCCTTCCCTTCCATATATTTGCAGCATTCTTAGAGTCACAGAGCTGGAAGGGGCCTTGTAGGCCATGAAGTACAGCCAACACCAGGTATCAAAAGCTAGAGTGTCCATGACATATGAGAAACTTCACCAAGGGACAGCCTCCTCCCAAGCAATTCTTTTCACACTTTCACATACTGTGGGCAAGTTTTTTCCTCATGTCCCACTGAAAACTACCTTCATATACCTTGAACACATCCCATCTAGTTGTATCCTCTGGAACAGCCCAGAACTAGTTTTCTCTTCTCCAGGCTAAATGTATTCAGTTCCTTCAACCTTTCCTCACAAAACGTACTTTCCGGATCCTCTGTCTAGTTGCCCTTTTCTGAACAGCATTTGTCTCCAGATTTCTTCAAATGTGGTTTGGAACTGGACAGAGTACTACAGACAATGTCTGATTAGCGCAGAGTAGGATGGAACTGGTCTAAGGGATGGTATGGAATAGCTAGATCCCATCAGATCTCAGAAGCTAAGCAGGATCAGTACTTGGAAGGATGACCTCCAAAAAAGGCTCTGCTGAGGAAGGAAATGGCCTCTCACTTGCCTTGATATCCCCTTGCTGGGGTTGCCATAAGCTGGTTACCACTTGACAACACATACATACATAACGTCGATCTATTATTTCGTGTGACTTGGACATTATGCTTCATTTCATGCAGTCTAAAATAGTTTTAGCCTTTTTCACAATCGTATCACACTGCCAATTTTTTAACTGAGTCTCATAGCCATACTTGTGGGCCCTTTCCCTCATGGCTCACTGTCTGTGTCACCTGTGGCAATCTCTGTGATATCATGTTGCAACTCTAACAGCATGACACCAATTAATAAAAGAGGTTATTGTTTTGAGTCTTCCCATATTACTGAAATGTCAATCTTATTTTCAATATTCATCCCCAAAACAGATTCATTTCTGACTAACATTATTAATGTTTCTTTATTTTCCAGAGCACATTATAAAACCATCTAATATACTGGGATAATGTAAACGAATTTCAGAATGCTCAGTGGTTTAGCCTAAGGATTCTCAAAGCAGCTTACAATCTCCTGCCCTTCCTCTCCTCACAACATAGGTCCGTGGCTACAGTGGGGCATTTTGGGGCTTACCCCCTGACTTCCTGCCAAGGCCCCCTGACTTCCATGCAGCCCCCTGGCCCCCCAACTCTCTGGGCCACCTGGAGTACTCCCAACTCTCTGGGCTGCCTGGAGGACTCCCCACAACCACCCCTTCCCCAAGCGCAGCTTGCTTCCCCACGTAGGCAAGCGGACTGGAAATGCTGCAAAAATTAGTTTTTAAAATTTTATTTTTATTTTATTTTTTTATTTTGTGATGTCAGTGCCCCCCAACTTATTTAAAAGCCCCCCAAATTACAAAATCCTGGCTACGGCCCTGCTTGTGAGGTAGGTGGGGATGAGAGATCTCTGAGAGAACTGCTAACAGCTCTGAGAGAACTGTGACTGGCCCAAGGTCACCCAGCAGACATCATGTGGAGGAGTGGGGAATCAAACCCGGTTCTCCAGATAAGAGTCTGCAGCTCTTAACCACTACACCTCACCGGCTCTCATATGGCACGTATATGTGGAGGATGCATTACTGAGTCACAATACAGGCCAAAATATACAAACCTACCTTTTCCTGGATGGTTCCCACTGTGAATTATAAAAATCGTACAATTAAAAGGGTCACCCAATAATGGTTCTACCATTTATAATAAAAACCACAAGAGAGCTGTGTATATTTTAATAAAAAAATATCCCTATACATATTAACCCATTTGTGCATATTAACCTATTTAGTGCATTTTTCTTTCAGATCAACTAATCACTATAAATCTGAGTACTAATCTGATTTCCTATCCTGTTTCGTGAAATCCAGCCCTGAACATAATTCTCTGGGTGTAATGACACTGAAATCAAGGGGATGTGCATGGGTGCAGGACTGCATATTCCTTCGGTCACTCTTAATAGCCATAGTATCAAAATAGCAACTGTAATGATTTGTTGCTTGTTTCTCTGTACAGATGTGTGACTATAATAGTTCTAAACAACAGTCACACATATACTATCCAATTATCTATTGAATGATTGATAGATCAATCTATACTTAGGACTCCCTAGCTTAATAAAGTGGATAGTGGAATTATTTAGGACTTCCCAACAAGGTAGAGCCATGTAATCCAAGATATCCAGATCACTAGGGGAAAGATTGACTCTTAGCTTTGATAGGAGTCGTTTTTTTGGTGCTTGCTCACTTTCAAAAGGATAGCACCAGATGGTTAGTTGGGGCTGGGTAGCAGCATTCCGTGCACCTCGCCGTTTAGTCATGCCAGCCACATGACCATAGAAACATCTTCGGACAGCACTGGCTCTTTGGCTTGAAAACAGAGATGAGCATCGCCCACTAGAGTGTTCAACTAGCTTTTGAGCAAGGGAAACCTTTACCTTTACCTTTTTAGCCTGCTGCTACCCCTCAGGGGAGCACAGGAGCCAACTATTTAAAGCTACCACACGCCCCTCAGGCCATCTTCTGCCAGCAGAGCTGCCCCACCCCCCTCCTTCACTTTAAGTACAGACTGGGATTAGCTGGTCACTTCCAGAATGAGTCAGAATCGTTTTGGGTCTGCCTTCAGGAGGTCTAGAAGACTGTCCTTCTTTTGCCTGCTTCATAATGTATAATTATGAGGCATTCACAACTAAATAGGCCTAGTTAAGAGTAGACTGGTAAAACTGAGGTGAAAGGTTTAGTGCACATCGATTGTTACGTCAGGTAGATCAGCAAGCACCTTAAGATACCTTAAGATAAGGAGCGGTAACGACACCAGACGCTTTAGGCTGGTTAACCCAGGATGTTGAAGAGGGAACTCTCTGCTGCTTATTAATGGGTGAACCCAATGGCTGACCTAGGCTTGCTATTTGACTGCTGACAGCAGCCAGTTCTGTACCCCCTTCCTCAATCCCCACCCTTGATGATTTGAAGAGCAGGAGAAAAAAATGGGGGAACCGTATTGCTGCTGATGCTCCACGAATTTCCCGAATCTCTACGATAAACAGATTGTAAAGACCATAGGCATTGGAGGGATCCCTGGAGCATCATTCAGAAGTGACATCTCATCCTCCAAATCTCCACCCAGAAGCCACATCACATCCTCTGTGATGCTCTAGGGCAGGGGTATCGAACTCATTTGTTATGAGGGCCGGATCTGACATAAATGAGGCGTTGTTGGGCCAGGCCATGTGTGTCATAAAATGTAATGCCATGTAGCAGAGAAATAAAATTGATAAAGGGCACAAACACAATTAAAGATTTTTTAAAACTTTAAATAAAACATGGTTAAAACACGAGCACTCTTGCAATATTTTATTTAACAGTCTCTGATAACTGACACCTCTTGCTCTGAATTACTGCATCAAAATGTCTGTACTGTAGCAACTTTGAGTATGCTGTTCAGGTGTGTATCCGTAAGCTGCAAACCTACTTTTGATTTATTGACATTCATTACAGAAATCTCATGGTCAATACTTTAAGCCTAAGACCCAGAGGAAAGCATGAAATGGCTGGGCATTGTGAGCTTTTGTACATAAGTTGCTTCGTGTGTTGGTCAAGAACAGGTGAAAGCATCCTGACACAGACTGAAGGCTATGTGTTTGTCTAGAAAACTATAGTCTTCCCCAGAGAAATAACTACAACTCCTATGAGGCAGTGCAAGAACAGAGAGATAGCAATGTATAGTGGTCAGGATCAGCCTGCTATCTGGGAAGTCTAGTCTACAAAGGAAATGTTCTGGGCGAACATGGTCTGGACACACACTCTCAGCCTAATCCACCTCACTGGCTTGTTGTTATTCCTCGTCTAGTTCACATTGCTTTCCTACTGAGAAAGACTGGATCATGAGGGCATGAATACAGTGAAAAGGGGGAGGAAATCCTGTTGCACCCAGGAGAGCCCTGGCATAACGAGCCCAACAAAACACACATTATAGCAAGGCACACAAAAGTTCATAACTTGAATAAAATTTTGTTGGTCTTAAAGGTGCTTTGTATTTCTCCTATGCAATTGAGGCAGCTGAGCAAAGTCAAGGCAGGAGGAAGGGGAGGAGCCTTAGCCAATGGAGGGAAAGAAAGGCTTGCCTTTGTCTCCTGTATGATTGAGGCAGCCTGGCTAGGAAGCAAGCTCTGGCTCCTTCCCTTCCTCCCCCTGGGAGGAGGAGGGGGAAGAGCTTCAGCCAGTGCAGGGAACAGAAGCTTGCCTATCTATCTCTCCTGTGCAATTGAGAGAGTCTGGTAAAGCAAGCTGCAAAGCAGCAGCAGCAGAACTGTAGAAAGAAGCAGGAGACAGCAAGTTCATTGTGGGCTGGATAGGAGCCCTCTAAGGGCTTGATCTGACCCATGGGCTGCATGTTTGATGCCCCTATTTTAGGGATTCCCCCAGTCTCTATGGTCTTTATTATAGAGATTGGGGGATCCCTAGAGCATCATGGAGAATGTGATGTCACAACCCTTTAAACTCTACCCTCCCCAGGCAAAACCTCCTGGAGACATTTGCCAGCACAAGGCTGGCAATCCAAGGCTGACCAGTATGAGGCAATGGTCTTAATCAGCAGCATCTCAGTACAATTTGGCTGTACAAGCAAAGAGTAGCTGTATTTTTGCTCTAGTCTTGGAACCAGGATGGGATTACCCACATATTGGCAAACCCATTGGGTAGGGTGCCTGCACTAGTGGGGGCAAATAATATTACCTAATGCAGTTTAGTTTTTAAAATAATTATTAATGCCTTAAATTTATCCAGTCTCAGAATATGACACTTCTTTACTGAATGGAATTTGAGGCATTGTTTAATTTTTGCCAGCAAGGAACACATAGAATGGATTAGTTCTGGGGGAAAGGGGGCAGAATTTCTGGCAATTCTTCCTCCCACTGCAGCCCCCTCCTTTGCCCCCCCACATTATTCAAGAAGTTCTCCAGAAGCATAATTTCTGGGAATTCTGTGGAGTGCAATGGGAGGGGGAAGGAGAAAATTTCTGCTCCCTCAGAAGAGCTCCACGGGTGGTACTTTGGATCCAACCCAATATTGAACTATGGATTTTCCGTTGCTTCTTAAGATTTGGGCTACTGGTTTCCAGAAGAAGCAGAGATCTATGCTTACAGAAGACATGTTTCACTGAATTGTGTTGTATGGATATCACTGTAGGCATCATGGACTAGGCCTGAGTGACTACTGCAGCAGAATGGAGAAGTAATTATTTATCTGTTACTTTAGCTAAGCTAGTTTCACGGTCACTATCGCTCCTGCTTATTCTGTCGCAGTTAACAGAGCTCTTGCGGGAGACTCTATATGAAAGCCTTGAATCCCTTATTTTGAAGGAATCAGGCAGATTTGAAAGGGACTACTCCAGAGAAAGCCGCGTGAGCACTGCTGCCTTTGTGGTAGTGTGAGCCCTGTAATCAGGATTGCCGATGCTAAGGGAGTCAGACGGCGCTGGTGGGAGCTTGTGCCGACTCTGGCCTTATTCTGGTCCTTTGTTGATATCTTAATAGTATCCTCGCCAAGACATTTCCCAGTTTGCTTCCTGATTTACATAACAGTGGGCAGCATGAATAGTGTGCATATGAGAGCAGAGAACACGTTACCCTTGGGTAAAATGTGGGAAAGCAATATTTAAGTATTGCTTGACTTTTTATTTCTGTCATGTAATAATTGATTATAATTTTGACATCAACCCCCAGTTTTTTAAATAAAAAAAGAGAGGGAGTGCTTCATTTTACGAATTAGTGACTTACAGTGCACTCTTGTGTAGAGTTACTCCACTCTTAAGCCCACGGATTTCAGGGGGCTTTGACTGAAGTAACTGGAGGGTAGAAGCTAACTCTGTATAGGATGGCACTGTAAAAAATAGCTTCCTAGGCTGGATACCTGAATTGTTGGCTACTGTAGTCATTCACCAACTGGATTTTCCTATCTGGTCTATGGGTTGGATCCACCGCAAGGATTCTGCAGGTGGAAGGATTTCCACGCCCATGCCCCCCAGCATTTTAGGAGGCATTTGAAGCAGCATCAAAGGGAGAGGGAGGCAAAAAAAAAAATCACACTCCATGGGTTGAAATTTTTCCATCCTTGGAAATACTCTGGTGGATCCAAGCCAATGTGTGGATCCTATGCATGAATCAACTTGGGACTTCTGCAGGGATAATCAGTAGACTTGCACTGTGTAAATAGTTTGTCAAATGAACACAGAGGTATTTTTTCTACTATTGGATATTTACTTAGTAAATCGGTACATTAAAAAGATTTGTTTAGAATTAATTAGTTATTTTTCTACGGTTATTGTTTTTCTTGTTTGCATATGAACTTAGGCTCTTATCTTAGTGGTGAAAGTATCAACAATGTGTCAGTCAGACTGAAACAGAGGATCAAAATTGACAAATCCTTAATGAGTCAACAGAAATTTGCCCCTTGGCATCCAGCATTTAACACAGACCACTCCAGAGCCTCCTATCTGGCTCATATCTCAGTTTACAGCATAAGAAGGGCATTCACTGCTCTTCTTTTTCAGACCATGCCAACTGAGCTGCTAAAAGGACGATATCTCAAAATCCCATATGACCAACGTACCTGTTTATGTGGGATTTCAGCTACATTTTAGAATGCCCCCCGTACAATGGTCCCAGAATCAAATTCCTCGACCCAATCCTAACAATTTTACAATTCACATTAGGCACTGACATAGTAACCTTTCTACTCTTGGACGTCAATCCCACCATTTCTTACAGAATGGCACTCTATGCTTATGCTGCAAGAAAAATTAGAGATAGGGCTATGGAATGATTCTACTTTTAGAATATCTCATTTAGAAACCTGATCTTAATACCTATATTTTTATTCTGTTCACATATTCTATATTTTTAATACTATCTCATTAATGTCTGTATTTTTTATATTTTATGTCTTATATTGTTATGACCAATGGCTATATATAATAAACTTTTGAGTGGTCAAAATTAGTTATTTTTCTATGATTACTGTTTTTTCTGTTTGGATATGAACTTAGGCTCTTATCTTAGTGGTGAAACTATCAATGATGTGTCAGTCAGACTGAAACAGAGGATCAAAAAGTTCCCCAACCCCATTCCCTTCCTGCCAGTTGCTTAACTGGGAGTCAGGAGGGAGAGAGGCTGATCACAGGCTGTGCTGGGCCTGAGCCCTAGAATCAGTTTCCACAACCAAGGCTCAGTCCTGTGATATGTGAAACCCTGCATGAAGAGGAGTGCCTCTGAACATGTGCCAAGTTCATTTCCTGAAGCAGAGTGAATAGCCACACTCTGCCACTACACAACTTCAGGATTAAGAAGCAGAGCCTTCCAAAGCAGATGGCAGCACCTGACTCCAGCCTTTAGAAAGTAGGCATGAGAGAGAGGCCAAGCCAAGAGTGTGTAAGAAGAGAACTTGAGGCTCACAAAAATAAGATATAATGCAACTACCGAAACTTGTTTGTGTCCAACATCAGTTCCATTTAACTGTCACAGCTGATGGTCATTGATAGTCCTGTGCACCTGATGACAGCAGAAACCCAGCAATCAACTTGAATGTCTTCTTTTTTTCTGTTTCTGAAATATTATGATCCATTTGAATTTCAAGTAGAAGGGAAATGAAATGGATACTGACTGTCACCCTACCACCACTGGTAGAGTGCTCCCTTTCATCATCATTATCTTCTCTAGTAAATAAGCTGAGCCCGGCTGTGATCTTCTTAACTTTTAATTTGGGGGCTGACAACTCCAGGCAAAAAAGCTTACTGGTCAGTTTCCTACTTCCCAGTATGGAATCGCTTTTTGGGACTAGAACTTAATGGAAGAGTTAGCACATCTATCTTATTTCAGAGGAGTTTTTCTTTGTCAGCAGTGTAGCCCTATGCCATTGTGTAGAAGCGATGAGTAGGATATTTTAGGATAGTTATTTGCGGGTTGTCTGATGTATTTAGTATTGTTAACATTTTATTTTTGTTTGATTCTGCTTCTTGCCTGTAGGTACTTCATTAGCAGTCTGAATCCCTGGAGAAAGGTAGCATATAGAGACAGCTGAATCATTAAAGAAACACTCTTGGGTTTTTATTTTACTTTTCCCAATATTTACTTGCAACATTTTTATCCTGCCTCTCATTCATAATTCCAAAGTGGCTTACGGTGTTTTTACTTTGTTCTTAACTAAGAGTTCTTCCAACATTTCAGAGAATAACAATTTTAAATAATTATTATAAAATAAAACCAATACCAAAACAAAAACAGTGGGTAAATAAGAACATGCATCTTCAAAAACAGAAAGGCTGCAGAATTAAAGTTATAAATCAAAATTTGGTTTTGAAAGGACTGCTGAAGTACAAATGTACCATTTGGTAGAATATTGTCTTTACACAAGTTTCTCTCCCCTTAGGGGTTAATGTTCACTTGAATTGCCTGTGAGAGGGCATTCCAAAACTCAAAGATGATTACTGCTTCTCATTTCACCTTACTTTTAAATGAATCATTATCTGGAACATTATCAGTCTCAAATCTCAGGGAGATTCTGTAGGCTGGATCCCATGTTAAAAATCCACATGTGCTTTGGGGCAATTTTCCCCTCCTGTGGCAGCTCTTCCCCAGAAGGAACATTTCAAGGGCATTTAGGGCTGCTTCAAGGGAAACTGACTTTAGACAGAATCTGACCCAAGATATGCTGAAGAACCAACATTGTGAAGAACATGGTTTTGGATCTTAATGTGCCCCTTATACAAAGGAAGGCACTTCCATTTGTGAAATAATAGGTTTGCCAACTAAGGACTGGGAAATTCCTGGAGATTTAGGGGTAGAGCCTTGGGAGAGCAGGGTTTGGGGAGGGGTATAATGCCATAGGGTTTAAGCAGGGTATGATGCCATGGAGCCCACCCTCCAAAACAGACATCCTCTCCAGAGGAACAGCTCTCTGCAGCCTGGAGATCAGATGTAATTCTGGGAGGTCTCCAGGCTCCACCTGTAGATTTGCAACCCTATGAAAGAGGGATCTGCACTTCCCAGTAATTTCCCATCAGAGATTCATACACAAACTAGTGCTGCATCCTAACACTGTTCCTAAAGGTCTCCAGGGACAGCTTTGGAGGGGTATTGGGGGCTGCCAGAAATGGGGGAGGGCAAGCAGATCTGTTCTGCAAGTGGAGCTCCTGCTTGAGGTTAAGATCCAACCCTAAAATTCCTTTATTCTCAGTCTCCTGCCAATTGATCAGCCTTAGCAGAGACCAACATTAAAAACCATGGATGGTGTACTAAATGCAATACTAAAAACAAACAATTACTCTGGTTATATTATATTCCATCCAACATTTATGGTCTTGAATCAGGTGGGGTAGTGTTAAAATTAACGCTTTGCTTCAGGCTCTTGAATATATTTCAGCTGACTAGATTTCATAAAACCATTGGTCCTGTTTCCAACAACTGCCGTGTTGCCAAGAGGCTGGCAAAAGCCAGACAATATGGGCCAAGTTGGTTGTAATGACAACTATAGAATATGCCTGCAACATTCTACCTCCATTCATCAATTTTTCATTCATTTCATTACCAGCAATGGTTTTACAATTCAGTGCATGAATTGTTATAGGGAAACCTAAATAATACAGATCTATTCCCTTTTGTTCCTATCTCTCCATGCCCCTAGATAGTAAATAAATCCCTCAAGGAATCAGTACAGGACAGCCCTTTTTCTGACTCTAGTGTGTCATACATACACATGGTATGCAAAAACCAAAAGTCAAAGCAAACCCCAATAAAAAAAAAAAATCCAAGGCAGTAAGACAATAGAATCCATTGTGTGCTTCGGGGGATATACTACTCATCCTTCTTTCTTTTTCTTCTTTTATAAAATCACTTCTTTGTTGGCAGTTTTTTAAATTAAATATTCTTACAGAATTGGAGGCAGGGGGTTGGTACAGTGACTTCCCATGCTTCCACACACAATTTCAAGCATCCTTCTCATATCCTATTACGTGTCTTGTTCTACACTTTGAATCACAGAGTTCCATACCTCATCTAATCTTCTTAAGCTTTTTGATTCTAAATAAGCTATCGATCTAACAAGGCCATTTGGAGAGAAGTGAGCAGTTCCAATGTTGGGCTCTTGCAGTGCTGTCCTAAGCAGTTACGCACTTTTCTAAGCTCACAATGGATTTAGAAGTGTGTAACTCTGCCTGGATAGACCACGATAGCCAGGCCTCATTAGATCTTGGAAGCTAAGTAAGGTCAGCCTGGTTAGTATCTGGATGGGAAACCACCAAAGAAGATCTGGTTTGCTTATGCAGAAGCAGGTAATGGCAAACCACCTCTGAACGTTTCTTACCTTGGAAAACCTATGGGGCTGCCATATGTCGGCTGCAACTTGACCACAAAAACAACTACCACCTCTGCTTAGCCTAAAGTAACAACTAGTGGCCCTGGATGGGGAAAATACACATCCCCATTAACCTGAACAGTATGATATGCACAGGGCTGCACATCCAGGGGAGCACATATATTCAGATTAGATATGCTATCCATTGCAAAGGCCTTTAACATATAGAAAGCAACTGGATTTTTTTTTCAAAAAACGTTCATTCGCAAAAGAAGAGATTTTTGACTACCATTTTATGTTAAAGGTTTCCCTTTCTCGAAAGCCAGTCGAATCCAACTCTAGGGGTGTGGTGCTCATCTCCATTTCCAAGCCGAAGAGCCAGCACTGTCCGAAGACGTTTCCATGGCCATGTGGCTGGCATGACTAGACACCGAGGCACACGGGACGCTGTTACCTTCCCACCAAAGAGGTACCTATTTATCTACTTGCAGTTTCTTGCTTCTGAACTGCTAGGTTGGCATAGGTCTCAAAACTGCTGAACTACTGACCTTCCGGTTGGCAGTTCAGCATCTTAACCACTGAGCCACTGCAGCTCGCACCATTTTATGTTACTACGTAACATTTTATATTACTAGTAAGTCTCACTTATTTTACTGGAAGAACTAGGAAGGTGCTTAAATCATGGATCTTAAGTGAATCTAACATCACCTAGATAGTGCCCCATAGTTAGAACTCTGAACTCCGTAATACACAAGTCTTTGCAATCCTATCCTCCTCAATTCATACCTGTTAGAGAGGGTTGCCAGGCCATGCCGGGAGCTGGGGAGAGGGCATGGGAGAAGTGATGCTCCATGCATGACGATGCCACTTCTGTGGAAAGCTGGAACTGATGTCATGTTGCTATAGGAATTGCCAGAGACGTAAGAGTTTCAGGAGACTTGGCAAACCTACTTGGGGATACGTGTACTCTTGAGGCCTCATACTGGAAGAATCAAAAAGACATGCATGTGAGCAGAGGACATTGACATCATCAGTGCCTTCCACAAGCAGAGTCATGAGACCAAGGCAACAGCAGCCCTTACTGGGCCCTGCTGGCCACACATTCAGCAGTTAGGTGCATAATAGCTGAGTTAGCAGGCCTCATGTATCCACATGGTTGTCCTATAATACATTCTGCAAAAGGCACTGGGCCTCCCCTTTTCTCCCACTGATGCTTTTGTACCTTTAGTGAACTGTCTCATAAGCCACTGCGAACAGCACTCTGATTTTTCCAATTCCATTAGTTGAATCTTATGGACAGTCTCCAAAGTCCCTGAGATATACAGAGACTTAGATCTACCATCGTTCCCTGAGCTTGTCTTTCTACAGCTAAGTGTGCCTTAGACTGAGCCATCCCTAGCTGAGGAGGAGGAGGAAGAAGAAGAAGGAGAAGGAGAAGAGGAAGATGACACTGGATTTACACCCTGCCCGTCACTACCTGAAGAAGTCTCAGAGCACCTTACAATCTCCTTTCCCTTCCCCTCTCCACAACAGACACCCTGTGAGATAGGTGGGGCTGAGACAGCTCTTTCGAGAACTGCTCCTGAGAGAACAGCTCTGAAAGAACTTGTAACTGACCCAAGGTCACACCAGCAGCTGCATGTGGAGGAGTGAGGAATCAAACCTGGTTCTCCCAGATTAGAGTCCATGCTCCTAACCACCACACCAGACTGGCCCCCAATTCCATCCCATTCTCTTGTACCCACTGAAAGAGAAATTGGGAGGGGAGTGTAAGTAAACAGACCATTACTTCACATATTTATTATTAGTTCAGGCATAAGCCAAGCACTGTAAAAACAGATTCAGACGTTGAAGCCTTGTTCAAATGAACAACCTGGTTTTGGTCTAGAGTTACCAACTCCAGATTGTGAAATTCCTGGAGATTTGGGGGTGGAGCCTGGAGAGGGCTGGGTTTGAGGAAGGGAGGGGCTTCAGCAGGGTATAACACCATACAGTCCACCCTCCAAAGCAGCCACTTTTCCCAGGGGAACTTTTATGTAACCTGGAGATCAGTTCTAATTCAGGGAGATTTCCAGGCCCTACCTGGAGAATGCAACCCTATGTAGGTTGATAAAGATCCTGAAAAGTCCCACGTTGGACAATACATCCTATACTTATGTATAACTGTTTTTAGGGGGACTGAATTACATTCAGGGACAGCTTCCTTTCAGGTAAACTCAGTACTTTATTTGCCAATTCAAATTGTATTAGAATAGATTCTGCCTCTAATGTGCAGATGTCACCACTGCTATGCTTATTATGGATATTTCTAGCCCAAAAGTATCCCATTGTAGAGGCTTGATTACTAGTTCTCAGTATTAGCAAAGCACAATAGATTGGCATTCTCCTGACATATCAGTAGTTACACTGGCAGCCAAGTTTTCCCCAATTGGCAGGAGAGTTTCTAACACCAGCCTTGTTCAATTCCTTTTCCAGATAGTCTCTCAAGAGTTTATCATCTTGCTATTCTTTTCATTTGTTTAATCCACTAAAAAATCCTTCTAAGCATGTCTTGTGATGCTGAGTTCCACAAGCCAATAGTATATTTTAAGCTCATTGAAAGTTGCTCCTTTGATCAGCATTAATGTTATTGGTTTCCACTCTGCTTAACCGTGTCAGGTTCATAACTATATGTATAATTTCTGATGCAGTTCTTCCTTTCTTTTTGGTTGGACTTAGAAGTTGTTGTATTTTAGATGTAGCATTTTCCATTTTGATAGTTGCACATGCTACAATCATATATCCAGTAATGCAGACTTGGGTCCCAGAGGGGTATTCATTTAGAACTGGGGCACAGGATTGCAGTCATGCCTATTAATCCATCAGTCTGTTTTAAAGATTTATATCCAGCCTCCCACCCTAATTGTTCGCAGTGTGGTTTACAGACAGGGTTGCCAACCTGCAAGTAGGACTGGAGATCTCATGGAATTATGAATGACAACAGAAAATAGAGAAAATGACTGCTTTGGAGAATGGACTCTATGGTATTATACTCCACTGAGGTCCCTCCCCATCTCAAACTTCCTAGGCTCCACACGGGAAATTTTTCAGTCCCGCACTGGCAACCCGTTACAGATTAGCACAGCATAAAACATAACTTCTCCCCAAGACTGCTCTCATTTTCTGGCTAATGGCTGGGATCATGATGGTGTTCCCCTTACCATGGTGTTGTTTGTTTGTTTGTTTCTGGGATGCTTAGAAATCTTTTAAAATTATATAATAGTTCTAGGCAACTTTGTGCCCTGATCTGGATGGCCCAGGCTAGCCGATCTCATCTGGTCTCAGAAGCTAAGCAGGGTAGGCCCTGGTTAGTATTTGGATGAGAGACCATCAAGGAAGTCCAAAGGTCGTGACATGGAAGCAAGCAAGTGGCAAACCACCTATGAACGTCTCTTGCCTGGAAAAACCCACCTGGTTGCCATAAGTCAGCTGTAGCTTGATGGCACTTTACACAACCACCAGGCAACTTTGTGACATCTCAGAGCAGGTATAAAATTCCTGTATGAATCCATTTTAGTAGAACTGTTTTGCTCATTAGCCCAGCGTTGTAATATCTAGGTTTGCCTCCTTCTACAAGAACTGGGATGAGAACTGGGAGAGAAGCATTTAGTAGCTGTAAGAACTCCACATAGAGATTTGCCCGCGTATAAAAAGCTTTCAAGCCTATTGAAGGGCTAGTCCCAGATAGTATACTGCATAGCAACATAGAGAATGTTCTGTTCATCTGCAAAATAGGATTCAAACACATAATGGTTGCTGGTAATCACTTCTGATGAAGTTTTCCATCGAAACGAAATTGAAGCCGGACTCTTCGTAAAACTGTTGATACTGTTGGACTGTAAATTGTTGGAAAACTGTTGACACTGTTGGATTGTAAACTGTTGGTCTGTAACACTGGATGTTCTACAAATATATTTCTATTTGCACACTTGATGTGTTTACTATTCTAATATGTACTTTTTGCATATGATAGCGACTTCCCCAGTTTGTGTGTTTTTTGATTCATATATACTGGGAGGTTTCTGCTGTGTTGTTACCAGGAACAGTATTACCATGTTCAAATTTCCTTCAGATAAGAGAGCACTGAAGACTTTGTAAGATTTGTTTTATTTTAAAAAATGCAAGCAGGATCTATTGGAAGCAACTAGAACCCTCAAAGCAGTTACCAGTCCTGCTAACTCTGCATCAGAGAGGCCACATCTGTAGTGCAGCTCTCTTCCCATGTTTCATATCCAACCTGAAACAGTTATCCTTCTCCTATCACAGAACATTGGTGTGAGACCCCAACTCCCCTACAGTCAGGAAGATTGGACCTAGTAAATTGGCTCTTATTAATAGGTGTCAACCAGAAAACAGATTTATGCCATCTTTCCGCTTGATTTAGGGTCCCCAAAGCAGCAATCAAAACATTATATATATATATATATATATATATATATATATAAAATTAATGAAACACACATACATACATAAACAGGAAGGTGGGTCAGTTTGCCAAGCAAAACAGAAAAGTCTTTACCCACTGATGGAAGACAATGATGGGGACAAAGGAACCTCCTTAGGAACAGAATTCATGGCTGTGGTCATATGTGCGAAATAAAGTGTGTGGGGGGGAAGCAAGGCTATTCCCTTCAGAGGAATTCTACCCGCAGTTGCATGATCACGCAGTCCTTTGAAACTGCAGGCACAGCCCACCACTGCGTGATCAGACACAACTGCGGGTGAGTCTTTTTTTTTTTTCTGTTTGTTTCTGATGCGCTTCGGCAAGGAATTGATGAATTGCACCTCCGTACTGAGTGCTCCCTATGGAGTGTGCGATGATGCACATACTGAGAAAGGGGGGGACACAATGGCATGGAGTCGGGATGACCATCCCAATGCCATGAGAGTGTGCTGGACTGATCAGACAGGGAAAGTCCCTCCATGGCCTGTAGCAACCCATTTGCTACCAGACTTTCCCCAGTGCCTGTTTACTCCACTTCTGTGGCGGAGCAACTCAGATTGCTGATGGGGGCGCTTCCCAGATGTTCATGTCTGATCACACCCTTTAAATCTACCCGGCATTCATGCCTACGTCAGAGCTAATTGTGCGTATGATCGCAGCCGATACTTTTGGTGCCACAACTAAGAAGGCCCTTTTGGATTATTAGAAGTCATTAGTGTAATTAAGGATGGTCACTCACCAGCTGTACTACCATCACCCTGCTTGTATATCAGGTAAATCAGAAAGGCAGGGTTTTATTGAAGCACAGCATTTATTTATGACTGATTCATATGCTTTGTGAGTGACCTAATTGTCTATTTAAGAGCTGCCTTCTGAGTGGAGCAGTTAGGAAGCAGGGGGAGAGAAGCAGAACTTTGGCTGTGTGGGTTCATGCATATTTTGAAATTTGACCCCTGCATGTAAACAAAGAAATCCCAATAGGGACCCAAAGATGACAAAGAAGAATATGTACAGGGATTCTCAAAATCAACGGTGGCTCTCGTTTTTGAATATCTAAACCCATTTCATTGCACAGTTTTCCCTAGATATATTTTTTTACATGATCCAGGGTGATGACACTGCTGCCTGTGCACACAATAATCCCTCCATACTCTGTTGCATTTCCCTCGTGCTGTTACACTTCATCATGTCACTGCTCTCGTGGCTGCATCCACTCCAGTGCCAAGGACTCGCATAAAGACCTGCTCCACTTAAGCCCCACTTGAGGGCTGAATATGGCTTAAGTGGACCCTGAAGCACTACAGGGAAGCACTCGTCGTTGCTTTGGATTTGTTCCCAAGCAATAATTAATGTCATAATAAAATTAGGATATCCTTTGCATGCTCATCGCTATTTTAAAATATATATATTGGCCCAGAGTCCATTATGATGGCACAGTGGGACTCCGGATGGTCTACTGGTGCCCCAAGTGGCTGAGCCTCCACTGGTGTCCCAACTTGTCCAAATGCACAGCCAGCCTAGTTCCCGACTAGGGAAATGGCCAAAAACCACTGCACTGACAAAGCCCATCCTAGATGCTGAGCAATTTTAATCCACAACAGAACATAAACAATAATGCCTTGTACAGATAAGAGAAGATAAGGGCCACTTAAACTCACAGGCATGTGTGCCTACCCTTAATCACCATGCTTAAAAACACACAAACAAAAAAAGAACCCCTATCATCCTAGAATGGTCAATGGAGTTTTTAACAGTTATCTGGATTCTCCATCTACTTACATCCAATTCCCGGGTAGGCAATAATAGCTATTGTTCCTCTTGCAGTTATCTTTTTTAAAAATTACAGATGTGACTTATGGATGGAATTTTATGCATCCTGACAAATACTCATGCCAGAAGAGGCCCTTTGTCCAAAGACAGATGAGAAGCTGCCATGCTAAAATTGGGCCCCAGAGTTGAGATTACAGTTGACATCCTGGCTCTTCTTTCTGCCCTAGACAACCCTGTGAACTTCACAAGATAATGTGAATGAGGTCCTCGCAGAGTGGCCCCTCATGTTAACATCGCTGTAACACAGAGGGGTACCTTTTTTGACCGCTTGACTCCCTCTGACATTAATAGAAGTTTCACAGCTAAATCCCCTCTGCTCTAATCTGACAAATTTATCCAAATGGAAAATTACACTCCGCATGTCTTCATTCAGGAGGGCGACATGTTTTGCTGTGTAGCGGCACATGCACGGCTAATCAGCATTTAACATGGAGATCCTATTTCATGCTTTAAATCTCCAAAGTACAGCAGAAAAAAAGTCTGCTGTGTCTGAAGTGTGGAGCTGGTTGAGTTATTCATTGTGAAGAAATTAGCCCCTTTCCTATTCACAACCCATTCAGAAAATGATCTTTGATTTCTGGGAATGTAATTGTTATTCATAAGGATCTGCCAAATAGTCTGAATATGATTTTTTTTAAGGTTATGGGTTGTTTAAGGGCTGCTCTGGCACAGTCTTCTAAGAGTTGTGTACTATGAATCACAAAAACACAGTTCTTTTTATTACCCATTCTTCTTTAGCAAAATGGGATACTCTCAACATGTAAAATAGCAAATAATGGGAAGTTTACAGAGGTCCATTTTGTGCACTGATAAATTTATGCTACTCCTCTTTGCTTGGCAAGCAACTACTGGTTTCCCCTCCAATACAGGGTCTTCTGAATGGCTCGTCACAAGAACAAATCACAGTGTTAAAATGTTGTCACAATTGTTAACAGATGTGAGTTGAATTGAGATGGTCAAAAGTGATGGTGCCAATGAATGGTTCTGATAACCTGTTCACCAGATACATGGCTAGAATCAGCCACAACAACATATTCCCTTGTGCAATGCTATATGAAACCCCCCACCCCAAGCATAGTACATATCTGTTCCTTGGAATGTCCTGAAAGGTATCCCAAACCTTTGGATAATCAGAAGTTTGAATAAAGCTGATCAGGTTGAATTGTGGTTACAGAGAAGAGGAGGAGGGGAGAGGAGGGGAGAGGAGGGAAGAGAAGAAAAGAGAAAAGAAGAGAGGAGAGGAGAGGAGAGGAGAGGAGAGGAGAGGAGAGGAGAGGAGAGAGGAGAGGAGAGGAGAAGAGAAGAAGAAGAGAAGAGAAGAGAAGAGAAGAGAAGAGAGAAGAGAAGAGAAGAGAAGAGAAGAGAAGAGAGAGAGAAGAGAGAGAGGAGGGGAGGGGAGGGGAGAGGAGAGAAGAAAAGACAAGATATTGGATTTATACCCCAAGAGGGACTTGTTGACAATCTCCTGCAGGGCAAAGAAAATTTATACCTGAAAGACATGTGACAGATTTCACACCAACCTGTAATGCTGATTGGAGGGGCATGATAAATGATAGATGGGGCACTACCCCTTTTTGCATGACTACGGGACTGCTTTGGAGCTAAGCAGGGTAGGCCACAGTCAGTACTTGGATGAGAGATCACCAAGGTAAACCGCCTCTGCTCATCTCACGCCTGGAATGTCCCAAGGAAGGGGTCATCGTAAGTTGGTTGTGACTTAATGGCACGTTCTTCTTCAGTTTACCCAACTAGAATTCCCAGGACTGAGCTTTGAAGAAAGTGATGACTGTTAAACTAGTTTAAGCCATCAATGTGGTTCCCACTCAAACAGTGACCACTATTTCAGCAACACTGGCTGCTTGGCAGGAAGTAAGAGAGAAAAGGCAAGGGTCTGCGCATGTGCCTCAGTATAAAGCACTTTCAGGTACCTAGAATTCAACACCTATACACTGTGGAAAGGTTTTCTGAGAGAGGTCCTCTTCTATTCCTTTATTCCCTGTGTTTTTAAAGAGGTCTCCTTGAATGTGCACTCAATGCTTTCATAACATCAATCCACAGCCTGCACATGCTAGCAGCATCACCTTGTGCTGGAAGCTCACATGGATCTACACATTGAAAATACACATGGGAGTGACTACAGGCATAGCACTGTCAGTTCCTCAAGAAGATGAGGACCTCCCAGGTACATATCCTTTGTAGACCTCATCTAGCAATGTCTTTTGAACATGACTTCCCAAACCCAATAAAACTTTCCTATGAATTGGAATAATCTGGTGCATGTGCTGATTGGTTCTCTTGACTGAAATGAACAGAGACCCCTGTTGCCTGGTTTTCAACAGATCTCTGGATTGGGGCATAAAGAGCTATGTTCCATATCCAAAAAGGACTCTACCCACTGCACACATAGCAGCCAGCAGCTGGAATCGGAATCATTTCAGCCATAGCACTTAAGGATAGGCTAATACTCCCATCCCCATAACTAACCCGAGACCACTTGTTTTTTCTGAGTATTCCTGCAGAACACTTGAAAAATTTTAATGGGCATTCAACAGAATATTTGTAAAATGCACTTGCAAATGTACACATGGAAGTGCCACAACCACATCTACCTGAGCCATGAGTGTTTAATATGAGAACTGGGACATCCTAAGGGGGAATATTTTGTACATTGCTAAACCAACTACAGCCATCAGGTTCTGCTAGCCTATGGCAGACTTTGAAAAACACAAAAGCAGTCCTGTGTCAGTTAAGTTGCTATTCCTTAAACAGACCATCTTCAACTATAGCTATACTGGCAAATGAGTTAGAGACCTAGCAGATGTTTCCATTCCACAAACACATTTCTTTTTATAATGTGATTTGGGTGGATGTGTTTGATTTATACATCTAGAGTCAGACCCACCACTGTTAGAACTAAGTTTGAACTTACTGAAGTAAATGAATGTGGGCCCCACTTATGAGAGCACTATTCCAGCAGCCTCGACAGTGGATTCATATTTCTCCTCAGAGCTAAAAATACCTTTCCATTTGAAGACTCTCCTTTGAGTTTACATCCCTCAGGACGACAGCGCTGAACTGCCTGGAGGGGCTTTTGTGAACAGAGAACTCACTAAATGTGATCACAACATACTTTACAGCATAAGGTGAGTCCCAAGGGATCTCCCACATAAAATTCCTAAACACTGAGGAGAGGTAAAGCTGTCTGTCTAATCTATGGAAATGCAAGTTTTAGGCACTGCCAAACTGGAATCTGAAAGAACAAACTCACTTTAAAAAGACCAGGCCATATTTTCTCCTGAGCAGAGAGGGAGGGGGAAAAATGATGAGATTATCTTTTCCTAAATTTCATACATTGTAATTACCAACTATCCTACGCATCCATATTACTTAGAATAAATTGTCAAAGTTAATTGGCCATTCTTTCAACATTGGTAAATTATTCTTCTATTGTGGATGCTGGCTTGATCATTCAAATACAGTAATTTTCATTTACTTAGAGTCTTTGACAATTTTCGGAATAACTACTGTGTCATTTCTTTCAGAAACCTATTAAGTAATTGTTATTGTATGGAGAGCTGGTCTGTCCAGATTTAAAACAAGAGAATCGATGATCAGGAGATGGAGGTCATATAAAAAGTAACTCTGAAGTAAAATTAACAGGACTTGGAAAGCCAAATTCAATCGCTAATAAGTATTATCTGTAGGCAAATTTCCTGAGCTTGATTTGAATTTCACATTGGGGTTAGACTGATGCAAGTGAGGTCAGAATCAAGCATTTGAATATAACTGTGGATAGGTTGTTGGCCTGGCCCTCTCTGCTATTATCCTATGTGACACTGAGGATTTGTACTCCAAATTTACCCCCCACCTAGAGAGCAAACCGATGATTTAGTAACAGAAATTGCCTTAATACAAAGACTGACATGGTACATTGCATGCATTCTATGGCGAGAAGACCTTACAAGAAAAGAATAACTTAGAAATAGAAAAGAGAAATAATTGTAAGGTTGGATGCGAAGGCCATGCCGTGTCCCCCAGATGTACAGCAATTCCACCATCGGAAAAGAAGCTTCCACCTTCCTCCTTCTACTGCAGCCCATCAAGAGCCTCAAAATGTTGCTCTGGGAGATCAGGAGACCTTCAGAAACAGCATGCAGATAACACAGAAGTCTGAAGTGTAGGGGAAGGGTGAAGTAACAAAAAAATAATCTCCATTCATTGGTGGAAATAGACATTGGGCTCAAAACTATAAAAAGGGCAACAATTAAGATACGGAAGCAAAAGGAAAAGAGGAGAGAGATGTTAGAGTTAAGGGTAAATCTAAAATCATTGGAAGAAGAAGAAGAAAAAGAAGAAGAAGAAGAGGAGGAGGAGGAGGAATTTGGATTTATACCTTGCCCTTCACTTGGAGTCTCAGAGTGGCTTACAAACTCCTTTCCTTTCCCCTCCCTATAACAGACACCCTGTGAGGTAGGTGGGGCTGAGAGAGCTCTTTCCAGAACTGTCCTTGAGAGAACAGCTCTGACAGAGCTATGGCTTGCCCAATGTCACATCAGCAGCTGCAAGTGGACGAGTGGGGAATCAAACCCGGTTCTCCCAGATTAGAGTTCACGCACCTAATCACTACACCAAACTGGCTCTTCGTACAGTGTAAATGCATGAAGTAAGTACGTCTGTCATATAAAAGTATAAGATTCAAAAGCCCCCCTCCTATTCTTTCTGTAGCACATGGAGACTCACCATTTCAACTCTCATGAGACTAGCAAATATCCATCTCAGTGCCATCAATGATTGAACCCATAAACCATCATATTTTGAAGGCATCTATAAGAAAGAAATGTAAGCCAGAACCAAAATGTTCAACTCAACAGAACAAAGTAATGCTCTACTTCATTCCCAAGGACAATCAGATTTTGGCTTCTCTACCAACAACCCAGTTGTCCAGAGGGAGGGACTGTCCAATATTTGCCCCCTGAGAAGCAACCCAGATTAGATGGGTGGCCCTGAGTATGCCTTGATACTCAGCACTATTTTAGAGAATTAGTTCCCACCCAGGAACTCCTTTGAATTGCATAGCAGGTTGGGACCACTGTGATATCAGGGACAGGATGGGACCCTGCCTGCCCTCCCATACTGTTTTTTTCTAACCAAAATGGTGCAATGGGGCATATCGGCAAATAAATGCCCCTCTGGGGCATTTCAGGTTGGAAAAAAACAGTTACAAGCCTATTTGCATGCTAGCAATATGCACTGGGAATCTTCTGATCTATCACTATTTATTTTGTAACCAGAGACTCTACCATCATTGTTAATTAGTGTTGCAAGGGCCAGAGAAGAGGTCTCAGCATTAGAAAGCAGTAAGAAATGCATCATCTGTGTAATACAAAGTTTAAATTCGCATTCTCCAAATCTCTCCTTCCCAGTATCTGTTGCCTGTCGTACAGTACAAACAAGTGGCTCTAGAGCCAAATTTTTAAAAGGAGGGTGACGTGGGACCAGCCTTGCTTTCTACTTCTTGCCAAATAAGTAGGATCCAAATCTATTCAGTTGGTTATTGCATGAGAGTTCTTTGCCAGTGCAACTGAATTTACTCAGAAACTGAACATATGGGACTTTTGTGCCTCAGACTGATTTGGCTGGTATTCTTCAGTGGGTAACTGTATCGTTTCAGAAAGTATTTGTTTAAATAGTTTGTTGAAAAGGTTTTATCATAACTATTTTAGTTTTAATCTCCTGATTTTATGTAAAACAAGTGGTAGAAATGATCAGCCCTAATTAAAATGTGAACTGCTTGAATCTCAACCACATGCTCAACAGAGGACTGTTTCCTATTTAAGCAGGTTGGAACCAGTGTCCCTGCCATAGATAATTTTTTTCATTTCACTTTCCCCTCAAATATACATTTTTTCTTTAATCGGATATCTTCTTTTTTAAATGCACTGAATCTATACAATTTCATGTGCACCCATGTGACCTACATCAAGGATTCGATGCCCTGTGAATGGAACTCTGAGATATTGCTGTTGGGTATCCATATAGCAAGGGTTATACAATGTGAGAAGCAACACTCCCTCCTAGCTGTCCTCCCTTCCCAAGAAATTTATTAAAGAAATTAATAGGTGGTGGAAATGTGCTCAATCAAATCTAAAACATTAAATCCAATATGTGAAAAAAGGACCTCTGCTAACGAAAGAGGAGGGGCAAGACAATATCCGTGATGACACTTTGTCCAAACTGATGGTTCAAAAGTCACTATTTCTTCTGGCTGTAATCCTGCACCCAATTAGAAGCCCTTACAAAGATGATTTAGAGAGCAGCACAGTTGATGCTTCCTAGTGCACCATCCCACATTACTGTGGTAATAGCTAAACCCATTGCTTAGATGTACACAGACAACGTGGAATGTGGTCACGCTGGTACAATCCTGCTGATGCTCCCACTAGTGCTAGCCGCATGGCTATGGTTTGTCCCATGGGACCCAACCACGCCATGTGAGAACTAATTAAATCCTAATCACAACATCATAGGAAGATGACACTGAAAGGGGAGCCATGCTATCCTGTATCACCTCAGTGAGTCCCACTGCTGTACACACAGAGAGGTACAGTAGCCGGATTCCAGCCTCTTTTGAAATGCTTTCAGAAACAGAGCTCTGATCAGGGATGCAGTAAACAGGGACAGAGACAGAAGGATATGCATACTGCACTGAAGACACAAAAGTATTTGCAACCACAGATTGCACCAAATGGAGAGATCAAGTTTGCTCATTTTCCCATCTTTATCATCCTAGTGGTGCACACACAAATAAGGTCACATACTTGCCACAAGAGCAAAAGGGCCTGTGTTGCCTTTACAGCCCTAGCATATGAGCTTAGGCTACCAAATTTCATCAGTAATACATGGTAAGTATCTTGTGTAGTTCCAAGCAAAATCCCCTCAGGCTGAAGTAGCTCAGTTTAAGAGCATCCCCCTCCCTGCAAAAAAAAAAAAAAAAAGCTGACTGATTTTCCAGCATAATGTTGTTGGTTTTGTTTTATTGCTTCTTGACTAAGAAATATCTCACGGAAGAGACAATAACCTTGGGCCTCCTCAATTGAAGGAAAAGCTATTACAAAGTGGAAGAGAGCCTCTGGTGACCTCTTTCAGAGAGGGGACAGGGAGGGAAGAGACCACACTTCTCAGCAGAGAAGGGGAGGGGATGCAAGGAATTAGTGCTGAATGATTGGTGGGGGGTGGGATGAAGAACACATGCTGTCATATTTCTAGACCATTATGGGCCATTATTGGGAAAGAGCATTCCAGAATTTCCTAGCCTTTAATTTGCAGGCATTACAAAGCTGATGCAAAATATTATTTTGATAACACTATATATTAGTCTTCTTAGTCTTCATTAGTCCTCTTCCTAGCCCAGAGACTGTTTGCGTTTCCAGGTGCTCATGTTCCATTTGTCAATTCGTGTGCGCTCAAAGATTATCAGGGTTTCCATACTCAGAACAAATATGGGAAGGGGGGGGGAGAAAAAAAGAATGCTTGGTTAAAATGTTAGGCAGCACTTAATATAGTTATCCTTATTGTGTGGCCTTTAGATCTACATTACAATTTTGTCACCGGCTCAATGTAATATCAGGAAATTCCCTTAAAATAAAAACTAGCGAGTGTGTTATGAAATTACCGCCAGGACAGATGGCCGGATCCTGTCATTGGAAATAAAAGTAATGTTATAAGTGTATAACTCCATTGGGGAAATTGAGTACCATAATAAAGGAGACTTCCACTTTTCCGCAATGAAATTCAATGACTGTTGAGGAGTTTAGGGTTTAGAAAATTGAAAAATGAAACCTTTGGTTTTTTCGTTGCTGTTTGATGATGTGTAGCAAGTCCCTTTATGGACTGAGGCTAACATCCAAATAGTAACAAGCTTGCAGTGAATAGAGCCCACAGAGGATAAGCTACTAAATCTTGCAATAAAAGCGGTGTGATTTACAGTAAATTCCAGAGGGCTGACAGCACCACAGCTGAGGGCATAAACACTTCTTTCATGGCTGAAGCTTCAGTCGGCTCTGTCTGCTGTGAAGTACAATTGAGCAGTGAGGCATGCTGCTTACCAGCAATGACTTTGATAAATAACTAGGAAGTCCCACTGTTGGCTTAAAACTAGAAGTTGTTCAGTTGCAATTCTGCATTTGTCCTGCTTTAATGGGTATGGAAGTGGCTTTCGCTGTAATCTGTCAGTGATTGATTAGGCCTGCCTGAATCCCCCCTCGCCACTCAGTTTGCAGCTCCCTGGCTCTCCGCAGTTAAAAAACAAAATTGGTACATATCTGATTGCCCTCTTATGAGGAAAGTAAACACTCTTAATTCTGCTCAAGTGAGTATGAGTTAAATGGCCACCGCTGATAAATTGTCAACAACAAGGCGACACGTTTTGACAATTGAGCACATCGGCATGTGAGCTCTGTTGGGCTGCGATTTAAAATTCCAATCAGCGTAAGGGATTTTATGTAAGGGCAACGCATCTGAGAAGGCAGAAGACTATATTGAGGGCTCAGAATCATATGAATACTGAGTACTTGGGGCTTGTGCAGAAGCTCTCCCTGAGTAAACTGGGTATTTAACACAGAGACTCTCAGAAGAAAGCAGCCATGAGACAGGATGCAAAATACAGCAAGGAATTAATGTATATGTTAATATACATTTCTGGTTACAACATAATGGGACCCTGGAGGAGGGGGGAAATATGAACACTTTCGGCTGGTTGAAAATGGGATGGCGTCCATTTGTCAACTGTGAGCTGCTTCCTCTACCCCAGATCCAGTCATTTGTTTGACTGAGCTATGTGATGATATTGTGGAATACTCTTACAATTCTAGCTGTTCAAGGACAAAATGTCAGCAGTAGAATATTGACAAACAATGCAGCTCCTCTGAGACAAGTCCATTGGGGGGGGAGTTGATACGAGGCTTACAGACTGGAGGAACAATATGGTCCTAGCAGGAAAAGCATGCAAAAGCAGAGATGCTAGATAAGAGAACTTGAGGCTCTGCAAGTAGAGTGGGACAAGGCCACAGGAAGCAAGGGAACTGATACAGGGTGGCCTAAATTTCATGGCGCTTAAGGAAATGCAAAAACAGTTGTAGAAGGAAGAACTGAATGAAGAAATGGGAAGGAGAATTCAGGAAAACCTTTACTTAAAGCTCAGGAATTGTCAAGGCTGTGTGATACTGATAGCAAGCCCATGGACAGGCATGGGAAGTTACTAAAGATGGAGGAATGTGAACAAGGAGACCAGACCAGACACTTGTGGGTTAAGGCTGAACGTTACTATATTGTACACAGTGTTTGTCTGTAAAGTGTCATCAAGTCACAGAGAACTTACGGCAGCCCCAGCAAGGGGCTTTCAAGGCAAGTTAGAAGCAGAGATGGTTTGCCATTGCTTTCATCTGCAGGCTTCCTTGGAGGTCTCCCTTCCAAGTACTAACCAAGGCTGACCCTTCTTAGCTTCCGAGATCTGATGAGATTCGGCTGTTCCGTGCTACCTTCCCTCATCATATTGTACATCATACTATAAGGATTGTAGCTAGGATGAAACTCCTGGAAAACTTGTACCTCACTTGACGGGAGTGCTGGGGCTCAGTGGGATAGCCTCTGCTTTGCAGGCAGAAGGTCCCAAGTTCAATCCCAGGCATCTCCAGTTGAAAGGACCACAGAGCAGGTGATGTGAAAGACATCAGTCTGAGATCCTGGAGAGCCACTTCCAATCTGAGTAGGCAATAGTGAACTTGATGGACCAATGGTCCAATTCAGTATAAGGCCGCTTCATGTGTGTTCACCTAAGTTTTGTTGTTTTTTTAGTTTAATTTAATTTTTATTTATCCAATTTATACCCTGCCCTCCCCACCACAGCAGGCTCAGGGCGGCTTACTTGAGAGTAAATATATAAATAACAATTAAATTATCATAAAAATATCTAAAAACAGTTCATTATAAAACAGTACAATATCCTAAAATGCTAGCATGTTGGTTTAATCTCATAATGATGGTGGTACCATATGAGAGCATTCAATAGATTACCTAGATGTTGAGCTCACTGATCTTTCCCAGATATAATTGGCAGGCACAGGCTGCTGATAGCAAGCCAAGGGCCAGGGCTCTATGAATTTCAGTTGTTGTCGATAATGGTGTTGTTGATAATGGTGGTGGCTCCTTAGTTGAAGGCCTGCTGGAAGAGCTTCATCTTACAGGGCCTGTTGAACTATAAAAGTCCCACCAGTATGGGGCCACCACCAAAAAAGCTCTGGCTCTGGTTGCAGCCAGCCTGACATCTTTGGGACCCAGGAGAGCCAATCAGTTTTGTTGTTGTTGTTACAAAGGCCATTAAATCTGTAGCATGAATGTTTCCATTTGAAGTATGGGACCCTGTTTTGAGATCAGTTTTCTAGAAAAATAAAAACCTGCTTTGGCTACTATGATGAAAGGTATAGTAATGTTCTTTAAAACTGGTATCAGGTAACTTAAAGCAAGGATCGTCATCTTTTCTAGCCTAGACATGGAATTCTTTTCTGGCTGACTCTCCCTGCTATTATGTCACCATTTTCATCCCTGCAAAGTGACTGGAAGAGTCTGGTCTACCTGATAAGGAAGGCTGGTGATCTTCTTATTTGGAGAATGGAGATGATTGAACCTAGAGCCTCCTCCATGCAAAGCAGATGCTCTGCCACCAAGCCACAGCCCCACACTGTGGAAGGCAACAATTTGTATACAGGAAAGGTATATCAGGTAGTTCTTTTTTCCATTTTGTTATATTTTGACATCTAGATGAACCAAAAGCTGTCCACAATGAAGTTCACCAATTAAACAAATAAAAGTCCCACCAACTTTATCAATGAAAATCCATATGGATTGTAGAAACCAAATTCTTCTACAAAACATTCAGTTAAAAAAATCCAAAAGATTATGCAGTAGACACAATAGATTATTTCAAACATTTCTGAAGGGAAAAATGCCTTAAGCATTTCAGTTAAATGCTTGAAACCTTTCCAGTGTTAGGGCAGCAGATACATAAGGAGTTGTGACGGATTGCATTTTTTAAGAGGCTTAAAAGTGCTGTACCAACAATTAAAGGACTGTGAGGAGTTAATTCTTCACAGAGCCAGACAGCCTTGAGTGACAAGCTGCTCTAAGCAATCTGATTGGTTAGCATCAGCTGAGCAGAAAAAGTCTTGAGAGAGCTGGTTGCTGAGGAGATCCAGTCAGATTCCCTCTGTAACTGAGAAAAGACATGTACTGAGACGATCTGAGAACAGCCCTGACAGAAAAAGGGTTTAATGCTGACAGAGTCAGATTTTTACCTTGACTGAACACAGTCTGAGTTCAGCATTAGCTGAGAGGAGTTTGAGCACAGATTTGGGAGAGTTTAGCAAGGAAGTTTGGGTAGTAGAGAAGACTCCCATTCAGGCCAATGGAAAGGGGATAGATCTTCTAGAGACAGAAGAAATTCCCCACCCAGTCAAATAGGGAGAGTTATCTCTGAGGAGTACACACTTCTCCGGTCTGGTGTGATTAGAAACTGCCTGCAGAAACCTTAAAAGTCAGTGAACAACTCAAGAGGAGTGCTGGTGTTCCAAGAGAAGGTGATTTGGGTTTTGGAAAGAGGGTACCAGCCTTCTGGGCACCAAAAGAGACAGCAATTGCTCAAATAACGCAGACTAGAGTGTTTGGGAAAGCACTGGAACAAAAGCCTCTCAATATAAAGATCTAAGTAACTGAATAAATTAAGAACCTCTCATTAGCCTGATATATAAGAACAAAAGTCTTTGCTTGCACTAGTTTTATTTCAGTAATTTCAACCCCTGATTTCACCTAGCCTTTCCCCTCAATGTTAAATAAAACATTTTATTATTTTTGAAATTTAAAAGCAACTCAAGTGACATTTTCAAGGGTTTATGTCAAAGGGAGATCCTATCCCTTCCCTCAGGTTCCTGGGCTGAGCAAATAGCCAAATTATATCTTACTGACAGTGGGGGACAGCTAAGGTTTCTTCAAGGGAGAAGAAAACACATTACCTGAGCTGCTCAGTCAGTGAAGGGAAAGGAAAAAACAGAGCCTCTGAGAGAAGGAAGTGGAAGTGGGCTGTCATAGAAGTCTTTTGTTATTTTGTTTGAATAGACATTCCCTCCCCCCATTTATTCCTGCCCTCACCTCTTGCCTTTTCCTTTCTTGTCTCAATTGTTAGTAGGGTTGCAAAACCCCTGGTCCGGGCAGGAGTTTCCCAATTTTCAGGGCTTCAGTCTGCTGCCGGCCAGCTGGCTGGTGAAGGAAACACCATTGCCAAACAGGGACATCACTTGCCGACATCCCTGACACATCAACCAGAATGATGTCATCACATCAGGGACATGACACTCTAGTTTTTGGGCAAACTCAATGGTTTTGAAGGTAAAAAACCATAGTTTTGCCCAAAAACTAGAGCGTCACCCATGATGTCCCCAACACAATGATGTTACTTCTGGGTGATGTCATTGTGCCATGTATGCTTCACGCACATGCAGGAATACCCCTGGTAACAGCCGGTAAGGACCTGGCAACCAGTGTTCCTTCTAAGCTGAGTTAGTGTGCACTAGCTCACAACAACAACAACAACAACAACCTTTTATTGGCATACAGTATTAAAAACAATTCCTAATAAATTGATACACTCCAATAAAATATAAAATTAAATAATCACTGTACAAGGAGTATATCAGGCCTAAAAAATAAGTTAACTTATAACACGCTAAATTTGGCCATAAAACAAAACACTAAAATTTTAAGATTTTAAAAGTTAAAATTAAGTTTAAGAATTTAAAAGGTTTAAAATCAGAAGTTATTTAATATAATCAAGGTCATTCTTCCGTTTTATAAGACAGTGAAGAAACTTAGTGGTCAATTCAATGATCTCCGGATCTCGTGAAGCAAGGAGATGGTGTGACTTAATTCCATCTGGTTGGCCTGCTACCATCCTAAGGGGGGCTTCTATAAATTTCGCTCAAATATCCTTAAACAGTTTACAATGTAAGAGTACATGCTCAACCGTTTCTATTTCTCTTCTATTACATCTACAAAACCTGGCTGAGTAAGGAATTTTCTTATATCTCCTCTCAAGAATAGCAGAGGGGAGAACATTGAAACGAGCCAGCGAATAAGCTCTGCACATTTGCGGCGAAGTCAGACAGAAAAAATACTGAGGTGGAGCTCCAGAAAGGGGATAGGCCCATCTTAGAGAGGAACACCTACCAGAAGCAAGGGCTCTGAGATCTTGCAATTCTATATCAATAAGCCTCTGCTTGAGCAGAGCAAAGACCTCACACACTGGCAAGGTGATAAAGTCATTCAAATTAAAACCAATTGAAGTGACTTTCTTTTCAATAGCCACAAACCAGATAGAGGATTGGGAATCTTTCAGCATATAGGCAATAAGGCTGTTGTAATTACATCTAAAGTGCAGACGTAGCCAGAATCTGAAAGTAATAATCCAGGCCTTTGTCTCCAGTCGTCTCAAATTCAGCTCTAAGCAAATGGCAGCATAGGGTATGCATGAAGGCAAACCCAGAATTTTCCTCAAGAATTTGGATTGAAGTTGTTCAACTGCTTTATTAAAAGCAGTAATCCAAATGGGAATACCATAAAGAAGCTTCACACTAATTTTATATGCAAACACTTTTATGGCTGCTGGTACATACTGGTTGCCCTTGGTGTAGAAAAACCGCATAATTGCAAGCACACAGCAGTTCACAGTTTTAATTACCTCTGTTCTGTGAGTTACCCACCTGGAGTTATGATGAAAATTAATCCCCCGGTATTTAAAGCTTTTGACCTGTTCGATTATTTTACCCCTTATACTCCAATTCATGGGTTTCCAGGATCCCCCAAAAGCCATAACTTTAGATTTTTCAAAATTCACTGAGAGTCCATTGTGATAATCTAAAAAACATGCCAACAATTTTTTCATCCCTACTTCAGAACGGGAGAGAATGACAGCATCATCAGCATATAGGAGCAAAGGGACTGCTCGTCCACTCAGAAATGGGCAGTGACTATGGCCCGCCGACTCTTCCAAACAGACAGCCAAATCATTGAGTAATAAATTGAAAAGAAGTGGGGCCAAGATACAACCCAGCTTAACCCCAATATTAATAATAATTTTGGGGGTTAGGATACCCTCACTGGAACCTCTGATTTGGCAGGTTGTACCTGTATAGAGTTTCCTAATCAAGAATAACAGTCTTGAGTCCATCCCCAGCTTCATTAGTTTCTTCCATAACAGCTCCCTAGACACAGAGTCGAAGGCTCCCTTCAGATCAAGGAAGGTGGCAAACAACCTGCTTCCCTTCCCTCTGTGATATTTGTTCACTAAGTGGCTTAAAATTATACAGTGATCTAGGATGGACTTCCCCTGACAGAAGCCGGCTTGTTCAATTCCCAGTATCTGATAATCAGATACCCAAGCATTGAGCTTAATCGCCAAGTGTCTTGCATAGAGTTTCCCGATCGTAGAAAGAAGGCTGATTGGCCTGTAGTTACTAGGCAACTCACGGTTACCTTTTTTAAAGATTGGCACTACTATGGCCTGCACTAGCTCACAGTTTTTTAGGTTCCGGCTCACACATTTTTGTCTTCACTCAGGAAGGATGGCTCCAGAGCAAACTAATTTATGCAGTAGCCAAATCATTTGCTCAAAACTTTAATGCCAGTAGCTCAAAAAGTGGAATTTTTGCTCACAGGACTCCACAGCTTAGAGGGAGCATTGCTGGCAACCTTAATTTTAACCAATTTTAACTTGTAAGCTTTTCATGGCAGAGACATTGCCATGTACATAGAGTACACTGTCATCATAACAATCATAACAATGCATTTATTGTCAAGTTGTATCCTAATTCTGGAAGAAGAATTTCTCCCACTGGAAAAAGGCCCCTTCCACCAGAGAAAACCTTGGCTTGGCGCTTAGTTGAAAGGATATGGCTCATTAATAATAAATGGTATTGCTTTGTCCTCACAAATTCCTGCCAAGAAAATCTGGAAATCCATGCTGGCTTATAAAATTAGAGTTTACACACATAAGTCCCCATCCCAAACAACGGTTTGAAAATCCAGAATTTTTGACAGAGGGACTTTCATGCTTATATAAAATGAGTCACGGCTGGTTCCCTGGCCCCTCCAGCATTTCACCTCGTGTAAAAAGTAACTATGACATTGTGAGGAAGTTAATTCCCTTTCTTTTAGATTATTTATGGTCACTTACTACACTAGTGATAATCAGTATAGGGTATATTTTTCTCTCACTTTGAATAGGCCACCTCAAATGACCAGGAAGTAATGTAATAGTACGATAGAAGAACCATACATACTAGCAAGAACATATGACTTGATTTTAAAATAATCCTTTTTCATTTTACCTTCTATCTTTTCTATCTCTATCCCCGAAACTGCCTTTTTTCTCATGACCCACATGCATTGAATTGTTCCACTGTTGCTTTGGACTTTTATCATGACACAGTATAAAATAAATACTTCAGGGAACAGACAGTGTTGTTTTAATGTTTGAAAAATCTCTTTCCACCAAGGATTTAGAAAATAGTGTGCATACCTGGAAAATAGTAGGTTAAGCAGGAAAATGGAAGGCTAGTCAAGAAACAGCTAGTTAAGAAATTTACCTAGCAGCTGCTTTTTTTCATACATTTACTTCACAGTTTAATGCAACTTGATTGGAACCACAAGGAATAGGTGCTAAGAAACTAATTTGCAATAAAATCCTTATCTTTTAGTGTTAAAGATGGTGTACTGCAGAGGTATCAAACTCATTTATTACGAGGGCCAGATCTGATATAAATGTACCTTTGTCATGCTGCCATGTCTGCCATAATATGTAATGCCAGGTACCAGATTTATAAACTTTATAAATGACACAGGCATAAATGACACAGGCCAATTAACACCTGAATATTTTTAACTCAAAACACAAACAAAAGCAATTGATTCCTAGGTGTGAAAGCAACTGATTACAGGAGAATCCACAAAAGCCCCATTAAATGTATTTAATCATATGCAAGACTAGGTTTTTTCCAAGGGATACCACACCTGTCCCCTTCCTTTCATTTCTTGACAGCTTCAACCACACACACCTTACCTTGTGCACCTGCACACCTGCTCCTCCCCAAGCAGCCTCCTGCCTTCCCTGTCTCACACCTGTTGCTCATGGGCCAGATAAGAGCCCTAGACAGGCCGGTTCTAGCCCCTGGGCCATATGTTTGACACCCCTGGTATACTGCATTTATTAATACTGCACTTCACTACTTCTATAAAGTGTACATTATATAATATTAAAAACCTTAGATTTCCAGAGCTCAAGGACTGCCTTGGAACATGTAAAATGAGCAACAAGAATGCTTTTTGAGCATATGCAGATTGTTTTTCCTTTTACACTGAGCAGTAGAGACAAGTGCCTACTCATATTGTGGAAAGCATTCTGGGTCAGAGAACTTACTGCCCATCAGTTTCATTGGATGCCCTCAAGTTCTAGTATTTTGGGAGAGGGAGAAAAAGTTATCTTTGTCAGCTCTCTCCACCTTATGCATAATTTTATAAACCTTTATCACGTCCCCCTTAATCACTACTTTTCTAAACTGAAAAGTCCCAGACTCTTCAGCCTTTCCTCAGAGGGAAGGTACTCCCAACTAATCCTCCCTCTAAGCTGTGGAATCTTCTGAGCAAAAATTCTACGTCGTGAGCTGCTGGCATTAAAGTTTTGAGCAAGTGATTTGGATACTGCATAAATTAGTTTACTCTGGAGCCATCTTTCCTGAACCAAGATAAAAATGTGTGAGCTGGAGGCTAAAAAACTGTGAGCTAGCTCACACTAACTCATCTTAGAGGGAACACTGCTCCCAACCCCCTAAGCATCTTGGTTGCCCTCCTCTGTACTTTTTCCAGCTCTGCAATGTCCTTTTGGAGATACAGTGACCAGAACTGTACACAATATTCCAAATGAGGCTGCACCATAGATCTACGCAGGGGCATTACAACATCAGCTGTTTTATTCTCAGTCCCTTTCCTAATAATCCCTAACATAGAGTTTGCCTTTTTCACCACTGCAGCACATTGGTTGACACTTTCGTTGAGCTATCCACTACGACCCCAAGATCTTTTCCCCTCTCAGTCTCATCAGGTTCAGATGCCATCAGCCTATACCTGAAGTTGATTTCTTTTTGTCCCACTGTGCAACACCTTACACTTACCAACACTGAACTTCATTTGCCGCATTGCCACCTACTCACTCAGTTTGTGGAGGTCCTCTTGGAGCTCGTCACATGGTTTTCACCATCCTGAATAATTTTGTGTCGTCTGCAAACTTGGCCACTACACTACTCATCCCTAGTTCCAGATCCTTATGAATAAATTAAATAGTACAGGCTGCAATACCAGTTCAATGGACTTCCGTCCATTGTGAGAACTGTCCATTGATTCCTACAATTGCTTCCTGTCATTTAACCAGTTTTTAATTCATAAGTGAACCCGTCCTCTTATCCCATGACTGCTAAGAGGAGTCTTTGGTGAGGTACCTAGTCAAAAGCTTTTTGAAAGTCCCTTCACTTTCTCAGAGAACTCCAAAAGGTTAGTGAGGCAAGACTTCCCTTTCTAGACTTCCCTCAGCAGGCTTTGTCCCTCTATGTGCTGAACAATTCTGTCTTTGAATACAGACATTAGGCTGACTAGCCTGTGATATCCTGGTTCTCCTCTGGATCCCTTTTTAAAAATTGGTGTCACACTTGCTACTCTCCAGTCTTCTGGTACAGCAGCTGAATTTAGTGATAGGTTATATATACAGGTTAGTAGATCGACAATCTCACATCTGAGTTCCTTAAGAACCCTTGGGAGTATGCCATCAGAACGTGGAGACTTATTGGTTCTTAATTTCCCCCGTAGGTCTAGAATTTCATCTCTGGTCACCTCAGTTTGGCTCAGTTCTCCAGACTCCATTCCTGAAAATAAGGGTTGTGGCGTGGGCACACAGTGAACAGAGAAACAAAAAAGTGATTGACTTTCTTTGCCATCTCCTCATCTTCCTTTAGCAATCCCTTTATTCCTTTGTCATCCAAAGGCCCCACTGCTTCTCTTGCTGTTTCCTTCTCCCTTTCCCCCTGCAGTAGGTAATTGTACACATGGCGCTCTCTGCAAAAGACTCGATAGTCCCCACTCTGCTGCTGTCTTTCTACATTCATAATGGTTAGTAGTTTAAAGGTATCTAGAGTGATGGAGGGTCCTCAGGCCTGATCCTTTATGCCTTTGCCTAGGAGGAGCCTTACAGCTCAGAGGCCCACAGCCCCCGTTCTCCCAGCAGCAACAGCAGAGGGTGGGGCCTGCAATCAGTCCAAAAAAACAGGCAATGAGCAACAGACCAGACAAAGACCCAAACAGACCCAGACAAAAACGCCACTCTCCAGAAGGCTACAAGCACTCACTCACCCTCAAACTCTGTCCTCTCACAAAGCAAGCTCAGTTAATGCTCCTCAGTAATTTAGTAGTTTAGGGAAGGGAAGGGGGGAAGAAAGGAATCTTCCCAGCAGCTCTCTCTTGGGTTTTGTTCCCCAGCCCAGATGGCTCAGTGCTCACAATTTAACAGTGATCCTATCAGTGCAGGAGATGTGGACAGGGTTGATCTACACACCTATGTTAAATTGATTAAGCATGAGATGATTTCCGTGCATTTTTTTCTGCACTGCATGAAGAAATATTTCCTTCTATTTACCTTGTACCTACTGGTAGTCAGTTTATTGGATAGCCCAGAGTTCTGGTATTTTGAGAGTGATTGTGTACAGGGCTTCCATCAGATTTTCAATCAGGTGTGCTGGTTGCTGGTTCTGAGCATGATGCTGAGCACATGAAACTGCCTTATACTGAATCAGACCCTTGGTCCATCAAAGTCCGTATTGTCTATTCAGACTAGCAGCAGGTCTCCAAGGTCTCAGGCAGAGGTGTTTCACATCACCTACTGTCAGAGCTTTTTACTGGAGATCCTGGGGATTAAACCTGGCAACTTCTGCATGCCAAGCAGATGCTCTACCACTGAGCCACGGCCCCTCCCAATTTCTTTCTGTTCACTCCACTCTATTCTTCATAATATCACAAACCTCCGTTATGCCCCTTGTAAAGTTCTTGCATCTATACAGCAAGAATGAGGACTTCAATCTACACAGCATCCAAGCAACCTGCTCAAATCACAGGCCTTTCTCTAATCTACCAGGTGAATTGCCATTAGATTAAGATTTGCCTAATACTGTTGAACGGCATCCTGTCTCTCTCTGATATGAACAAGTGACCTTGTGAAGTTACTAGTACTGTTCCAAAGAGGAGGGGAAACCAGATGCAGTGCATCATCTGCAACTACAGCCCTGACTCTCGACAACAAATTCATCTTCATAAGGGCAAGGATGAATGACAAACTGAGCAGAGATGAGACAGAATGTTCGCTTCCAAAACTGAAGCAACCCAAAGGACAAGTCTACCAACAACTCACAAGGAGTGCTCTCTCCCTTAGCCTGCCTGGAATTGGACTGGGCTGCTTACTTTTTGGTTTAAAGTTTGATCCCAGATTCTGGGCCACCAATTGTAATCTTTCTATTTGAAACTGACCTTGCCAGCTGTGATCTCTCTGTGGTAACACAACCAACTCACAGTGACCCCATTACGTTCCCCCTCATGGGTTTTCAAGGCAAGAGATGGCCAGAGGTGGTTTGCCATTACCTTCTTCATAGCACCCCCAGTCTTGAACACAGATAAAACTGCCTTATACTGAATCAGAACATTGGTCCATCAAGGTCAGTATAGTCTACTCAGTAAGGTGGCCAGCCCCCAGGTGAGAGCAGGGGATTCCCTGATTTTGTGGGCTCCTGCCCTGCCCCCAAACAGCCCTGCCCCAATATGATGTTCCCAACATGATGACATCACATAGCATACTCAGACTGGCAACAATTCTCCACAGGGTCTCAGGGAGATACCTTTCACATCATCAACTACGTGATCCTTTTTAACTGGAGATGCCAGGGATTGAACCTGGGACCTTCTGCATACCAAGCAGATGCTCTACATCTGAGCCATGGCCCTTCCACCCTAACTTCCTTGGTGGTGGTGGCAGTCTCCCACTCAGTACAAACCCTGCTTAGTTTCTGAGCTTTGAGAGGATTGGGGTAGTCTGGTCTATGAGGATTGCTACCTCTGCCTAGACATTAGAAAATTTCTTGTTAGAGGAATACTAGATATAACCTGAAAGAAGTATAAGGGTTATATGGAAAGAGACAATTCTTGCCACCCCCATGTTACAGAGATATCACCCCCACCCCCTCTCTTGTTCCTCTCCCTTTTTATGACTCCTAGTGCATGTAGAGGAAGAAGTATAGACTTAAGCCTGGATAGTCTACGGGGAAGAGATTTTTGCCTGAGAGCCATAAATGCCAACAAATGCTTCTTAATAATAACTACGTTAGCATACATTCTGTTTAATAGGAAAGTGTTTGCCTAGTGACAGGAACTTAAGTAGTGCTTAACCAACTGTTAAACTGGTTTTAAAAAAAACCCTAAGCACCATCTCCTTTCTTTTAATATAGAAGTTTCCAAATAAAAAAAGAGAAAGGGACACAATATCAAATAAAGATGTAGCGACGTGCTTATTTGGTGCCTCTTAGTTTGGTATGGTATTTTAATGTCATTTTAAGGAGCTTTTTTTTGGTCTTCTTTTTAATGGTCTCTTCTCTTAATTGGAGCAGCCACTTAATCAGCATGACAGACTGTCCACTGATAACCCAATTAACAGGCTTCTACTGTCATCATAAAAAAATCACTGTAATAATAAATTGTAATTGTTGTGCGCTTCAGCCTGGAGATCTTTTTGTACTTAGGGAGAAAAAGAAAGTGGAGAAATTGAATCTTGCGAGCTAGTGGGCTAATTTTCTCAGTTTCTGGAATGCTCTCTTGCAACCACTAGGAAATATACACACTAAGAATTGAAGTCTCTCTGTGGTAGTTACTATCCTGCCTGTTTCCACTTAATTTTGATATTTACAGCCTAATTATTCCATACACATTTACGACATACACACACACACTAAACCCTCAACAATTGTTTTTCAGCAAACAAGCAGGTGTGACATGGTGTAATGTGAAATCAAAAAGTTGCCAGGAGTGGTGGTATTGGTTAACCCCATTTCTCACCATTGCTTTGCTCAAAATTGCCAAATCCTGAATAAGGATTTTATTTGCAATAGTGCTTGCTAGGTATTCATTGCACACATTTGTGGGTAAGATGTAGTTAGTGCCCAAATTATGGAGATAAACTTGAGAGGGTGTGCATCTGTAGTAATATTATTATTTATTACAGTCTTTAGACGAGCATACAGTTCAGTCAAACATAAAATACAGTAATAATTTCCCCCTGATTTAAGACCTTTTAAGGTACAAATTCCTATAATTCGAAAATTAATTTGGAAGTTAACAAATCAAGATCAATTTGCCCATGCCTATTGCTTTTATTTATTTATACAGTAAATGTTCCAAATCTGAACCAAATTCTTCCCATCACTCAAGAGCAGTCAGAAGTCTGGGAAGGACAAGTGAGGGAAGAAAAGGATTCAGGAGATAAGTGCCTGACTGGAACATTGTCTAGCCAGAACTGCTAGTCCCTCTTGCCACCAAACAGGATTATACAATTGTTATTTCTGTGCCCAACATTTCTGCTTTCTGCCAATCAGTATTTTTGAGAGGACTTTCTTATTCTTCATGAACAAGAGTCCTGACTGTATTTATTTTGTTCCCTCAGATTTCACCTGCTAGTCAAGAGTCTGCACGTGCAGGCAGACAGGTCAGGTTGTCTGCACATGCTGGCAGGCAGAAGATTGGAAGAGGAACAGAGGCAAAGAATATGGTTCCCCTCTACAAAAGTAGCTCACCTGCAGGCTAGAGGTGTGATAAAGTCACAGGTTCACCCTTTCCCTACTAGACAGCCCAAACCCTGCCATGTAGGAGACAGAGGCAAAGGCCTTGCTTGCAACATGCCAGCAGGAGGTGAATAGAGGCAGAATATCCGACTTTGCACTTTCCAGGTGACAGGGGATAGAGGCAGAGGTTTAAGGGCCTGCCAACAGTAAAGAGCAAATACACATACAGAGAGAGAAGAGAGATGACAAAGGATCAGACCACCTTTCAATGCAAGAGAGATCCACTGATTTAGGATCTGAAGTTTCTTGGACATCATAGGAGCTCATTCATCCACTGATATGTTTTACAGCCTGACTGCAACTTACAATCACTACCAAATATACAATAAATATTTTGTGTTTGAATACTTTTTATATCCTCAATTGTACCAAAAAAAGCAATTGTGAGTGCATGTTCTCACAGGAGAGAGGGCCAGTATGATGAAGTGGTAAGAGCAATGTCCACCCAGCCCGATTTCTGTGCATTTCCTCCCCAAAGCCAAGAACCAGTCCTGGCTTTCCTCCATCACACTGGAGCAGATGAACCCAGGAAGGGTCGCCTATTCAGAAATGGCCTCCTACCATAGCAAAAAGCTTGGTTTGCAGCATCCCAACATTTTTGGAATGATTCCCAACACCCCAGGCAGCCATTGTATAATTGCCCACCAATTTCAGCCATTTTGTGATGGCCAGCATCCTCCACCCTCAAAATATCCAAAAGTGCCCACAGGTTCAGTGAGCCTGGGGACTAAGTGTCAGACTAAGATCTAGGGAGACCCAGGTTCCTGAATGCAATACCATTGGCATCAGCTAAAAGCAAAGGAAATGATCCTAAGCTATCCCTCAAGTAACAGTCTAACTACATTAGCAAGCAAGACTGCAGGAAGAACTCTCTATCCGTGTGCTTATTTAAGGGAAGACCCAGCTCTCGCTACTCAGTCTACCATGTGGATTGTAGCAAGGGGACTCTGACAAGCGTAGAGTCCTCGTTTGTTGAAGCAGGAGAGAAGTCATTAATCTGAACCTCAGAAATATAGTTACTGTTATTAATTAGGGCTTAAGGGTCCAGTTCTATGAAGTGCAGTGCAGCTTGGTGGGATGCCAAGAGGAGAAGAAACCACAAGAGGCCGGTTACCTCCCTTTAGAATCAGGGCCTTCAGCCTTAATAAGGACTTCAATGGTACTCATTGGGCCAGAAACAGCTGATGCCACAGAGCAAAGCACCGTGTGTGAGGGGGATTTTTTTTTTAATGAATGCTCCTCTAAGATATTCAATTTGACAAAAAAAGCCAAATGAAAAAGACCACAGAAAGGATGGCTGGCTTTGACTTCACAATACTAGTTAGCTACACAATAAACTAGTTAGCCGGAGATTGTGGTTTCGGACACAATTAACTTTAATCTAAACAGATCAGTTCCAGGAGTCTATTGTTTTGTTCGCTTCTACTTTCCAAAAGTTAATTTCTTTACTTTTTAGTATTAGTCATGTATTACCAGAATTAACATAAAGGTGATAATGCATGATCTTTATATGCTATCCTATTAAAATGAAGCTATTTTTAATACTTTTAAGAGGCCTATCAGAAAACACAATTTATATCCTCAAAGTATATTTTGTCAGATTCAAGTATAATTTTTGCATTCATATTCTTTTATGAATTTTAATGGAGACACTTAAATTGTAATTATTCCTCTCAGCTCAAATGCAGGTAACAAATGGAATTCAATCAGTGTTTGCGCATAATGACCATCATTAAGAGAGAAATAATAACGACATTCTCTCTGCATTAAACTTGCAGACTCTTTACACAATGATCTGAATACCATTATCGATCTCCATGGAGATATGCAATTGTCACCTATTCTGCATAATATCTGAATGTTAAATACATTTGTTTGGAACAAATATTTTAATGAATACAGTCAGTTCCACTTAATTAACTATCTGATAACTGAATATTTTTACTTAATAATTCTACATGGAACATCAAAATTGTCCTTTTAAAAAATCAAATGCACTCGAGATTAGACAGAGAGATTCATTTAAATGTTCATAAAAATGTACATATAGTTTAGAATTTCCCTTGGAATTCCTTAAAGCCCATGTGTGAGAGCATTAGTTAAGTATTTAAATAACACTTTCCTCTTCCTTTGTTTATGATAATCTCTTAGAAGCTTGAGAGGAAAATCCATGTTCATATCAAAGTAACTTTCCCCCATTTGCGTTAACTGCTGACATGTTTCTGTAAGGTTGCTCAAGTGGTAATTTTGACCAGCATTCTCATTTTCAAGATGGGGGTCTTCTTGCAACCATTTTACAATGCACATATAGTTACAGATATTGGGAATACAAGATGAAACAGAAAAATGTAATTTTTTAATTAATAATTTAGTTTTATTGAGAAAAATATCAGTACAACATAACCATTAACATTAGCAATAATAAGAACATCAAATTAATAAATTGTGCAAAATGCATAACAACTAGAAAGGAGAAAAATATTATGAAAGTACAAATTTTTATAACTATAAGTGTTCAGCGAGAGAAGATTAAAGCGAACTATATGCTCTATAAGAGAATACAGACCATAAGGAGAAATGTGGATTGTGCCATAAAATACATGTATTCCACCTGAACTAAGAAGTCAGTACATGTTTCAAAGATATTGCAAATATACGGAAAGAAGATGTACAAGAAACCTACAGTAATGGTCAGGTCAGACACAATGTTCATGACGTGTGCTAAAGCCATTTTTGCAATTGTGACCAATGTGAGGGAATATATTCTTCCGTAGTTAGGTGTTCCAGGATAGGGTCCCATTTTGCCATAAAAGAAGTGTTAATTGGGTTTTGTGAGGCATTGTTTATTTTACTGGTTACACTATCCATAAGGAATTGATCCCAAAGTTTTTGATACCACAAATGCAGTGTGGGAGGATTGGGATCCTTCCAGCAGGAGGCAATGGATGTGCGTGCTGCAAAAATCATCATGTCCAGAGTATATTTTTGTTTATGTCATTCAATATTAGGTGGCCAAGAACAGAGAAATAAGTTTTCAGGATGCAAAGGAATGTCTAGCTTCAGGATTTGTTTAATCATTTGCTGTATTTGTATCCAGAAGGCAGAGATAACTGGGCATTCCCATTAACAATTTGCGTAGGTGCCAATCTGTTGACATTTTTTTCCAGCATTTTGGGGAAATTGCTGGGTTTACGTGAGACAACCTTTGTGGAGTGAGATACCATCTGGCCATTATCTTGAATTCTTGTACTTCCAGGGGTTATCGAACTGGGGAAGTGATGCTTAGCGGACCATAGATCTGACCAAAAGTTGTCATCCCATTCTGTGGCACAATCTTCGTGCCATGCCTTTTGGTATGGCAAGAGCTTTGTGCGATCATCCCTCAGCAGTAGTTGGTAAGTAGAAGAGATTAAGCCTTTATGTTTATTCTCATATAGTTGAAAAATCATCTCTAATTCGGTACGGTGCTGGGAAAGAACAGATTTTATATTAGGACGCTCAACAGTATGCTGAATTTGTAAATACAAAAACCAAGGTATTAGTAATCCAAGCTTATGCTCCAGGGCTTTTTTAGGCAATATACCTTTTCTTGATGCGATATCACTAAATCTGGTCATTTTGGCTTTTTTCCAGCGCTCAAGGTAAGAGGATTTTACTGCTTCCTTGAACCAAGATTGATCAACAAAAGGTAAGTATCTAGACATGGTAGGTAACAACCTTTTGCGGTGAAGTCTCCAAAAGATAAGAGTAGGGCTTAAGAGCGTAGGATTGTTTTTATGGAACTTGGACAAATTCAAGTTACTATCCCAAATAAGATTATTAATTGTTTTGGGGTGATAAATATCTGAATTTATTTGAATCCAATCGGGGGGAGAAGTCGAGCACTGGAGTTTTACTATGTTGGCTAGTAGTGTAGCTTTTTGATAGACAGAGATATCTGGAAACCCCAACCCTCCCCTAGTCTTGGGTCTGCGCAAGATGTGTAGGCCAATTCTAGCTTTTTTCCCGGCCCACAAGAAGGTAGTCATGTCTTTTTGCCACATACATATTAGGTTCATAGGAATCTCAATAGGAAGAGCCCTAAACAGGAAAATATATTTTGGTAGTAAAAAGGATTTTATAAGATTATACGTATCCGTCCAAGATAAATTCAACTTATTCCACTTATATATGGTATTTGTTATGTTCCTATGAACCTCTCTATGGTTCAATTGTATCAGTCTCAAGAGGTTTACAGGAATTTTGATTCTGAGGTATGGTAAGTATGTGGAGACCCAATTCAAGTTAAAGAGGCGTTTCAAATTGGTATATTCATTAGCAGGAATATGTACGGGAAGAAACTGTGATTTCTCGTTATTTATTTTCAATCCTGATACCAGTCCAAAGGCTTTCCGTTCCTCTAACAAGGCTGGAATAGAGGTGGAGGGGTTTGTTATATAGAAACAGAAAAATATAATTGAATCTTTACTCCAATTTCTTTAGAAATTAATTATCATAAACCTTTTAATACAAAGAGACTCTAGCTTTGGAACAGCTACACTGAATATCTTGTTAGTCTCTAAGGTGCTACCGGACTTTAGCACTTTTTACTGGAGACTAAAATGGCTACCCTTCTGAACCTAGTTTTGGAACAGTGTTTAAAAACCTCAGAATCTTCTTCAGTGTGCATTTTCGTGTACTGATAAGCAACTATTAGCATACATTTGCTACAAAATTCCCATCCCACCTCTCCATCGGCTTAGTTTGGGTTTCTCCCAGGTGTTTGGACAGAAAAGACCACAGCCAAGACCTCCTCACCATCTTAAACCAAAACTTTAATGCTCCAAATTTTGTCCTGTAGGCCATAGGACAAAACAAAAGGACATGTTTCCTTAGCTAGGGTCAGCTTTATTTTTTCCCCGGGGCGGGGGGTAATATCCAACTCTTTGCTCCACATCAGCAGGTTACCCAGGTGTAGAGACAGGTTTTTGTGACCTATTTTCAAGTAATTGAACAGATAACATGGACTTTGCTATGGTGGGTCAACCTCAGAGATACAAGCTCTTCTTCCTATATGTCCCATAACCTGCTTTGGAATCTTTCCAATCAGATGCCAAACATACAAAACAGATACAAGATGAAATTTCTTTTTGTTTCTTTAATCAGGCTGGACAAGACCATTACTGCTTGGACTCAAGCTTTTTCAGTTGTGGTGGAATGGCCTTCTTGAATTTGGGCTGGATCTGATAAAGTTTTCTCCTGATGAAAAAAGCAGATTTGACTATGCAAAAGGCTATGGGGGCCCACATTGACAAAAGCCATGTGGGACAAGTGCTGTAACAAGGAAGGGAATTGGGCAAAACTGAATGAAAAAGTTGGTGTATTCCAGCCTCTTGTCAGGAAGGTGCCCACTCTTGAGACCTTGAGGAAACTATCTAAGATAGGGGTGTCAAACATGTGGCCCGGGGGCCAGATCAAGCCCCCGGAGGGCTTCCATCAGGCCCGCAGTGGAACTGACCATCTCCTGCTTCCAGTTCTGCTGCTACAGACTCTCTTAATCATTCAGCCATTTCACATTTTAACCTGGGTCATAGACTCAGAACTCTGACCCTGAGATTTCTGTGGTGAATGTCAATGAATCAAAAGTAGGTTTGCAGCTTACAGAGCTAATGTTTTAAGCATGTTTTTAAGTTAAAAAAACCACTTTGTGTTTGTGTCCTTTATAAAGTTTATATCTCTGCTACCTGGCATTACATTTTATGACACACATAGGCCGGCCCAACAAGGTATCATTTATGTCAGATCCAGCCCTCATAACAAACGAGTTCAACACCCTTGATCTAAGACAATAGTTTAAGAGGATCTTTGTGATTCTGGATAAATTGATTTGTTTTAAATAGGCATAGGTGGTTTGATGTTAGATACATTTGCCATATCTTTAGATGTTATTATTTTCCTGTGATCTTGAGTTGCAGAAACATGTGTGCCAAACCTGTCCTAAATGTCCCCCATTGATAAAATTATCAGCACATGGCCAGAGCTTACAGCACAGTTAGCAAGGACCTTGGGAAGTGGGGACACTCCTGAAAAATGTTGATTGGTGTGTATTTATTTATTTATTTATTAGACTTTTATACCATCCTCCCTGCAAGCGGGCTCAGGGTGGTTCACAACAAAACTAAGAAAACAGATATATCAAAATAAATCATCTAAAATAACAGATCTAATTAAACTTAACCCCAACCCCAACATGGCACAACAATACTGTTCTAGCCCCCCCCATTTGTAATTAAAAATTAACAGTTAACAATGGGGGAAGGGGAGTGGAAGCAGTTTGCAAGACAGAAAGAAGGAGAAGAAGAGGAGGAGGCTGGATTTATACTCCGCCCTTCACTACCCAAAAGAGTCTCAGAGCGGCTTACAATTTCCTTTTCCTTCCCCTCTCCACAATAGACACCCTGTGAGGTAGGTGGGGCTGAGAAAGCTCTTTCCAGAACTGTCCTTGAGAAAACAGCTCTGACAGAGCTATGGCTTGCCCAAGGCCATCCAGCAGCTGCAAGTGGAGGAGTGGGGAATCATATCCAGTTCTCCCAGATTAGAGTCCACGCCCTTAACCACTACACCACACTGGCTCTCAATACTAGCCATTAAAAGTGTTAAAAACCATTGATGTCCTCAACTGCGTGCTTGGTGGAACATCTCTGCCTTGCAGGCTCTGTGGAATTGTAATAGATCCCACAGGGCCCTGATGTTAGTAGACAGAGCGTTCCACCAAGTCAGAGCCAGGGCCTTTTTGAGGGCAGCTGGATGCTCTTTGGGCCAGGGACTTCCAGCAAGTGTTGGTCACTTAGGCATGATGCTCACCAGGGGACATACCAGGAGATACAGTCCCACATTTATGTTAGTCCCTGACCGTTTAGGATTTTAAAAGTCAAGACCAAAACCTTGAACTCGACCTGGTATTCAACTTGGAGCCAGTGCAGCTGGTGGAGCATAGGTTGTATATGTGCAGTAATCAGTGTCCCTGTGAGGATCCGTGCCACTGCATTCTGGACAAGCTGCAACTTCCAGGTCAGTCTCAAGGGCAGCCCCAGTGTAGAGTGAGTTACAGTAATCAAGCTTAGAGGTGACCGTTGCATGAATTATTGTGGCCAGGTCAGGGCGACTGAGCCCACACGTAATATTGCTACCTCCTATGTTTGATATTTCAGTCAAGCCAGCATCTATATTTGATATTTTAGTCAAGCCAGCATCTATAAATACCGTGTCCTCTCCAATTTCTGAAGAAAATGTGGATGAAGTAGCACCACAGCCATATTTATTCTACTGAACCGATACTTTTTTTTTTGGCATCTAACAGAGTGTTACTGTTATTTCCCTTCCATAGTTTTGCTACCATCCTCTGCACAAAGTAACAGCAGGGAGCCAGAAAGACCAAGTGTTTTTGAAGAAGCCACCTAGTTCACTGCTTGATTCTTCTTAGTACTTCTTAAAATTTGCTCCCTAGTCCAGATTTGCTTTTTGCTTGCAAGACACCATGGATGGGATACCAAGAACTGAAGGAGGTTGTGGGCTTGTGTATCTCCACCAGCAGCACACCAGAACACTCTTTTGAGATGGAAGGATCTTTCCACCAGCTTGTGGCATGCCCAATCCTTTGGGGGGTGCTTAAGTGCCTCTTTGGATCTCAGTTTACAATCTGTGGTCCTTGGCTTGCACCTCTTTGTTACGTGAATATATAATGATTTGGCAATTGCAGATCTAGCCTCATTTAAAAGGGTTGGATGAACTAAGCTCTCCAGGGCATCTTATTTATTTATTTAGGAAACATATATACCACCTCTCCAGAGTCCTGATTGAGGTCTTGTGAATGTACAAGGTATTTTTTATGAACAAGGAGATGCTGGAAAACTGGGGGGGGGAGGGAATCCATGTGATTCTAAAAGAAATAAGACATTAGATTAAGAAATGTTGGAACATAAGCATAGGCAAGTAAAAAGAATGTGGAAATTAATTAAGAGAAATACAATGGAAGTAAGAAAGGACTGCGAGACACCAGGCATATAAGGGAATGAGATCCTTGGATCAGAATAGAATCATCTCCTTTTTGCCTAGTGTTGAGAATTTCCCTTCTTTTTGTAACCATCAGAGATGACCTCGAATGGAAAGACAAGAAAGATCTTAGCAACCATCTCTATTGTCTTTTACCTAGTTGTTTAAGTCCCAATTATCTTTTCCCCATCTTTCCCCTTTTTTCTATTGATATCACAACTTTATTTTCCTTTCATTTACTTAAAGGTATGATGTATCTGAATAATAATTATGCTATCTGAAAAGTATACGGAAGGTGGGGAAGGGGAGGGCTAAAGAGTACTGTGTAGTAGCACTAAATTTTACAAAATTTACAATGATTTTTTTAAAAGAAAGATACTGTGTAAAGAACTAACAGTGAAATGCCAAGAATGTGGGCTGCTGTAGTACAGTGGTTAGAGCATCAGACTAGGGTCAGCAATATTGGGCTTTAAATCCCACTATGCCATGAACCTCAGTGGGTGAACTCTGGGCCAGTCACTCTATTCACCTACCTTATTTTACGTGGTTTTGTTCTGAGAGGATAATGTAGAAGAACCATCATGTATGTCAGCCACAGTCCCTTGAAGAAAGAAGGAAGGGAAAAATGACAGATAAGATTTTCTCTTACAAGAAGGAGAACTTGGTGGCTGTGTTTTAATTTCTCATTGAAAAGTCATTAGTAATCACTCATATAAAGGATAGTTTAATTGACTGCAAAGGATGGCACAGCTGATCCTCCACTTTACACTCACAATAATCATAAAAGGGAGGCTGCACTGAGACAGATTGACTGGCTCAGGATCACCCATTGAGCTTTGTGACTTACTGGGTAGGTGATTCTGGGTCTCCCCGCATTCTAGCCACTGCGTGACACTGACTTGCTTTGTGAGACATATTCCTTGTTCATTAGAAGCCTCCGCCTCTTTTTTTTACTTGAATCCAATCTGTAAGTTAAAAAAAAAAAAACTATTACCATTTCCATATAGCCAGCAGCGAGAAGTTCAAAATCTGAAATACCATAATAGCGATATCGTGTTAGGGTTAGAATTTGATTGCCTTCATTCAATTGAAACTAATTGGGAGTGTCTTTGTATGCCATAAACATGGATTGTTTCCTACTTAGAGGATTTGCTCTGGTTCAGCATCCAAACTGGAACAGGTTTTTCTTCTGGCATCCACATATTATACCCTAATCACTCCCTTTCTGGGGCTTTCTCCTACTTTGCTGCAGTCTTCCCCAAACTTAGTTTGATACAATCTTTTTTGAAAGATGACAGTGAAAAGACCTTTTCATGCCATGTTGATAGGAAAATATGCATTTTAAGGCCCCACCCATATAAAATGTCATTTTGCCTTGTCTCCCCCGCCCCAGCCACCATTGCTTTCACACTACCACCCTAGAAGCAAGTGACTAGACAACTTTCAAAGACACCTTAAGTCTTCTGAGATGAGAAAAAAAAACTATGAACACCTACCATGTTCAAATGCTACATTTGGATGTGATAGAGGGACTCTCTATAATTACTATTAACCCTATCTCCTGGACAGTGTGAGTAAGACAATGTGTTTATCACAGACTACTTAATCAGGCTCTTTTCACACCACACCCAGCTTGGGTGGCACTGGCAGTATTTGTATATCTACACGCTCCATCGCTTGCCTTATATTATACAGCATACCTGACATTCCCTGGACAAATGCAGAGTGTCTTTACTGTACGGCCACTTGATCATTATCTTGGGTGAACGGCCACCGTGCAGCCTCCTCCTTACTCATTATTATGGGGGCTGTATCCCAGCCATTGATCACTCTCCCCATACTGTCTAACAGCTCTTTGGGTGGGAGGATGTTGTGTATATATTTTCTACATCTGCTTTGTGCAGACAGCAAGGTGTACCGAAAATGAATGAGCGTGGCTTCAGTTTTGTGCACACTTCCCTGGGAGTATGATACACTGAATACGGTGGGAGTTACTTCTGAGTAAACCTTTTAAGCTTGGGCTGTAAACATTTTTACTATTACTTAAACATGGGGAGCAGACTTTTAATAACAACAGCAACAACAACAAAAAATAGATCATACCAGGGTGATGGTGAGAATAAAAGACAAACAGTAAACAGAAGTAACTGCAGTCCATTGGGCTGGATCCAACAATACAAGAGCAGGAAGGGAAATGTACTTCATGCAGTTCCACTGAAGCAAGCCACAGTGCAATGGCTACAGGAACAGATCATGAGAGGGAGGGCAGGAAGGGTTGCAGCAGTGCTTTTCTTATGCACCCTTTTCTTATACACCCAGGGAAATGTTAATCATCACTTTGGGGTCAGGAAGCCATTTTTCTCCAGGCCAGTTTGGCCAGGGATCCTGGAGGTTTTTTGTCATCTTCTGGGCATGGAACAGGGGTCACTGGGGGTGTGGGGGGGAGGTATTTGTGAATTTCCTACATTGTGCCACAGGAGGTTGGCCTAGATGACCCTGGAAGTCCCTTCCAGCTCTTTGAATCTATGAGTCTATGAACACCTGGCTGTTTAATTTTTATCAGAAATAATGTGCAATAATGTGTAATATGATGTGCAATGGATTGTTCATCTGATTTCATTTAATTTGGTTTTGAAATCATATTAGAGGAAATCTCTTGGCACCATCTTTTCCTGCATGTGGAACAATAGTGGGGATATAATCACATTCCTTTAGTGCAAGCGATGTTGAAGTCTAATTTTAGTGCTTCCACAAGGACTATTGGGTGTGTGAAAATCTTCTATGGGATGCAACCTACTGAGGAAATGCTAGGGAAATATAAATAGTATTTGTATTGCAAAGATGAACAAAGCCAGAATACAAGCAGCAGGGTTTAAAAGCAAAGCAAAGAAAGAACGCATGGAATTAACCCAAATAAGAGAACAATCAAAGCTATTAATCCAATGTGCACGACCTTCTTCACAAAGCCAGTGTGGTATAGTGGTTTCAGTGCTGAACTATGATTTAGGAGCCCCAGGTTCAATTCCCCAAGCTGTCATGTAAGTTTGCTGGGTGATCTTGGACTAGTCACCTACCTCACAGCCTAATCAACCTCACAGATGTGAGGATAAAATGAACATACATCAAGGTCAGTGCTGTCTACTCTGACTGGTAGCAGCCCTCTGGGGCCTTGGGCGGAGGTCTTTCTCATCACCTACTGCCTGGTCCTTTTAACTGGAGATGCCAGGGATAGAACCTGGGACCTTCCGCCTGCAAAGCAGAGGCTCTTCCACTGAGCCACAGCCCCCTCCCCCAGGAAGAGAAGAGGGCAATGTAAGCCACTCTGGGTCCCCGTTGGGGAGAAAGGTGGGATATAAATCAAGTAAATACATAAAATAAAACATGTGCTTGACAAGAGCAGGATAGGCAGGTACGGGCAGCCAAACAGTTGCTCTAACCGCATCTCCACAACACAGTACCTAGCAGAGGCCAAAAACTCTCGATTAGATGTGCCTCGTAAAACAGCACATTCCATTTCCAAGGTTCTGCTCAGCCTCTCTAACCTCCTCTGGTAAGCCCATGGGGTGAGTGGTAGTGCCAGGACTGATGATAGTGTTCAAGGAAGAAATGTATTTACTAAATTGAATTTTGAATGGGATAGCAAAAAGATTGCCATAGGCAGTGGGGAGGACTGATATAATCCTACCACCTTAGTTCATGTTGTTGCATACAGACGAAACAACCACATCATTTACAGTGGGGGGGGAGGGTAAAAGAAAGCACAAGATTGAAGATTTATTAGTCCTTGCATTTAATGTTATTGTAGCCTAGTGTAAGTGTGTGTTCGAGTAGGTCCAATCACTTTCATTTATCACAAAACAAAAATGGAAAAGAAAACAAGTCGGGGGAACGTGCAGGGTTTTTCGTTTCGTTTTGTTTTCTCCTAGCTGTTCTATAGGGGATTCTATGCTTGATACTTGACTTGGCTATTTTTCATCAAATGTTTTATAATGCCAAGATTGTATGGGATGCCATCTTTATTGCAACTATTTGCAGTGGCTAGCAGCAATCCCAACATCAAGCAGTATTCCAGGATACAGAGCCACGGGGGGGGGGGGGGAGACTAAAATGTAAAGGGTAATTCTGCCAAGGGTTTTGCATCATATTAAAGCAGCAGGAAGCGACTAAGAACCTAAAATCCTTTACAGCCTCCTTATTTGTCATAACTGTTATGCCAAACTATAACAAACACGCTTCTTGCCCTTTCCAAGTAGACAGATTTTGCTTGCTTTGATCGGCATCTCTCTGGTATTTCAGGAACTCCCCTATTATTCCAGCTTGAAGAATTCCGCACTGAATAATCATGATATGCAATGTATGAGGGTCATATTCAGGAAAGAAAAATAATATCAGCTGTCCATCCACAGGAAGCTGTGTTCTGGAGGTCTGAATAAATAACCAAAAGAGATGCATTTGTGGAAGGGATTTGCTACAAAAGGATGCAGAGAGACCAAAGGTGCTCCCATTCTTTAACATTTAAGGCCAGAAAGAAATAAGATGTGCCAAAAGGAAAAGATGTTCCTGCATTTAAGGGCTGGTACAGAATAATGGATAATGGGAAAACTGGATGTTAAAAGCAGCTCCAAAGCAAAGATGGTAGCTAAAATAAGCCGTTTTATGGTGGGTGGGTGTCTATACACATAAAAACACCAAGAAGCAGTTCAAGGACATATTCATTCAGCTTCAGATTAGCCTCTGTTAATTGTCTCAGCTTCAAGACCTGTAAAATCTGCGGAGTGAAATTCAGTATCGGGTGAATAGCAGTGCAGCCCTAAACAGGGTTGCAAGCTTCTAAATCTACTGAAGCCAATGGGCGTAGAAGTGTAGGGATGCCAGCCTCCAGGTGGGACCCGGAATTACAGCTCATCTCCAGAGTACAGAGATCAGTTCCCCTGGAGAAAGTGGATGCTTTGGAAGCTGAACTCTATGTCATTGTACCCCACTGGGATCCCTGTCCTCTCCAGGCTCCACCCCTAAATCTCCAGGAGTTTCCCAACCTGGGGCTAACAACCTGACCACTCTGTCCCCCATCCCTCCACCAGGGAGGATCTGAACACACATGAAGCTGCCTTATACCAAATTAGACCATCAGTCCATCAAAGTCAGTATTGTCTAGTCAGACTGGTAGCAGCTCTCCAGGGTCTCAGGCAGAGAGGTCTTTCACATCACCTACTACCTGATCCTTGCATTGGAGATGCCGGGGATTGAGCCTGGGATCTTCTGCATACCAAGTACCACAGCCCCTCCCCACCCGGAGGCTGGCGTTCCTACTCTGTTCCCAGAGCTGTTGAGAGCTTTCAGGTTTAACACCAGCTCTTTGAACTGTGCCAGGAAACAGATCAGGAGCCAACAGATCAGGACACAATTTTCAAGTGCCTGTAAAATATTATTAAACACAATGGTATACAAATTGATTTTGAGTATTAAAACAGGTGGGAGGCCTATTACATATATTGTCTTTCATAATTTCTAATGGGAGAGAATATATATAAGTAAAAAATAAAGATGTATATTTATTCAATTAATTGATCATTTAGGTAAAAGTTATCTCATTAGAGCATGTTTTGAATTGGGAACACTCTTCAAAATTGCGTGCTGTCACCCCTCGCATCCCAGAGATTGTGTCTTGTGATTGCCCCGGGTACGCATTCTCCCATCGCTCCACCTCCTTATCCTGCATTGGGTTTCCAGCACTGGAAGAAGGAAGCTCTTCTGATTTAGTTTTCTTGGTACAAGTTCAGAAAAGTCTCATGCAGGCAGAGTCTCTTGCAGGCTCTGGGGCTCACAGTACCACCGTATCTGTTCATCACTGCTCTTGTGGATCATGCCCCTTCGCTAAAGGAAAACAAAGTTACACTTAACTGTAACGATTGTTCATCAAGTATCTTCTGTGCAGGCACACATGGGGACTGTACATGAGCAGGCCTGTCATCTGATAAGCCTTTATAGCTAAAACCCTCCAGGGGGTGCTGTGTGCCAGAGTCAGAAACTTGCTCCCACCCAGGGACCATGTGCTCCCATGCAGCAGCGCCCCTTACCCTCAGTACCTTTAGTGCCACAGAAGCCAGAGCATGCAATGGGGCAGGAGGGAGGGTAGGTGTGCCTGCACAGAAGATACTCCATGAACAATCGTTACAGGTAAGTGCAACTTAGAGAATACCCTGGGTGCCTTGGCTAGGTGTACTGAAAAATTTGTCCCTCACCTGAAAAATATAAGATCATATGATGTAGAAACACGGAAATAAGCATCCTACAAAACAATAATCAGCTCTTAATCACTGTAAAGCTGAAGGAATGAAACTTTGAAACATGCAGAAAAACATTTAAGTTTCTGAGGTCTAAAACTCCCCCATCTTTCTTGTCTACTAGGAACATATGGGAGAAGAAACCCTCCAATGCCTGAGACCCCATAACCTCCTCTATGGCTCCCTTGTCAACTAAGGATACCAACGCTTGGAAGAGACCCAAGTCTACTTGGCTGGATCTCCTTAAGGCTAAATAGCAAGGGGGGGATAGACTTAAATTGAGATCCAGTGCAGCGTAGGGGGCGCTGCTGTGCTGAAGCACGGGGTCCCTGGGTGGGAACAAGCTCCTGGCTCCAGTGCACAGTGCCCCCTGGAGGCTTCTACCTGTAAAGACCTACCCCATGTGGGCCTGCACAGAAGATCAATGATGAACAGGCAGTTTCACTCCAACATGCCACAACTGCATTGTGCTACCATGCCTTACCCAAAGACACTGAGAATTGTGCCTAAAGAAAAGCAAGTGGTTTTGGAAATGCTTACAGCTCATGGCGACTCTCCTGCACCTCTGCTCAAGTTCATGACAGTCTCCTGTACCTGTCCCTCACCTGCTCAGACTCATCTCTCTGCCTGGTGCTACAGATAATGCCTGCAGAAAGCTACATTTCTGCCTACCAACTTTTCCAGAAAACGTTTGATTCTTGTTGCACAAACTAAAGGCAAACTGTAATCTCCTGTGCTGGACTCTCCTGCACAAAAAAGCTAGTTTTCCCCACCCCCCATTAGACTTACCAATTCTAAACCAGCCCAAGAACTGATACAAGGAAACTCTGCCATCATTCCCTTTTCTATGATTTTCTGAGCTTTCTGAAAGTACCCTTTCTAAATAGAGGCATCTGGTGCCTGGAGAACTCAGCCTGGATAATTAAAGGCATTCGTGAAATGATGCTGTACAGGCAACCCTATACAATGGTGTAACTAGGACTGCACTGCAAGTGTGCCCTGCATTTTGCTGAACTCAAACACCCACTCACCCCATGGTGACACACCAGCACGTATCTAACCATTCCACTGAACAAAGGTGCCTCCAGCCCAACACACCTTTCTCCAACTTAAGGGGCTCTTTTGTTGGAGGAATAGCCTCTTAAGTTGGAGTAAGGCTCCGTAGGCTGTAGGGACATCCTCCAGCCTAAGGTAGGATACATGCAGAGTGTGAACTGCAGAAGTTCCAAGAAAGACTGCTGGTCTAAAGGAAATTTTGTAAGACAAGGAATTATGAGAACATTGTGAGCAGCCTCTAATGTCCAAGGGCATATTTTCAGCAAGCAGTTTCTCTTTTCATGGCTCCACAAGACAGGAAATGCACTAGCTGTCAGTTCCTTCAGCACAATGATTCAGGCCATGTATTGGATGGAATCAGAAACCCTAAATGTAATAACATGCACATATATGCAGAGCAGATGCCTCTCCCATGCTGCATCGTTTTCATGGTACAATATTTTTTGTTTCATCTGATTAAAAAATGTACCACTACCCACAACTAAATAATGGCTGAGATCCTATAGCTTGTTTCCATTTGTGTCTCCTTTGTCCTCTGCTGCATAGCTGGTTGCTTTTGCACTAGGCACTTTGCATCTTATTAAAAGACGTTGGTCTTGCATGAGGATGATTGCCACTCGAGTGCTGGCAACCAGCGAAAGGCAGACTCCACAACATCTTTTCCAGCACAAACTTATAAGTTACACTATTACATTTTTTGCAACACTCTAGGATTCCACTGAAGCTATGTTTTTCAGGAGAATCCTAGTTTGTAACCCAATGTGATGATGTCACTTTCAGGCTTGCACAGGAAGTGACATAAGAACATAAGAGAAGCCAATGTTGAATCAGGGCAATGGCCCATCCAGCCAAAAATACCAGGTGCCATCAGGAGGTCCAGCAGTGGGGCCAGGACACTAGAAGCCCTCCCACTGCTGCCCCCCAGCACCAAGAATGCTGGGGGGGGGCAGCATGATCGAGGTTTATAAGATTATGAATGGGATTGAGCAGGTTGAGAAAGAAGTACTTTTCTCCCTTTCTCACAATACAAGAACTCGTGGGCACTCTATGAAATTGCTGAGCAGTCGGGTTAGAACAGATAAAAGGAAATACTTCTTCACCCAAAGAGTGATTAACATATGGAATTCACTGCCACAGGAGGTCGTGGCAGCTGCAAGCATGGACAGTTTCAAGAGGAAATTAGATAAACATATGGAGCAGAAGTCCACCAGTGGCTATTAGCCACAGGGTATAGAATGAGAACTCTCAGTCTGGGGCAGGTGATGCACTCTATTCTTGGTGCTGGAGGGGGCAGCAGTGGGAGGGCTTCTGGTGCCCTGGCCCCACTGCTGGACCTCCTGATGGCACCTGGTATATTTTGGCCGCTGTGTGACAGAGTGTTGGACTAGATGGGCCATTGGCCTGATTCAACATTGGCTTCTCTTATGTTCTTATGTTCTTAAGAATAGAGTGTATCACATGCCCCAGACTGAGAGTTCCTATATATACACCATGTGGCTGATAGCCACTGATGGACTTCTGCTCCATATGTTTATATAATTCCCTCTTGAAACTATCCATGTTTGTAGCTGCTACCACCTCCTGTGGCAGTGAATTCCATGTGTTAATCACTCTTTGGGTGAAGAAGTACTTCGTTTTATCTGTTCTAACCCGACTGCTCAGCAATTTCATGGAGTGTCCACGAGTTCTTCTGCTCAATCCCATTCATAATCTTATAAACCTCGATAATGTCACCCCTCAGCCGTCGTTTCTCCAAGCTAAAGAGCCCCAAGCGTTTTAACCTTTCTTCATCAGGAAAGTGTTCCAACCGTTTTATCATTCTAGTTGCCCTTCTCTGCACTTTTTCCAGTGCTATAATATCCTTTTTTAGGTGTGGCGACCAGAACTGTACACAGTATTCCAAATGAGGTTGCACCAATTATTTATATGGGAGCATTATGATACTGGCTGATTTGTTTTCAATTCCAGCTGGAATTCAATTCCAGTGTCATCAGAACAATACATCCCCCTCCCCAAACCTACCAAATGGTAGCAGGGGATCCCTCTAAACTCAGTTAGTGTGAACTAGCTCACAGTTTTCTAGCCTCCAGCTCACAGATTTTTGTCTTATCTCAGGAAGGAAGACTCCAGAGCAAACTAATTTATGCCACAGCCAAATCACTCACTCACAACTTTAGTGCCAGTAGGTCACAACATCAAATTTTTGCTCACAAGACTCCACAGCTTAGAGGGAACATTGGTCAGGGGCTGTGGGCAGGATGGCATCCCTGTGCACAAGGGAGGGAGGGAGGGAGAGATTGGGGAATAAAAAGAAATGAAAGAAAGCCAGGTGGGGAGGAAAAGGAGAAAGAGAAGGGGGACTGGAAACACACACTGAACAAGGAAAGCCCAGGTGCTCACCAGTCCTCTAGTGGCTGCAGCTACTATTACAACTGTCAAAAGTCCATTCATTTGAATGAGGACAGCCAATGACAAGCCCTGCCTTACAGTAGCCCCACCCACTTTCAAAACAGCTCAGAGGGTGCCAGGTGAAGTATTGGTGAGTGCCATGATGGCGCCTTAGATGCTGTGCTGGGGAACCAACTGAATGTTTCTCTGGCTTTTCCAGGTTCTGGTCCTCATTCAGAGGAACAAGACAAGCCAAGTTAAAATCAGATTACACTGTGAGATGCCATGCTTCCTTTCTTCCTCCTTAAAAATGTAAGGTCTGCAATGGGTATGAGATTAAAATGTGAAAAATGCCCTCCACAAAGCTTTCAAAATATTTAGGGATGAGTAAGGTTATTTTTTTAAAAAACATTGAGGAGGGAGAAAAAGACATCACAAAACCTGCCACTCAGCATTTAGAAGGAAACAGCAAATATGTCAACATTCATGTCAGAAAGCTAAGGTGCCACAGCAGCTCTCCTTGTCTGGAGAAAACAACCAGTAACATCCTCTCAAAGCTAAGGGATACTCAACTAGTACTGCTAGTCCTTCCACTTGAGCAGGTGTTAGTGACAAAAACTTTCAATGACAACTAACCTTCTGTCTGTCAGAACAGGAACAAAAATGAAACGCTACAGGAAGGAAGGGATGTTGCCAAGAAGAGTTAGATCCGGGAACCACAGTAGAAGGCATTTCTTTAGGGGAGTTCCCTGAATAGAAAAGCCAACTGTTGGCTTCTACTGTTTCACAGAATGATAACATGCCGGGTTGGATCCTCTAAGCAAAGAGGAGCGTTGCACTTTTGGAGCATGGCTTTCACTCAGGAACTACAGGATCCAGCCTACTCTTCCTGGGTCTTTGGGTCCTGCTGGACTCTTAGCGGCCCTCAGTCCAGTGGTTTTTCTCTTGAAGATGATCAGAAATCAGTGAGACTACATAAGAAGAGCCCTCCTGGATCAGACCAGTGATCCATCTAGTCTGGCATTCTGTTCCACACAGTGGCCAACCAGTTGTCCTTGGGGGTCAACAAAGAAGGCACAGAAGACAAGTCATTGCACTGGTCTTGTCTCCCAGCTCTGGCAGTCAGAGGCTCTGGGAGTGGAAGTTCCCTTTAATCACCATAGCCTTGTAGACACTGATGGAGCTATCCTCCATTAATCCGTCTGCTCTCCTTTTAAAGCCATCTATGCTCCTGGCCATCATTGCATCTGTGAGCAATGAATCTCAGAATTTAGTTACTAATTGTACTTTCTTTTGTCTGGCCTGAATCTATTGCCCACCAACTTCATTGGATGTCCCCAGCTTCTAGTATTGTTGGAGAGCAAGGGCAAAGCAATAAGCAATTTGTGGTTTCCATGTCCATACTGCTGTCGTCACATGCAGAAGAGGCTGCTACAGTAGTGTAAAAACCTATGTATCCAACAGGCCAGCCTACATATATGGAGCAGTCCCAAGGTCTTCATCCACAAGGCTGTGTACATAGTGTGACACTCGCACAGCCTTCAGCTTTTCTCCCTGTTTATGAGAGGAGAACATTAAAAGCCTCTTGTGCCTTCTCCTACTCAGGAGAGAGAAGGGTGGTAAAACTGTGAGCTGTGTGGATCACAGAATGTGTGGGTTATGCTGAATTAGATAATTCATTGTTTGGTAAGTGATTTATGTAAAATGCTGCATAGAACTGGAGGCAAAGGATGTCTTTGAAGGGCATTTGTAGATTACAAAATTTGCCAGCATGACTCTCTGATCATATATCTGGGATACATATTTTTGGCACAAACACATGGCCATTAAAACAATATTCCAAAGATAACTCTTTTAATGCAAGATAGGCAAGTGTGACCCGATGTTAATTACAGACATCAATTATGCTTGTATAGTACAATAGAGATCATGTCATTGACATTATTGCAGGATATAGCCAACAATTATTTGCATTTTTAAGACTGGGCACAATCTAGATTTATCTAGCAGTTGGAATCCTACGACTCCTACCAGTCTCAATGCTAGAGTTTCACAAGTGGGGGCCCCACAAGACTCATAGGGGTGAAACCTGTCTCTCCCCCCCCCCAATTGCCTAGCCTGGCACAGCTCCAGGTGCCACCACCCACCTTTGAGCTCAGCAATGGCAGCAGAAGTGCCTGGGAGCTGCTCCCTGTGCCCAGGAGCCTCTTCAGGCGTCCTCTGCTGTGGCGGCTGGTCCCGAGCCACTTCCAGCATCCTCTGCCACAGGAGCTGAGCCAGGAGCAGCTCCCTGAAGCAGCTACTGGCATCCTCTGCCACGGTGGCCAGGCCCAGAGCAGCTCCCTGCAGCAGCCACCACCAGCTCTACTGGTAAGTGCACTGTCTGTGCCTGCGCAGACAATGCTTATTTATTTGGGGGCCAATTAAACCCCTCAATATATTTTTGTTAAGATTTTAGGTTTTTCTGCAAACCTTGGGGGGGTCCCCCAAGTTTCCGAAAAATCTCTTTAGTGTTGGTGTGGACCTGATCTGCAGATTTAGGTATCTGCGGATGGGGGGGGCAGACTTTGCTATCTGATATACAGATAGCCTTTCATAATGACCTAAACGCTCACCAAATGTTTCACATTTTAAAACAGTGCCATGTTTAACAAAACAAAAATGGGTCACTTTACTCAGTGCCCGTGAACTCAGTAATGTCTACCCTGCTCCTAATCACCTGAGAGTTCATAATTCCATAATTCCTATATGAAAGCCCCCAAGTTTTCAGAAAAATCTCTTTAGTGTCGGTGTGGACCTTTCACTGTCCACATGGAGCTCCTGAAAAATTCTTAGCCACGCATTTTAATGCAAGGACTCACTTGGTTTGCATGTCCCTTCGTACCTGTGACCTTTTCATCCCACCAAAGAGCTCAGAGTAGTATATGTAGTTCTCTCCATCACAAGAACCCTGTGGAGGTGGGCTGGGTTAATGTGATTCATCCAGGTATCCCTGTCACCTTTGTGGCCGGCGGAGGGGGGTGTTGAATCCTGGTATCCCTTATCTCAGTCTGACTTTCTCTAATCACTACACCATACTGGATCTCCACAGGACTATCCCCATTGCCGATGTGCTTAGAGAAAGTAACATAGGCACATCATAACAAATTAATTATATACATTGGAGCTCTGTGCCTCCAAGGGACTACAATCCTGATCCCACTGTTATGAAACAAAACTCAGTGATCACTGTGCTCCTCAATACGTACTATATATACTGTTCTACTAAAATGTGTTTAAGGAATTACTGTTTTTCACTAATACATCTATTTGGGCCATAATTGAATATGTCGCCACATCCATTATTATAGATTTAGGATGGTTGACTAACAGTCCTTTGCATTACTCTGAGGTACCGGCAAACAGTAGCAGTACTGCCGGTGGCTGGTGAAGCCAGTCACATGGCCAAGCTGCAGAAAGTTCACATGCGAACAGGGCCTAAAATTTCTGTAGCTTTGTAGTGATATGATAAATGAGAATTAAGACCACCTGGATTCACAGAGAACCTTTCATACAACATGCTCTTAACCTATTGATAACCATTCCAAGCCTATAAATTTGCTTGCGTGGACTGTGACCCAACACTAGGCTGTTTCTTATCATTTAGTCCTCTTTGAGCAAACTTGGTGGTAACCGCTCAGCTCAAGAGTTCAGATTGCCACAGACTCCCACTCCAACGTTACTAGGCTGTTCTAGATTTTACATAAAGAGCTCTCCTTTATATAGGAATGTCAACACCCTGTACTGAGAAATTTTTCAGTGGGGAGGGGAGGAAATAGGGGGCAGTTTAGCATGGTGGCTAAACCTGCCAGCAGCACCATCCACATGGTGGCTTGCTCTGGAGTTCTCCCCAGCCAAGCAGGAGGGGAGGGGGGGCAGCCACCCCCACAGTGTGGCATCACTGGGTCTTCCTGCTTCTGCAGCCAGAAGGTTTGAAGGGAAAATGCATGTTAAGAAATGTGCCTGTTCAGGGCTGAAATCTGAGGATCCGAAGCCTGTGCTACAAACTGCCTCTTCCCTTGCAAGATAGGGGGTGGGAGGAGAAGGGCAGAGAGGAGAGCGAGCCAGCCAGGCTTCCTCTGAGGAATGGGGGGGGGTAGACTTTGTTGTTGTTGTTCAGTCGTACAGGTGATCTGTAGGAAGGTGAGGAGGGGGAGGAGGTTTGTTAGCTTGGTGGGGGCAGGGAGGGAAAGGGAAAGCAGGGGGAATGCTGGTCAGCCCGGGGCTTTTTGGCATCCCACCCCTCCCCCTTCCTGTTGTGTTTGCTCACTCCCATTCACTCCTGCCCACCTGCACCAGCCTTGTCCAACTCCCCCCACCCACCATCACCTGGAAATGATGATCAGAACTAGAGCTACAAACATGGGATTCACGGCCCACTGGGGTAAGAGGAGCATGGCACCCAAAATCAAGGGACCCCCACCCACACTGGGGGGGAGTCTGGCATCCACCCAGAGAGGACAGGGCACATCTGTAAGTGGGCATCACCCTCATCAGCCCCCCCCAGCTACTGGACTACATCCAACACATTGTGGACATCTCTGGATGTCCAAAGTGTGACAGATACTGACATTCTTCTGAATGCTCATCAATGCAGAAGAAAATCTGTGAATGCCCTTAAACTGATTTATGTTTCCCTATTTGGGGGACATGAAGGCTGATAATCACATTTAGGGGATGGTCATCATTCACTGGTACATCCCTGACCTTTCAGCATTCCCCTATTCTGTCTGGGATACTCAACATTCCCATGTAAATGCCAGAAGTCACCAAATCAGTGTAACATGTGAGACCATGGATTTAGATGCAAGGCCCACTGAAATCAATGAAGCCCTAATAAAGATGTGTAAGGGATTTGCAACACGCTTGACAGCTTTCCTATTCATGAAGCACTCCCAGGTCTGCTGGCTGACACAGAGGATGTCCAGTTATTTCAATTAGCAAAGAAATAGTATTTTAAATCTAAATTATCATGTTAGGTGACTGGTTATAAAATGAATACAGGCAGATATTTTACACAGACTTCTTTTTTTAAAAAAAAAATACCCCAATACCTAGAAAATCTTTTGCAGATCATGAAATATCCAAAACTTCCCTCAAGAGCCTCAATTTTGTGTTGCTCTTTCTGGATTAATATATAACAGTTTCATTAATTTTACACTTTATGATTTCTATTCTGTCTTTTAATGTGGATGCTCTTGAGAGATTCAGATATTCTAGTCAGACATACTTTGAGACAGGGTTGTGAAATATGGATGAGGGGTTTTTTCCTCCCCGTGTAACTATTAAATGACCAATTATCTCATAATAAATTTATTTATTAAAGCCCATTGCAGTGATGTCTGTATTTCTTCACCTCTCTTTAAAATACCAGTGCTAATCAGATTGATTTTCACCCATTATTTATGTAATCTTGTACAGTTTCACAGAATATGTAGCCTATCTGCAGCTAGGTAGATATTTAAGTCATACAAATGATTACCCAGATGTAAAGTGATAGAATTTGGCTGGAAGACCTTACTTCCAATTGCCGAGAATATCACCAGCACCAGGTATACACACAATACTGTGTTGACGAAATTTAAAAGCTATAACCAATGTAATGCTGTCACTTGCTTACACATGTTTTAAAAAGCTTATTTTGAGCCTCCTGGTTTTAAGCACACAGGATTTGCAATGATGTGCAAAATTCAGCCCCATGTATTGTGTTTGGTGCTTACAGCCTGCTGGCCATGAGCAAGGAAATGACCTAGTTCTTGCCCAGTTAGCACATGGGAAAGATGGGTTACTTTACAACACTGCAACTTCTTCTTGCCCAGCTATCATTAGGATCTGTGTGGGATCCTGTATGTAGAAACCTAATGACTGTTGGTGTTGTCATGATGCTAATGAAATAGGGTTGCCAATCTCCAGGCAGCAGTTGGATATCTCCTGGGATTACAACTGATCTCCAGGTGACAGAGATCAGTTCACCTGGAGAAAATGGCTGCTTTGGAGGATGGACGTTTTGGCATCATATATTGCTGAGGATCCTCTCGCCCCCAAGCCTGCTCACCCTCAAAATGTCCAAGTATTCCCAACCCAGAGCTGGCAACCCTCCTAATGAGGCAGGGTAAACCAAAAGGTTGAGAAAACAAAGAACAATATGTGATGCAATATATATGATCAATTCAACTGTGTCCACAAAGCACTACACAGATAATCTCTCCTTATATATAATGCTGTTTTGGATGACTCATTCCTGAACGTTCCACACACTCCCAAATCAATTTGGTCCCTGATCTGTCACTCAGGAGGTGTGCCAATCCACTGGCTGCGTAACCTCAGTTCCGCCCACAGAGCCAGCAGCCAGCGTCTTGGCCTCAGTGTGGAGGGATCTGGCGAAGGGGATTGATCCTCTCAGTTCCTGGCCACAAACAGCTCCCATAGCAATGGAAAGCCAGCAGCATTCACCAATTAAGGCTTGCACTTTTACTGAGGGAAAGCAGCCAGGGAGGGAGGGAGATGGTCATCTGGCCACAGAGACCCTTCACTGTCACAGGGAGACAAGTCTGAAAGTCGAGCCTGCTGGAGATGAGGCAGACCGATGCGGGAGGGTCAACTTTCACCCACTGCCACTTCCCCGGGCACAGAGAGTTCCACGTGGCCTGAGTGAGTGCGTGCATGCAGGGGGGGGCACCACGGCACCTGCATTGCAATCATGGCTCGTAAGAGCCAGGAGTGGGAGGCGCAGTGCTACTTGCCATCAGCCAGCAGGGGGGCGAGAGAAAGGGGATGGCAGGGGATGCACTAAGGCACCTGCATTGCAATCCTGGCTCATAAGAGCCAGGAGTGAGAGGCACAGTGCCACTTGCCATCAGCCAGTGGGGGGCAAGAGAGAGGGGCTGGCAGGGGATGCACCAAGGCAAGGGAGAGGGGAGTGGGCACAGTGTGGCTCAGCTGAGCACAGGAAGGGCCATGTGGGAGTGCCTTGCAGCCAGCCGAGCCAACCAGCTACCCCTCGCAGATCAGGTTTCAGCCCAGCATGGCCTCGCTCCATCCGCCCAGTGCAGCCAGCCTCCGGACCGAGCCACACAGAGACCCTCTGCGGGCTGCCATGGCACCCTCCGCCCCATTGGATGGCCAGCGGTGGAGATGGACGGTGATGCAGCTTTGTCTGCCTGCCATAGGAGGGAGAGAGGCCATCTCAGAGAACCCAGGCCCAGCCCCCCCTGAAATTGTAAAGTCTATGCCCTTGCACCAGGGTGCAGGGAGCTGGCCGGGCAGCAAGTCCATGGAAGTGGCGCCCAGCCTGTCGCCCTCGGTGTGCTACAAGATCTTGCTAGCGCTCATTGTATTCCTTTTACAATGGGCTTTGCCACTAGTTTAATATAATAACAATTCAAAAACAGAACACACACATCCACTGGCAAAGAGACCAAACAACATGCTATGTGTATTTCAGCAAACAGTCTTCATCAGTGGCTTATACTAGAAACATAATTAGTATAGTCACATCCCATTCACACAATGAAAAGTCATAAGGAACCACAAATAAACCAGCTAGCTGACAAAATTAAAAACACTGAAGATGTTACACACTTTTTATAACAGAATACTTTGATAATATAATTCACTCCTAGAAATCACTGGTCAAAATAACAATACCAATGGACATCTGCAAGCATACCACCAAACTGATGCCAAATACCATGGGTTGCCAACTGTTTCTTCAATGAGAGCTACATCTGACTGATGAAAAATATCCCAAGCACAATTTTGTTCTGTCCTAGGAACATGGCTGTCCTAGGAACACAGGTAGGGAAGAGCACCAGAAATGAAGCTATCAGCTTGACAGTACAGAGCAAAAGCCTATGAAATAAAAGCCTCTTTTCAAAACTGAGTCCTGAGCAGATCTTTTCATGATGTGTTCCTGGGTCTTCTAGGCATGAGCTACCAGCAGCTCATGAGCTACCTGTAGAAGATCCTTGCTTTACAGACAGTTCTGGACCAGGCAATTGGCTCATCTGATTCAATACAAACATCACATGTTCAGTCTTGGAACACCATGAGATCCACAAGGTCTAACCCAACAAGGCTTGGACTTACGGCTGCCAACCTCCAGGTGGGAGCTGGAGATTTCCTAGCCTGATCTCCAGGTGACAGATCAGCTCACCTGGAGAAAATGGCTAATTTGGAAGGTGGACTCGATGACATTATGCCCTACAGAACTCCCACCCCTCCCAAAATTCCACCCTCCTCAGGCTCCACCCCCAAAATCTCCAGGCATTTCCCAAACCAGAGCAGGCAACCCTATTTGAACTAGAGAGTCATTTGTTTCCTGCTGATTCTACAATCCTGTGAATATGTATTACCCAAACAGAGATGTTACACTAACATGTAATTCATTCTCTCTCTATAAAACTTCTAAGTATTTTGTGCCAGGCTCACACAAATCGTTTCTATCTGACACTCACACCATATCAGGTAGAATGAAATCAATTGGATGTGTAAATTCTTTAAATAATAGCAAAAGGATCAAATTGAATTTCAAAGAGAGAAAAAAAGGTGAACCTGAAACACAGTGGTAAAAAGGTCATCAGCAGAATTAACAAAAAAAAAAAAAGCCTGGCAAAGTTACAGTTAGGCAGTCAGTAATACTCTATTGATCAGACATTTTCAATCAATGGTGCTGTGCCTAGATTATTGATGCAAAGGTATTAAGCAAAATTTTATTTCAGCTAACTTGTTGGCTTAGATGTCAACTGAAAGTCATTTCCCCAGTCAATCAAACATAAAATAAATCTGAGCAGAGTTAGCTCTTTTTGCGGCTGGGCCTGTCTTACTTTCCAATTACATAATGAACTTTGAAACTTCAATATTTAAAGAGATATTACAAAGGAGATGAAAAATATATACTTTCTGATAGGGAAAAGAAATTACGATGTAAGTAGAGGGACACGAAGAGATGTTTTTCAGCAGTCTGACAAAGCAATTGTACAAAAATGTCGTGTACAATAATGACGTGAGACTCTACCAGATTTCAGTGCCCCAGTATTTCAAATTTCAATTTCAATTTTGTGGCTCCCTTTTGAAAGTGGAATTTGCGACTCTCCATTTTCACATCATTTTGTGGTTCTTTGCACTGAATTCTTCTCATTGCTATTATGGATTATTGTGAGGTATAAATGCCACATAATGGCCTCTATCCAATCATACATTACAAAGACTCACACTTTCTTAAGGTACAGCTTCCTTAGGGTTTATTTAAAAAAAACACCAGGGGTCACAATCTTCAACAATTTCCCCCTCCCACAGCAACCCACTGAGACTCCCCCTCCCAACTTTTCCCCTGTAGATCAGCTGACCCCCAGGAACATCCCAGGTATAAAGTGTGCGGGGCCTGCAGTGAGGGAGGGGAATCGGCAGAAATCACCTTCTTAAGAAAAATTAAGCGTCCTTAAATTTTTAGAATGGACGACAGGCCAACATATAAATTACAGAAAGAATTATGTTAAATCCCTGTTTTACAGCCTTTTCATAGAGGAACAAATGAATCAGGAACACCATCAACAACAAGGACAACATATAAGAGAAGAGCCTATTGCTACATCTCTGATAACATCACTGGAAAATGGGATCGAGATTTCCTCCTGGCCATCATTTCCACACCAAAACAACCATCACATTGTCTTCCTTAAGCGAGCCTTAGAACTGAAATGTTTGGGTGGTTACTTTGCTGCCTTAACATGAAATGTACGAAAAACCAGATATGTGGGAAATTCACAGAGTACCTAGGCTGCAATCCTATATATGCTTACTTGGGAGTAAGCCCTATTGAACTCAATGGGAGCTACTTCAGTGCACACGCAATAAGATCAGGCTGTCTTATGTGCAGGCTGGACTAATAGGAATATTTCAACACTTTCATAAAGACTCTTGTCAGATGCTCATTTCTGATTTCTTGCCCGTCCTTAGGCAACAAGAGCAAAATCGCGGCTGGAAGTCTAATCTTTTAAGACTCTGCGGGAAACTTGATCTTGAAGTGGATCTTTCCTGTATCCTCTGAGCAAATACATGCAGTAGTTTCACAGGAAGAAAGTCCTTTTTCATCAGCCCTGTTCAGGACATAGCAAAAATGAGCAAATGTGCAAGCAAGAGGAACCGACATGTGTTCAAATCTACATGGTGTATAAACATGCACATAGGGCTCTCTATACAATTGGAAACCCAGTGTAAGCATGTAGGGGAAGGAAAACTGTTTAGTTGAATGTATGAATGTAACATATCACTGCATGCATGTGTGCTCTAGGCCAGCTCCCCTAGTTACCCCCCCCCGCATGACCACTTATCATTGAAACCTTGTATGAATTATTGGTAGTTAAGAGAGAATGGATCCTCCAGCACAGTGTTTGGGATTTTATTCCTGGGCATTCACTCCTATGATTTGCCATCAAAGAACCTCTTTCCAAGCTTTGATTTTTGTGCCCCTGCCTGAACAGAGATGGGTGGCGACTACAGATGGAATACCCTGCCCAAGAGGATGATCAGGAGGGCAATACAAGCTTTTAAAAGGGCCCACACACAAACGCACAGAGGGGTGGAAGGAAGGAAAGAAAAAGAGCAGGCAGAAAGTGAAAGCCAGTGGCTTGTGGTGGTTTCTGCTTGCTTTGTGCAGACTAGAGCTGCCCTGCCCTCTTGAAAAATGGGCGGTGGGGGAGGAGCCTCTCCTCACACCCTGAAGTGACTAAAGATGGGATCTGTGCAATATAAATGTTTAATAATAATTTGGCTAGACAACAAATATTAATGACAGAGAATGCCTGCTTAAAGTGATGGATATCACAGCAAGGCCAATGTCGGGGGGGGAGGACTAAAAAGGGAAAGAAAAGTGGAGTTGTATGTCAAAATGGATAACATCTGTACTGTTCCTATGAGGTGGAAGCAAAGACAACAGCCTTAACTTACAATGTCCTCCCCCTTCCCCCCCCTCTTTTTAGTATGAGTGAAGTTGTAAGGACCTTCTTTTAAACTGAAAGAGAGATATATATATATATATATGTCTTAGTCCAACACTGAGAGCTATATCAAGTCCAGAAATCTTTTCTCTCATAGGAAAATCTTTGCTCCAGCTGCTTATGGGACACATGCCTCAGAGGTGAATTGGGCCCCCCAACTTTGTTATGGTAATTTTCCCCATTAAGCAAAGCTTATAAAGAGCTAGTGAATGTGGAATATAGATTTGGGAGGTCTGCTAGTGTTGAAAATATGTCAATACCACTAGTAAACAAAATTATCCCCTACCAGTTATACTAGATTTATACTCCACAGAGTTTATGTCTTAGTTATTCTTGGGGCATTTGCTCTACCACATACTCAAAAGTCTGAAAGAATTGTATTAAAGCATGGAATGGGGGGTGGGTGTAGAGAGAATCTGGTTTGTATCTGTTTGTGATTAACCCTCATGTTTGTGCTATTCATTCTTGTATCTGAAACCCCTATGGAAACCTGAGCAGTACTATGTAATTACAGCCTGCTCCAATCAAACCAGTCAAATAATGTCAAAAGCAATTATTTTCTTTTCGGAGAGGCACGAGGCATTTTGGGAATACACAGGAGAAAATGCAGATTTCAACATGCGAACAGTTTGCACAATCAAGGCCTGTCTAGTGGCATTCCGTAATTGTTGTTGAGTTTGGAGCTGTTTGCAGACTTATCGGCCCTAATTCATTACACTCCTCGAATCTTCGTTCTTGTGTTCTACGTAGATTAGAGAGTGCAGCCTTTAAAAGTAACACTTATTAAAGTACCCAAACTTCATGGCATATGGAAGACCTTTCTTAATGTTTAACAAGCATACTATTATTGTCCTTACGGTTCAGCAATGTGGGATCTCATTTAGAATGTTTATTTGATATTATATAGTAAGCAAGACTCAAAAAAGCATGACACATTAATTTACTTGTCATATAAATATCTTAATTGTTTTCCCCAATAGGTAAATCTAGTTCAATCAAATGATTTGTTAAGGGAAAAACATTCAAAAAGTGCTTTTAATGGGTTTAAATATTATGCAATATGTGCACACATATATAATATGTACATGAAGAGTCACTTGACAATAGTCAAATACAACTTTGAAATGACCCAGTTTAGCTGCTACTGCATCCATTCATTATGACCATAATTAATGTTATGAGAAAACACATTTTTAGAAATGGAAAATTCATGAGGAAAAAGAAGACGACGACTGTGGAAAGACTACCCTGCACCCCTGATTATATTGCAGCTCATGTTCTTGCAATTCTGAAATTGATATAATCACACTTACTTCCCCAAAAGAGACGGGGGGGGGCTGCAAAAAACAAGCAAACAGTAAAACACAATGAAAAACCCACATAACATTTTCTTTCACTCGCACTAACTCTGTAATAGCCTCGACCGTAATCTATAAAACATGATTAAACAGCCTAATAAGGAATTCTTCTGAACACTGTAATGCAAAGTAAGCAAAAAAACAAAGCAAAAACCCTTGGCCAGTTTGGGACAAAGGAATGGAAAAATCCTGTTTGGCTCTAAAAAGACAAACAGCTCCATTCATGGTGGGCTGTTAGAGAGGGTGGGCAGGTGCCCTTCCAGAGCATGCAACAACCCTGCAGGTAATGCAATGGGCTAAAGTAGCCTGCTATGAATCTGCCACTCATTACCAAGATGCAAGGTGTGAAATCCTGCACTTTGTGTTGCTCTCTCCCCTTTGGAGGGCTGCATGCAAAAGCTGCCTCCACTCACCAGCACAAACAGTTGTCTGTTTGTGTAGAGCTGGTGTGAGATCCAGTTCATCCCATCCCAGCAAGCTACAAGTATCCTGATTTATTTATTTACTTCATTTATACCCCACCTTTCTACCAATGGGGACCCAAATTACAGTATTTCCTCCATTTTATCCTTACAACAACCCTATGAAGTAGGTCAGGCTAATAGTAACTAACAAAGTTAAATGGAGTGGGGGTATACAAGATCTAAGGCTATAGCCACTACATCACACTGACTCTCTGGTCTTCTTCTGCATCACAGGAGGGAACTACAAGGATCCAGCATGGGTTGTGAGCACACATGAAATTACCTTACAGTGAATTAGACCACTGGTTTATTAAGGTTGGTATTGCCCACTCTGGTTGGCAGCAGCTCTCTCACCAGAGTCTTGGAGAAAGTCTTCGGCATTACCTGCTACCTGATCCTTATAACTGGAGGTGACTGGGAAGAACCTAGGGCCTTCTGAATGCAAATCAGATGCTCTGTCTCCCACTGATGTGAGAGACCTGGTCTCCCTATTCATTGCTTAATGAGGGCCACTGAGAAGTATTTTTTTAAATGGTGCCAGTGCCACACCAGCCGCACAATATCATTCCTAGTAAAACCTGGAAATGATGTCACTTTGCTGGCATGGCATTGATGCAATGTTGAAGGATTTGGGCAATGAAATATGGTTTACCATAGAGTTTTGCCCACATCCTAGAGCACCACACTGATATCATACCATTGACATCACACCATTGACATCATGGCACCATTTCCCCCCAATGCCCCCTCACTGGTTGCCAGCAATTGAGTCACAGTTCCCCCAACAGACCTGTCTTTCAGAGACCGAATGACACACTGGTGAAAGATCCTTTGATGCACACAACTTTCTCTAGATGTCCTGTTTGCTACTGAATTGTGGATCCAGAAGTTAAAAAGATTAATATACCATTAGTTAATAAAAGAGGTGTGGAGACTTGCTAGTGTAGGAGCATAGTCTAGCTGCATGGAAACTATTGGAACGCTGAAGCAGAAGGGAGGAAAAATGGGGGAATGCCGTTAAAGTTTTTATTTCCAGACGTTTATGAGATCCATTCAAGTATGATCTATGAGCATCAGCCGTAAAGACTTCACAATAAAATAAAACATAGCTTATCCAGATCTCTCTGGCCTGAATCCACAATTCAAATCACTCACTGCTACGTCTTTCTATGCTTTATTTTTACCTCTGTTTTAGGCACTTTATTGTAAAGAGTTCTCATGTCTCTCAAGTTGTCTGCAGTTATTTTACCATGGTTCTACATAAAATGTTGTCCTCTGAAAGCCTTCAAAGTTATATCTATTTAAGTCTGATATAAAAAAGATCATATTTTCCTCAGGCTGCATGAAGAAAAAAACTGTCATGCCCATGCAAACCCATTCATACTTACAATGAGGCATATCCGAGAATCTACAAAAATATGATACTGTGGCAGTGAAACTGAGTGATTATGTTGATACAAATTGGGTAGGTTATTGGACTACCACTTCCAATACCTACAAATGTAACTCAGATGAAAGCAACATGCAGTTTAATCCTAAAATGGTTATCAAAAAAGAAGAGTAAGTCCCATGGAGTTCTGTGAAGCTTAATCCCAGGAAATGTTTGACTACAGTTTAGTTTAGTTTATTTATTTACGGTCAACAACTATATTAAAAAATACAGCAGAAAAACATAGTTAGATATGATAGCTAAAAAGTATGACATCATTAAGATATACAAGGCATCACATTAAAAGGATAAAATGTACCAATCATCACATTTCAAGAATTTAAAAAACTGTATATTAAATCTAAAAAAACATAAACTCAAAACAAAAGAGAAGTCCTACAAAACAGGTCTATTGTTTGCTTCACACTTTAAAAGCCAGAGCACAAAATTTAGTGATAGCTGGAATTTCCTCTATCAATAGTTTCTCCAAACATGCCCTACCTGTCACCACTACTAGTCCATCCAAAAAAGGAAGAATTGTTTTATATTCAATTTCTTTATAAAAAGGGCAGCAGATGAAAATATGTCCCAATGTTTCCACCTTGCCTAGGAGGCAGGGACAAATTCTTTCAGAATATGGGTCTTCTTATATCTCCCTTCTAATACCATTGACAGCACTACATCACATCTTGTTTCAGACTAGCTAGACTTGAGTCCAGTAGCACCTTGGTGGTGGAAAGTGCTGTGAAGTCACAGCACCTTTAAGATGAACAAGATTTTCAAGTTCAGGTGGGTAGCCATGTTGGTCTGAAGCAGCAGAACAAAGTTTGTGTCTAGTGGCACCTTTAAGACTGTGAATAAAACTTTGTTGGTCTTAAAGGTGCCAACGGACTCAAACGTTGTTCCCCAAGATTTTCAAGAGTCAAAGCTCTAGGGTTGCCAGGTCCCCTCATCATGCAGGCTGGGGGGATTTGGGTGGCATTCCAGGGGTGACGTCAGTGTGTTGGTGACATCGAGGGCAATGCTCTGCTTTATGGGCAAACTCTATGGTAAAAATGGCCTTGAATTATAGAGTTTTGCCCCAGAAGCAGAGCGTCTCCCTCCCCCTGATGTCACCAACATGCTGATATCACTTATCAGTGTGTCATGCACGGTGTCAGGCGTGGCGGGAATGGGAACCCTACAAAGCTCCCTTATAGGCAGAAAATGTTCTTGGTCTCTAAGGTGCTACTGGACTCAAATCTAGTTGTTCTACTGCAGACTAACATGCCACCCACTGAAACTCTCTTCATGGAAGTTTTAGACCAGAGGTTCCCAAACTTATTTGGCCCACCGCCCCCTTTTCAGAAAAAAAAAAAACTCAGCGCCCCCCTGGTCATCTACCTTCAAGAAGTGGACAAAAAGATGCAGTTTGTGGATCTGCACCTGGATCAATCCAGCACTCCCGAGGGGGCGGTACTGCCCACTTTGGGAACCAGTGTAAGTGTAACTCTTAACACACTTTGGCAATAAATACTGCTGAACTCAATAGGGTAGGAATCACTGCCCTTCATGAAGAAGAACTACTTTAAACAAAATGGCCTTTATTCATTCTTTTAAGCTAATATATTTTAATTTGTACTATGTTTGAATATGGTCATTGACTATAATAAATAAACTGAACCGAACATTATCTAAAATTATCTTTGTGTCGCCTACTCCTGTTTTTATTTTATCACGGTACCTGCACTTGGTTTTTGGAATGGCTTAAAACAAAAAGACGTTACAGTGATAAGATAAATACAAGAAAACTGAAACTACAGTTAACCTAAATTTTTCTTCATTCTTTGCTCAGCAGTACAAGAGGCCGGAGGGGGGGCACAAAATGTGCGGCGTTTGTGAGGGCAGAAAGGCATGTCATAAATTTTGTAAAAAATAAAAATAAAATAATAATAAACGTTGATCAAAGTCTTCATTTAGCCCTTCAGTCACCCACTGCTGCTCTCTTTTTAAGGGAATATAGTCCCTCTCCATTTTACATTTACTTAGGACTACCAACCTCCAGGTGGCACCTGGAGATCTTCCAGTATTACTACTGATCTCTAGGTAACAGAGATCAGTTCCCCTGGATAAAATGGCTGCTTTAGAGGATGGACTCTGTGGTATCATATCGTGCTGAGGTTGTTCCCTGCCACAACCCCCGTCCTCCCCAGGGTCCACCCCCAACACCTCCAGGTATTTCCCAACGCAGAGCTGGCCACCCTATTTTACTTGAAGATGAATCTTACTGGATTAACACAGAGCAACTTTTGAGTAACCAGGAATAGGATTGTATCTGTTCAGCATGCCCCTAATCAGGGGCAAACCAAAAATTACTGTTTCAGTGCTATATTTATTTTAAAAGGTTTTATGTGGCATTTCTGCCCTAAGAAAGCATTGAAGCAACAAACCCCTTAACAACAGAACCCCCTACCATCATAAAATAACTTTAAGACAGTACAGCAACCAAATTTAAAAAGCTCACACAGCCAAGTAATATTTGACCAGAACAATCAGCACCATTCAGTCAGTTAAAAATGTTATTTTTTAAAAAAAATCCATGTTTTAACTCATTGCTCCAAACTCAGCAGCAATAAGGGCCAAATAAGTTTCACACAGCAATGAATTCCACAAGTCAACACCCACGTAGTTACAGCATTCACAAAGGAAGGAACACAGAACCAGACCTCCCTGGTTGACATTTTTGTATGGATTTATTTAGACAATTTCTACACCACCTCTCCATAGAACCTGCCCGAGACAGCTTACTAAGTAAAAATGATTGATAAAGTATTATCTGAGAAACTCAGTATTAAAAAACCCAGCAAGAGCATAAAGTCAGGTGAAAAGATACAGCACTTTAAAACAAGTCTCAAAAAGCACTTCTCAAATTAGAAGGGGATTGTTCAGGTTATTTTTTTTCAAAAACTTGTTTTTTGCTCAGGTAAAAAGAAATATTTTGGCCTGGTGCCTAAAAAAGAATAGGGTAGGTGCCAGGCAAACTTCAAGGGGGAGGAGGACTGGTTGGGATCTATGTGATGATGACATCACTGACTTTGCTACATTGCTTCTGGGTAGACCTGGAATTAACAAAGGGTAGCTCTAGGAATGTCAGGAAACTCTATGGTAAAACCCAGAAGCGGCATAGTGACATCACTTTTTATAATTTTATTTTTCTCTGGGACTTGCAAGCAGGGCGCTTGCCAGCAGCAAGCTAGGCCTCAAGAGAAGGTGAATTCCACAGGCAAAAAAAGCTCCATCTCATCACCACTTCACCTCTGAACATCTGAAAAGGGCTACAATGTAAACTGAATCTTGTTGGCAACCAGAGCCCACTGGAGCCAGTAGGACAGAGTGTTCTTACATTATTAATCTATGAAATAAAGTGTGAAAACAAGCAACATCCAGATTGAGCTTTATACACCAAGTTCACACCCTATAAAAGCACAGATTTATCTAACCTTAACAAACCAACACTTTTATGTACTGAGCCTGACTGGGACTCGGGGAAGGACCTAGCTTAGGGTCACTAAAAAAATAGATAGCCAGGATCCTGGAAGGAACCTATAGAACAGCAGTACTTACGTAAATAGCCTATCACAGTGTGTGTGTGTGTGTTAGGTGTGGTGTTTTGCATGCATTTAAGCAGGGCTCCACTCTTGTTAGAGTGTCCTTAGTTCCGAGCTGAAATTACAATAAAGTATGAGTTGATTAATCCACGCATCTGAACCCAGTATATTTCAAACACTAAATTACTATTGAGTAAACAGAACAACACCAGCAGCCCACAAAAGCACCCATCTCCACAGATCCGCAAAGTAAAACTCACATTTCTTCTCTCCTCACCAGTGTACAGTTGTAGCCACAGAAGAAATTTGCTCAAGTGAAAGAGGCTGTCCCTCAGATAGAAGGTAAAAGCAGCAGCAGTCCAGTTAGGCCAGACCACACCCATCCTCCCAGCCCAGGCCCAAGGAAACCAGCTCATTGGCCAGGGCATCTGTCAGGGTTCCTGACTGGAAAATGGATTCCATAAGAATACACTGATTCTGTGTGTCAGTTTTTTCTTGCCTTCTCCCAATACTCCTCCTCCATTGGCTCCAGTGGTGAAAATAGCCCTGTCCCTAAGAGCCTTCCCTTCTCCTCCCCCATTAAGGGGGGAAAGAACTGTTTGTAGGGAGGAACTCCTTTGTAAGGAGGAACTCGCTTCCCAAGTTCTGTGAGACAAAACTGAGACTAAGGAATCTACCACCCCTTGGATGAGGGTAAGTAAGGAGGCAGGTGGGAGTTTGCTATGGTATCCCATACTGAGAAGATGCAGGGACACGATTCAACAGTCATGTCTCTGGTGGCTGAAACAGGGAGATCACCAGTTGGTGGTCATTAGATGGTGAATATCCATGTGCAAAGTATTCTGGGACTTCTATTCTACTTTTATTCAGTTTACAATGACCAAATTCCTTTTTTTTTAACTTTTCTACTTTTTATATTATATATTCTACCTTACCCAATGATTCAGGATGCTTTCTAATAAGAGTATTAAAAACAATCCAATCTTTATGAGTTTAGACAACTCTATTAATTACATGAGGAGATAAGCTGTATATTTTTATATACGCAGACCAATCTGAACTGCAACTGAGGCAGAAAATGCTACTCCTGGTGGCCTATGAGTTATTTATCAGTCACTTAGACAAACTTAGTTAATATTTATGAATATCGCTTTCTCTGGTGACAGTTTGATTATTTCCAGTCTTGGATTCAGGGCAAATTGTTCTAGGTCTCTTTGGAATTATCGAAGAAAGGAGGCAAAGGGAGGAGGGGCTCTGATTTGGCCTTGTTTATTCCAGAGAAGCCACATAAAATGGTGAATGCTTCTGTCCTGAGAAGTGTTACCTGTGAACTTGCTTTGCCAGAAAAATGCTCGGATCGAGGCTGCAATTGGCCCAGAATGCATCAGAGCCAGATTGATTTCTGAGCTCTTAAACTAATGCAAGGACCAATTTTATATGACATTCACAGGTGCAAATAAATATATCCCAGGGTTAAATTCAAGTTGATGGTACTTAAAAGTCCTTTCTGGTCTGTATCTGGGATGAGAGGGCAAACTTTCCCGTTTCCACAATCCAGCTCCTTAGGATCTGGCAGGGAAGATTTTTAAGTGATCTCCTTTTAAGGAGGTAAGATATAACTAAAGGTAAAGGTTTCCCTTGCTTGAAAGCTAGTTGAATCCGACTCTAGGGGGCAGTGCTCATCTCTGTTTCCAAGCCAAAGAGCCAGCGCTGTCTGAAGATTTCTCTGTAGTCATGTGGCTGGCATGACTAAAAACCGAGGTGCATGGAATGCTGTTACCTTCCCACCAAAGCGGTACCTATTTATCTACTTGCAGTTTCTTGCTTTCACACTGATAGGTTGGCAGGATCTGGAGCCAGAGACGTCATGTGGCACTAGGGTCTCGAATTGCTGAACTACAGACCTTCCCATCTGCAGCTCAGTGTCTTAACCTCTGAGCCACCGCAGCCCCTTTTTAAGGAGGTAGCAGTTGCTAAACAAACAATCTCCTTAGCAATCTTATCTATATTTATTTATTTCATTTATACCCTGCTTTTCTCCACAAATGGGGATCCACTCCTCCATTTTATCCTCACAGCAGCCCTGTGAGATAGGTTGGGCTTGTGAGTGTGTGACTGGCCCAAGGTTAATCTTCCATGGTAGAATTGGGGATTCAAACTGAAGCCTCCCAGATCCTAGTCTAACCACTACACTGTCTCTGTCAAGCAGCCCCGTAGCTAGGGACTTTTTTGAGAGGGGCCATGGGGGGGCTGGCAGCTAATTTAATCAAAAGTTCCAGGTAATCCTCTGGCGGTGGTGGCGGCAGGCCACATATTCTCTTGGCCACTTTGCCAGGTGGGAGAATGAGGTGGGTGGAGGTGGGGGGTGGTCGAGAGAGGTGACGACAGCGGCAGTAATGATGGTGGGCATCCTCCTCCATTCCCCCCTGCCTGCCGCATTGCCTCCAGTCATGAAAGTCATGGAAGCCAGGAGGGAGCACGCGCCTCAGGGGTGGCTCAGAGTGCAGGTAAAGGGCTGTCCCTCGGCACCACTAGCATGCACTCTCTGCCCTTAGAAAAACTCCCACAGGGCTTGTTGGGGGGACTTGGGCAGCAGTGGGAGTCAGGCAGTTTTTAAAGCAGGCGCACGTGGGCTGGAGTACAGAGACCGGTCCTGTGGTTAAGAGAGGGTGAGGAAGAGAAGCCGGCAGGAGCTGGCGGCAATTTGGCTGAGTTTAAAGGGGAGGGGAGTGTCGGAAGGTAGCTCTGGGGACAAAGGATTCCACTTCTCTGGAGTGCCCAAGGATCTCAGTTGTTGCGCAGCCAGGTTGGAGGCAGCATGGTGTGCAGGTGGTGAGTTGAGGCACTTCGGGGACAGCCTGGGAGGGAGGTGGCCCAGAAGAAATGAGAGAGGGCCGGGCCCCGTGGGCCCCGCATTAGCTACGGTACTGCTGTTGAGATTTGTCAGATTCAGGACATTGTCTTTGAAGATTCACTTTATGTATGTGTTGAGTGTATGCATTGAAGCCAGCAAAGCATTCTACACAGGATGCTGACAAACAGTGACACTATCTCAGATCTACGTAGATACAAATAGAAAGCAATTTTAAAAAAGAAGTGACTGCTCAAAGAGGGCTATTTGTTCTGCTGCTTTGGGCAGCCCTGCAATATTCTGTGGTCTCAACACTGTCACCAGAGTTGTCCAGTGCTGGGGTCCAGATTTACTCAGTGAAACATCATGACTTACTGCACCTCTAGAAAAACTGATTGAAATAAACCCCAGTTTGCCTATTATTTGGGGTACAGAATTAATAGTATGTGAATGATCCATCATTTTCATTGGATTTATGGAAACAGTGCCCTGACCTGGGTAGCCCAGGCTAGCCCAGTCTCATCAGATATCGGAAGCTAAGCAGGGTTGGACCTGGCTAGTATTTGGATGGGAGATCTCCAAGGAACACCAGGGTCATGATGCAGAGGCAGGGAATGGCAAACCACCTTCAATCATCTCTTGCTTTGAAAACCCTTCGGGTTTGTCATAAGTCAGCTGTAACTTGACAGCACTTTCCACCACCGTGGAAGTAGGACATTGGCTGAACTGGTGCCCAAACTCAGCAATGGGCTGGATTAGTGCCAACAAATTGATGCTTAATCCGTACAAGATGGAAGTGCTGTTTCTTATTAATTTAACCTCGAAGGAGGGATACAACCTGTATTTGATAGGTTAGTATTCTCTGTGATGACTATCAGTACAAGTACAAACACACTTCTAAATCCATTGATTTTAACAATGCAGCTCTGCTTAGGATAACACTGCCAGAGTCATTGTTTTGTTTAGTTCTGGACCTGTTCTTTGCTTCCTGGATGCCATTTTGTCATTTGCAGCCAGTTTAGACTGATATATCAGCAGTGAATGTTTCTAGAGAAAACCAGTTTAGCTATAGTTACTCATGCTCTGGAAAGTAGACTATTGTCTGCATGTGGCCTGCCTTTAAAAACTAGGCAGAAACTCTGCTGGCTCCGAATGCTCACCCGACTTCCAGTCTGTTTTCCAGTCCAATGCAAAGTGCTTGCTTTAATCTTTAAAGCCATCTTTGACTATAGAGGTACCAGTTTGGTGTAGTGGTTAAGTGCGCGGACTCTAATCTGGGAGAACCGGGTGTGATTCCCCACTCCTCCACTTGCACCTGGCTGGATGACCCTGAGCAAGCCATAGTTCTGATAAGAGCTGTTCTTGAAAAAGGGTAGTTTCTATCAAGAGCTCTCTCAGCCCCACCTACCTCACAGGGTCTCTGTCGTGGGGAGGGGAAGAGAAAGGAGTTTGTAAGCCGCTCTGAGACGCCTTTGGATAGTGAAGGGCAGGGTATAAATCCAATCACTTCTCTTCTTCTTCTTAAGAGCAGTCTGCTACCACATAAATGCCCCCTGTGCACACTAGTCATCTAGAGAGCCCTGTTATATGTTTCCATGCTAACTGAAGTATGGCAGTGACCACAAGGTGCAGGGCATTCTCAGTGGTAGTACCAGGATTATGGAACTCTTTCCCTTATAAGGCTTACTTTGCTCCATCTCTCTTTCAGAAGTAAAGGTAATCTTGTTTTCTACAGCCTTTGGGTTGCATTGAAGCTGGTTTATGTGTTGAGCAGATGGAGTTTTGGGGAGACATTAGATTATTTATTTTATTAGATTTTTTAGTTGCCGCTCACTCAAAGGGTCTTGTGGCAACTTACAACATTAAAACCAATAAGGTAAAAGTAACAGAAAAACAGATAAATATAAAATATTGACATTAAAATATTAAAAATATTAAAAAATTAAAATATGTGGCTATCACCATACTGCTCTTAAAAGGCCAGCCTAAACAATGTGGCAAGGTCTAACAGCAACAGCACCGCCAATCCGCCCCAATCCAGATGCCTCCGAAGGTTGTCTATGACAGTGGCCAATATCGTCTCCATCCCATGGCCCAGGCAAAAGCCAGACTCGAAGGGATCTAAGATGGAAGCATCATTCAAGAAGCCCTATAACTGAGTTGCCGCTGCCCTTTCTATTATCTTGCCCAAGTAGGGCAAGTTGGAAAGCGGCCGATAGTTAGCCAATTCAGCTGGGTCCAGTGATGGCTTTTTCAAAAGAGGGTGCACCACTGCTTCCTTAAGTGCCTCCAGGAACAGACTAAACTGAGATTATCATACTTTGGTCACATATGAGAAGACAAGGATCACTGGAAAAGACAATAATGCTAGGAAAAGTTGAAGGCAGCAGGAAAAGAGGAAGACCCAACGTGAGATGGATGTACTCAATAAGGAAAGCCACGGCCCTCATTTTATGAGACCTGAGCAAGGCTGTTAATGATAGGACGTTTTGGAGGTCATTAATTCATAGGGTCACCATTAATTGGAAGCAACTTGAAGGCACGTAATACACACGTAATACACAGTAGAGCCTATTCCTGACTGAATAGGCTCTACTGATGCTGTTTAAAAATAAAACATTTAATATAATTTAGTTAATATACTATGCATGTAATATAAATGAGATCCTGAGATGCTACTGCTACAGAGCACTACTACAGAGTTCTTCTTTCCCCAGTCCAAATCTATATCTTGCATAAACAAAGGGCTTCCGTATTCCAGTTTGGTTTGTTTGGATCATGAAGTGCTTTGATTTAAATGTGGAGTTTAGAGCGGCAAAGGTCAATTCCCCTACATACACATTTTGCAACGAGAAAAATTCTAGGGGGAAAGTTTGCCATTCATGGCACCAGAGTAGGGGGAAAGCCATAGTGTCATCTGGTGACCATATGGCCTTTGTTAGGGTGCAGTAATCACAGACTACCGGTTGACATTATCTCAGAAGGCCAACCAAAATTTATTTCACTTCTTCGGCAAAATAGGAGGTTACAAAAAGTTTAGCAGTGAAAGACCTTAAACACCATCATTACTTAGTGGATGGTTTTGCATCTTTCTTCCTTAACAAATATATAAAAATAGATCTAAATAAGAGCTTTATTTAAAAGCTTTTCTAGAACCTCTTGTCTCCTTTTCCCCCGCCTTCCTCCTCCCTCTGATTCTCTCTGATTCCATTCACCTTCTCCTTCTCCTGAATTCCTCTTAGGACAAATGATTAAACTCACATACTGATCGAGTAGCTAAATACTACCAATAGCTGTGCTTGGGCACATGGAACGCAAGCACTCAAAGCAATCTTGGATCATCAGGTTATGTGTGCATTGTAGTAGGAGGGAGGAAGGTAAAGGTTCTCTCATTCTCATTTACACTCACAGGTTTCAAAAGATTAGATATCTAAGTTCATCTCTACAAAGTCCCAGAAAATACTATGGCACCTTTGAGACAATAAAAACAAGTTAGTCAGGGTAAAGGGCTTTACAGAATAATTCTATAACCTTCTACAGTTATAGTCTTATGTCAATGGGTATAACTCTGCTTAGGATTCCATTGTTACAGTCCTATTGTTTCAGGGTGACAATGTCCCCTCTAAGTTCCACTGCGTTGTGAGCAGAAATTCTACCTCATGAGTGAAAAAAGCTAGTAGCATTTGTCAAGCTCTGTTCATGGCCCAGGAGCCGACCCACCTGTGGCTGTGGTGTCTGCCCTCCCAATGGGTCAGCAGTACTTGAAGTCAGAGTGGGTTTGTTAAAGAGGAGTTGCAGTGGGGCCTCAGATCGGCAGGGGATGGGGTTAAGGTCACCCCTTTAGTCCCACTGCCAGCGTGCATCAGACACCCCTCGCTTGTCCCTCTCTCTCACTCTCAGATTCTCTCTCTGTTCTGTTCCACCACACACTCTTCCTCCCTGGCTGCTCCAAATCTCCCTCCTTTTATTTCCCCCGTCCCATTTCCAGTGACGCCCGTGCTCCCCACCCCCTCCACTCCCAGTCTGGCCCCACCCCCTGTGATAAGCCCAAACGTCTTCTGGGCATTCTGGGCGTGGTCACGAGTGTGCTAGCAGTGGTCCTGTCAGCCCAGGGGCCATGCTGCTGGCACCACTGCCTGGGTCCCCTGTCATGTCTGCCTTCAGCCCTTTCCCAGTGGTATCTGCACCACTGCTTCTTGGGGTAGGGTTCCGCGGCACACACCCCAGTCCCTGTATCCTTCCAAGCCGTCAACAGTCGCCTCTCTCGGGGCATCCTGCAGTGAGTTGCCATGCCACAGTTCCATCAGCTGCCATGGTGTCGTTGTGGATCCACTCTTCAGCCGGTTCCCGGGTGAGTCGTGCAGTCGGGGCACCTCTGGGGGGTGGGGTACTTGTCCTGAGGCCTCTGGACTGGGACAGTATTAAAGCTGTGAGGAAATATACATTTAACTATTGTGTAGCTTATATTTTTAAAAGATTATTTCAATAACCTTGTAAAAGTCGCAGAATGAGTTCTTTTAAACTACGTTTAAACTATATTGTAAGAATAATGTAAACATTATAAGAGAAAACAGAATCAAGTCAAATCTCATTACACAAAATGTCCTCTACAGGGGTAGACCACACCTCTGGAGAGCAGGTCTACTTGCCCCTTTCCACTATAATGGTAGACCTGGCCTTCAGAGAACAGCCCCAGTCCACTATATTGGTAGACATGGCCACCAAAGAACAGGTCTACCCACCTCAGTCCACTATATTGGTAGAACTGGCCTCTGGAGAACTAGTCTACTCACCCCCTTCCACTGTATTGGTAGACCTGGCCTCTGGAGAACAGGTCTAACCATCCCAGTCCACTACATTGGTAGACCTGGCTTGGACCGTCACCCTGTGCTGACCCTTAGAAAACATACCAGCACTTGGGGGGAGGGGGCTCTTGCAGTCTACTTTGGGTTTTTTAGTGCAATATGACAACCAGCATTACAGGTCAAGTATAACAGAGGTGGAACAATCACTGTCAGAATGCTGTGTAACCTAACAAACAGGGAGTTGCTTAAATATTATCAACCTGCCCAAGCTACTTATTTATTCAGATATTTATATCCCACTTTTCCCTGTGACTCAAGGCAGCTTACAGATCATACTGAAAAGCACAGCAGGGATGTGCAAAAAAAATCATTTTTTTCTGGATCAATTATTTGCAGCATAGCTGCTGCAGCATAGCTGCTGGTGCCTCTCCTCACCCCCCCCCAAAGTTTCAAAAAGATTGGACCAAGGGGTCCAATTCTATGAGCACCAGAAGGAGGTGCCCCCGTCCTCCATTGTTTCCGATGGAAGCTTGGTTGTGAGCTGAGCAGAAATCCACTGAGATATCTCTGAAATGTTGTGCACCAGTGCCCCCTAGTGCAGCTTAGAGGGGACTGTGGTGAGGAATCTCAGCATTTGCTTAGGGTCAAATTCAGCAAGGAAGCAGGAGATCTATGGCCTGTATCCAACCACTGCAGACTTCTGTTTAGTCCCCTGTGCTGTTCCTGATCCCCAGGAACAAAAAAATTAGGGTGGGTGGCATTGTTTTGCGGTGGGGGGGGGGATTGGCAGAAATTGCCACCTCTTCTTTGGAAAACATGAATGGGCTTAATATTTTGGAACTTCATGATGGGATACAAATTTGAAAATCCTACAGATGTGAAATAGGTTTTTTAATTTTTGAGTGTTTTTCATTTATTTAAAGCATTTATAGCCCCTACAGGTGTCATCAAAACTTGGTCAACACAAAAGATGGGCCACCACTTGTACATTAAGTATACTTTGGGACATTACTTTTAGGCTGCGATCACACGTGCCAGAAGATCTGACAATGTAGGTGTGAATGCCCAATGGATCAAAAGTGTGTGATCAGACAGCAACATCTGGGAAGTGTCCTGCAGCTGTTGGCAACCCACACTGCTTCGCCACAGAAGCGGAGTAAAAAGACACTGGAGAAAATCTGGTAGTAAACGGGTTGCGACAGGCCATGGACAGACTTTCCCCCGTCTGATCATGCAAGCATGCTTCCAGGCCATCCTGGCTCAGCGCCGTTCCCCCCCACCCCCTTTGCAATATGCGCATCATCATAGGGGACGGGGTGTGGAGGTTCGATTCCTCATTTATGTGCATGGGAAACAAATGGCAAAAAAAAAAACCCTGACTCACCCACAGTTGCTTCTGATCACACAGAGACGGGTTGAGCCCACAGCAACAAAGGGCTATGTGATCTCGCAACCATGGGTCTAATTCCTCCAGAGGGAATAGCCTCGCTTCCCCTCCACTTCAACTGGCCCGTGTGACTGCAACCTTAGTGTATTTAGTTTTCTACAGAAGATCTCCCAGCTCCAAAGAGAGTCTTAAAATAGGGATATTTGAATGGTCACAAGGGGACATAGCACTCAGCTATTCAGTAAATATCTGTTGAAGGGTGTGTGTGTGTGTGTCTATTTCTCGGTTATTGTTACTTTCATAAAGCTTCTCTTTATGAGCAGGCTCCAATTCTGGCTTTATTAAAAATGCATAACAATAAAACATAAACCCATTTCCTTACTGCCAGCATTTATGCAACACTGCTCTAAACCACTGACAATATTAATCTCTTTTTCCATCTAGCAATTAATACTTGGCAGCTGATGACAATGTGCATTGTATCTTACACTGGAAAATAACACTGTCCACATTGCACTGACCTATTGTACTTAATTACACAACAAAGGTCTCAATTTCCCTCAAATCACAGCACAGAATAAACAAAGCTTCTCTTGAGTTAGAATTTTTCTGATACAATAGTCCAAAATTTGTTATGCATGGGTTTAAAATACCGAGATGTGGTTAACATAGTCAAAGGAACACAAATGTTTGTTTATAAGCATACGTGAGCAGAAACACACAAAAAATATGGAAATATAGGATCTCAGTGCATCTCCTCGGCTTTTCCGATACTACTGGGAGCCCACCAACCATGCCTAACAGGAGCATGTGTTGCGCACAACCCTCCTGATATGCACAGTCAGCATATTGTGTATTTACCATGTATGTACTACTTTCGTGCACAAACTGATAACTGGATTTTGGAGGGTTCTTGTTCATGCATACCAAGGATGCGTGTACACATAATAAATGTGTACTGCCTCTGTTCATGCAACGTGATGACTGTACATATGAAGAGGATTGTAGATAGTGTTAACTCCCACTATACATGGTAGATGGGCTTCTGGTACACATGGTTATAATGTCTTGAAAGGTCTTGTATGTGTCCTGCCAACAGAGCATACACAGAGCATATTTCCACACTCTTCACAAACACACATACACAACATGCTATTACATGTGGCTAAGGAATGTGCATGAATGGGTCCAACTGGATGAATCTTTTCCACTTACAGCCACCCTGCTGAGAAGGAGGATGCTGCCTATGTGGGAAAGGCCCATGTGATGAGTCTATCCACAAAGTTGTAGTTTTCAAACACATATTGAAACCATGTGGGATATAACCATGAAGAGGCAGCTCCCACACCTTTTGTGTGTGTGTGTGTGTGTAAGACGGCACTGCACACTTCAGAAAATTTACTGGTTTCTATGAGCCTTTCTCTCTCAAGCCATTTCTATCTATTACATTTATTTTATCTAACTAACCTCCAAGAAGCTCAGGATAGCCAACGTGGGTCTCCTCTCCTCCGTTTTATCCTTATAACGACTCTGTGAGGTAGGTTAGGCAGAAAGAGAATGACTTGCCCAAGGGCACCCAGGGAGCTTAATGGCTGAGTAGGAATTAGATCTTGGATCTTCACAGTTCTAGTCTAACGCTCTCACTAATACCATATTGGCTATTGTATACCACACTTTCAGTTAAACATCTTAATCAAACTGATCAAAATCACATTGGTAACAGAGAACTTGGGAAGCCATGCAAGCACACAACTGACTGCCCCACAACCTAGGGGCAATTCACCTAGTCCCTCTTTCTACCCCCAATAGCCTACATAATTACCAGATCAATAGGACATAGGGTATATGGGATGCTTTTTATCTTGCATCAAGATGTCCATATTGATGGCACTCTTGAACATTTAAATTGCTGTAGTATTGCAGTAACTGGCCCCAACCAGCAATCTAGCCACAGATTTTCTGCACTAGCTGCAGCTTCCGAACACTCTTCAAGGGTAGCACCAAGTACAGTGCGTTGCAGTAGTCCATTCTAGATTTAACTAAGGCACAGATCACTGGGGACAGATCTGACAGAAACCAGGAACAAGTGCAGCTGGGGCACCAGACAAAGCTGGGCAAAAGCACTCCGAGCCACCACAGACAGCTGCTGTTCTAAGGTGACTGCTGTGTCAAAGCAGCATTCCTTGTAGTTGCAAGTGCAACCAGGGCTTTTTTTCTGAGGGAACCTCTTTAACAAAATTCTTTTAAAAATGCTTAAAAGTTCATAAGTTATCAGTATACAGACTAAAAGCTTCATTTCTCTCTTGAGAGTTCCAGCACCTCTCTCCCCCTCTCCCCAAAAAAGCCCTGGTTGCTGCAAGCTATCTGTGGTAGCAACTTTTTGTCTAGGAAACTGTACACAGATGGTTCTATATCGTTTATTTCAAAAATGGTCCCATTGTTCTTGAAATGAAAAGATGGCTGAAGGATATATGATGTGGTTACCCATGCTGGCCAAGCACAAAATCAGCATTAAATAAACAGAAGGTGTCTTAAAGCAATATCATGGTGGCTTCTCATCCAATGAGAACCCCCACAAAACACATGCACAATGCACCTCTTGTGAAGGTTATATTTACTTCTCACCTCTTATCTGTTATAAAAACGAACTCAAGAGCAGCATCTATGGCACCACCATGTCCCCTCACATTTTTAAGAGACAAGCACCAAATAATAATTGCCCATTTTAAAGGGAAAAGCACCAAATAATAATTGACATAGCATGAATGAACACCAGGGTTACCAACAGCTTTAAATGGGCCTTGACTAGCAGCTCAGTCCATTGAAACCAGTTGGTGATGCTTATGTAAACAGGTTCACTGGCTGATTTCTGCAAAACAAGCTGCCATTAAAGGGACAAGAGCAGAGCTGGTTCCCCCCTTGGTCACTTGGCAACCTTAAGGTACCAAAGTGCTAGTCATTGCATTAGAAGTCACTGCTTTTTTCATTGTGCCCACTGCTCACCTAGTTGGAGTTTCTCATTTGTTGGAGCTTTTATATGCTGCTTTTCTCCCCAAAAGTACCCAAAGTGATTTACAGAAACTTCCAAATTATACAGCCATTTAAACAAATAAGATAGACAAACAAAACACAAACCTACCTGGGCTCGTCTTCGTCTTCTAGGCTGAATTCTGCAGGTCTCTGGCCCCACCCAGGCTAAGTACCTGCAAGGAGAGGAGAACAAGCCCATTCAAGAGGGAGCCCAACAGCCACTTCTTGGAGAAAGGATAGGAAAACACACCTGTAATAAACAATCAATTTATTTCAGTGCCAAAGCAAGGGCAAAGTAGATCCACTTTTACTGTAAAAAATGTTGAAGCAAATAAGTTCAGATTGGAAACCTTTTTGCTACTGAAGACATCCTGCTTAATTCTTTAATTGCCTTTGTACAAAAATAACTTTTCGCCATACTCAGAAAGTTATAAGGAATCCAATTCCACATCTTAACTTAGAATATTGGCCGGTTTTGCCAGAGTATATGTAATAAGAAACATCAGAAGCAGATAAATATGCCATACAGCGAGTATACAAAACCAAGTACATTCAAGAAAAACTAGATTGAGGATAGATAGATTTTAATTAACAAATAGGGAATTTATACCATGACTGTCACTGTTAACATATTTTGTCAATTTCAGCAAATCCCCTATAGCCTGTGAAATGGACGTAACTAATCAACTTAGACATGGGTCCCTTATTTATTTCAGAAAGGAGAGCAACAAGAAAAGCTAAGTTACAGGGTTATAGTTCAGTTCAGAAGCCATACTAATTGGTACTATGCTGAAAGAACTTTTTAAAATACTGGATAAAAGAAAACAGAAAAAAGCGAAGGGGGGGAGAGAAGAGCTTTATTTTTAGCAGGATTTTTATCCAGGTTCTAATTTCAGACCAGGATGCACCCAAATCCAAATGGAGCCACAGATACAAGGTCAGGATTTTGATTTTAATAGTTAACACAGTCACCATGAGATCATCACTGTGAGCCTTCAAAGGAATAATCCTGGTGTAGACAAAGAGATAGTGAAATTATTCTTTTGTGGCCTGTAGGGCTCCATGTGGTAGCTAGCATTTTATTGATGTATGAGCTCACGTATGAGCTATGTCATTAGAAGAACTTTCCCTGCATACCTGCCTCTGTGTCATGCAACATAGGTAGAAAGCAGATTCTTGTTCTGGAAAGAGTGGAATACACAGTGAAAGAGGCATTGTTGCCCATGTTTCTTTTCTCTGGCCAAACAGGTTCGACAGGGTTTTTTTTTTTGGGGGGGGGGGAGTATGTTAAAAACATTTGAAACCTGTTCAACTAATGTGAGATGTGTACATACCACAGGCAAAGATGCTTCCATTAGCATTCCTTCAGCGTTATTAGAAAAAAAATAACCCTCTATCTCCAAATGTAGGTTGGATCACTTTTTTAGATGGGGAAATATATTGCACAGGATTGGGGGAGGAATCCAACAGGCAAGCTTGTCTGGCAGGACTAAAGGTGGGTATTTATAGACATTTCTACTCCATATTACAACAGCCTATAATCGGTGCTGTTTGCTGTTATTTCCCATCTTTAGCTCAAGCTCACAAACAGGCAAATTGTTGAGTTAATAAAAGTAAGCCCTTTAGATTGTTTTAAACCAGCAGCAATAAATTAGAAAAGTCCCTGATGGAAACTCACAGGGTCAGTTTGCAAACAACCAGGGTGGTTTCACCATTAGTCTTAGTTTTGTTGCCGTTTCCGCCTTTATGGGCAGGCTACAGATCTGGCATTATTAAAAATGCATACTAGTAAGGCATAAAACCATTTCCTTCTTGCTAGCATTTATGCAAAACCACTTAAACCTTTCCACAGTATTCATCTCTTTTCCCATCGAGCAATTAATGGCTAGGCAGCCGATGACAACACCCATTGCTTCTGGCACTGCAAAACAACACTGCCAACATTGCACGTTGACCTACTGTACTTAATTACACAACAAAGCACTCCTGTTCTCCAAATTCACCAAAATATAGTGTCACTGCTTAGGTAAGCTTAATTAGGGTGCAATGCTAATGCTACTCCCTCCTCAGGATAATTCCAGTCCGTTATGTTAATTCTGGATATTGGACTCACACAGCGCTGGAGACACAGCCTATGTCTTCAAGATGAAAGAGGTACTCTTTAAAAGAAGGGTTGAAAACCCTTCAAAATCTTAGTCCAAACTGAGAATACTGAATCCTTCTGAAGAAAAAGCTGTGACTGGCAACCTATCATGAGAAATTGGGGGGCGGGGAACAGGCTCAACAGCATCACACCAACACATGACATCACTTCTGGTGCAAAACCAGAAGTGATGTCATCACATCAGGTCAACACTGTAGGATTTGCCCCAAACTCTATGGTTAAACAACAGAATTTTGGGCAAATCCTAGAGTGTTGCCGGATGTGATGGCATCACTTCCAGTATAAAAACATACTGGTGATTCTCCCCCCTCCCCAACCAATTTTCTACTAAAGGTTAATTCTGTTCCTGTAGGAGGTATTGAAGGAAACGCCAACATTTTTAAAAATGCCTTCATGGATCATTAATCGGTCATTCTTTCCTAATACTGATGCTAACAATATTTATTTAATGTTGGAAATCCCAACACAGCTTGGCAAAACAATAATAAAAGTTGTGATCCAAGCATTAAGAGTATCCACAAAAACCCTTCAAAAGCCAGGAAAGCATTGTATCTATAAACAACCATCAGCTTTAAGAAAAAGATTTCAAATCTATACAGGGTATAAGCCAAACTTAGCAGAAGACAGACTTTTGATTGCTCTCTCTTTCTATGCCAATAAAGGTTCTGAATTGAATTGATTGCTCTCTCTCCCAAAGGGATGATGCCAGTCATGCCTTATGATAGAGGATGTTCCTTAATCCTGGAACCACTACCAAAAAGGCCCTGTTGCACATTACCACTTATCAGCTCTCCAATGTTAATGGCACACAAGCCAGATCCTCACCAGATGACCTCAGTTTGAAGGTAGGTTTATATTGGAGAGGGTGTTCCTTTATAATAATAGGATTTAAGAACATAAGAATTGGTTTATTATATCAGGTCAAAGGCCTATCTAGTTCTACACTCTGTTCCCAAGCGGGTAGCTAGAAGCCTCCCGAAGGTCACAAGCAAGATTTGCCCTGTTGTTAATCACCAGTATTTATTATTCAGAAATATATTTATCTGAATTGTGAGATTGTCAAATGTCCAAAGGAAAAAAGAAAACCACTACAATGCAAACTTTTCTCCAAACTTGACATTGTGTAAACAAATTAACATGAATACCTAAGGGAAACAAGACATATCAAATTTCTAAAGCAAATAAATCAAAGGCATTTTAATAATTATGCCTCACTGAAAGTCTAATATCAACAATTTTTCAGTAATTACTATTAGACATGTCAAGTGTGAGCAGTAGGGATATAATGTTTAGAGTGGGGCAGAGCAACCCTGTGCTGTGCTCATGCTGTGGCAGTTGGCCACAGCGCAACTGTGACTCTACTAGTCATCCCCCTAACGGGAAAGGTACATGGCGGCTGGTCAGATAAAAAGGTGTTCATTTTTTATTCTGGCTGCTGCCTCAGTAGTGTCTGTGGCGTTTGCATCGTGGGGTTCCATGCTAACATTGTTGCTAGGTATGGGTGGCATGATAGCCAGGTCAGGCAGGGCCAATCAGGGGTCATGTATCAAGGGGTGCAGGGGGCGCTGGGGAGCTAAAAGACCCTCTGACAGGTCCTCCAGCAGCTGCTTGATGCACCCTTACCCACATCTCTCGTGATGACAAGAAGCCCCTTCAGGTTCCCAGCAGCCTCCGTCAAGATGCTGCCAGCCTTGCCATCCATTGCTGTCCTCTGGTGAAGGCTTTGTGCCACTCACGGTGGCTTTTTGGCCGCTCTTGCTTAATCACTGCCCACATGGATGACAGGGTAGGTGGGATGGGCTATGCTGGCTAAGGGTCCCATGCCCACAGCCCCAGCAAGGTGCCAGAATCCCCCCTTGAACTGGTCACCAGTAGCCGTGACACCTGGCTCAGGGAAATGTGCCTCACCCGTGCCACCCCCTATCCTCCCACTTGTCTGGCAGGCCAGGGCAATTACCATCTGTCATGATCATGGGCCTACAGTGGTGCAGCCTACAGGCTCTAAGGAGGCCTAGTGACTCCAGGGAAGCCTATATTGAAGTAGCTATCATGGCCTACATTTCCCAGGTTCCCTCTGGACCCTGTGATTGGTTAACGGGGTTTTGGAGGGAAAACTACACCAGCAGGAGAGCAAAGAGTGGTGCCTGGGAAGAAGAGATAAAAGGCCTTGAACAAAGTGGGAGGGTGTTCTCTCTCAGGGAACAGGGCTAGTGAGGCAGCTGCGGAAAGAGGGATCCCTCATCCAAAAGGGGTTCGTCAGTCTGAGACCAGGGGCCTAAGAGAAGGCTGGGACTGTATAGTCAGAAGTGATAGGATTTATTATTTTACTGATTTACCTGCCTTTACTTTGCTCATTTTTTCCTACATGCTGTTGTTCTAAAGTTGTTCTTAAATCTCTTTAATAAAACTAGTTTATTACTCTGCCTGGGTCCTCACGCCTCATTTGGTCACATATAAGGGGAAAGCTATTGTAAAAGTACTGAAAAAGGGGGTACAGTCAGTGGCAGATTAATCATGAAGCAGACTAAGCAGGTGCTTAGGGCACCAGGGCCAAAGGGGGCACCATAAAGTTGGGGAAAGGGTGAAAAGGAAAAAAAAAACTGAATGAAGTCACGCATTTATGTAGCCAAACTTTATGTAGCCAAAGCTTGGCTTAGTTTGTACAGTATATTGTGTTATCATATGAATAAATTTTTGTATTGCTGCAACCTGCATTGCGTATCTGGTCAGACAGGTCAACAACTAAAATGGACCGGGTCAGTGTGGAAAAGAGGGGGGCACCAAGATTGGTCAGTGCATAGGGCACCAGTAAGCCTTAATCCGCCCCTGGGTACAGTAGGTGCTCTGGGCCCTCCCAAGGAGACCCATACCAGAGTGGTGGCAGCCATTAGTGAACCTTTCTAGCCGCTGCCTGCGACACCATCCTAAGACATAGAGACTGCCCTCTGTGTTGCCTCCCCCTTAGCTGTCAGGCCCAGGGACTTCGTGATGCCTAGTGACCACAGGACACGAAGGCTGCCTTTACGGTTTGCCTCCTTGGGATCAGGGCACATAGGTGGTTGATGACTTCAGCACCAAATAGCAATGAATGGGGGCTAGGCACAGTGGGAGAACACAGTGAGCAGTCAGCTGGGGATCCCAGCTGGCTGCTGTCACTCTTGCACCTTGCACCCCCCTCCCAGAGCTGGCTCACCTCTCTCAACCCCTGATCCATGAGCCTAGCCACCTTTGTCTTCCTGTCTGCTGCTACCTGCCTGACCACTTTCATCCCTCCTCCCTGACACTCCATCTCCTCCTGACTAGATATGTAGGCCCAGGGTCCTTGGTAAGAGCACCTGGCTGTGGGGATGGGGGCATGACAATGGACAATGGAGTTCCCCTCCTCTGTAGGGGTGGTGCCTGACTGCTCTGGCTGGTACTGGATCCTGGTGACCTCAGAGGATGGTCCTGCAAAAGCTGTGGGTAGAAGGTCCCCGGCTCTGCAGCCGGGGCTAGGTGGTAGTGGAGCCTGTGACACTCACCACACAACACTTTGGGGCCTGTGACACCCACCACCACAAGGGTATCACCACTTGCATGATACCCTTCACTCTGAGTAGACCTTCCTCCACTGCCCATTGGAAAAGACACCTTTGGCCATGAGGGCTCGGATATGTCTCTGAGCAGGACCAAAGGAATCGTTCCAGTGCTTCAGGGTGGACAACTCTGTTCAGGTGGCCTGTTCCAGGGCAGAAACCCATTCCACCACCATGTGCCAGAAAGTACAGTGCAAGGAGGTGGCAGAGCTGCTCTTGGTGGTGGCAAGGGCAACACTCACATGCTCCACCACCAACCTTCTCAGCTTCAGTCTAGTTAGGTTGGTGGTGGCCATCACTGTTACCAGATCTTGGTGTGGCCTTGCCACACATACACAGGGGAATGCAGAATTGGGCCAAGCCACTGTAGGAGAATGCTGATCTCCCCTCCTGGTCCGGCCTCTCCCATGTTCCCACCGTGACCACCACCCGGCAACAGGGGGCCATGGCCAGCAAAAAGAGGGGTAAGTTAGTGTCCAGGGAGGTCAGGGTGCAGCTACCCAGAAGAACATGGCCTTGGCCACCGATCACCATTGTGAATGCTGCCACCTCTTCCCACAGAACCAGGTCAACCACTGCCCCCTTCTGTCCTTGCTGCCTGTACTAGTTTTGTGGGTCAGCCTGAGCTCAGCATGAAGTCCTCAGGGGAAGAGGACTCCTCAGGAGAAGAGGAGCCATACATGGCTGATGAGCTGCAGGCTGAACAAGACTCACCAACAACAACTGATTCTGAGCCATCACCCAGCCCTGATGCAGCAGCTGAGACTCAGTTAATTAAGACCAGTCCTCCAGGCTCACCTCCACCCTTTGAGTGACAAAGACAGAAGAAGGAGGAGGAGGAGACTAGATTTATACCTCACCCTTCACTACCCGAAGGAGTGGCTTACAATCCTCTTCCCTTAGCCTCCCCACAACAGACACCCTGTGAGGTAGGTGGGGCTGAGAGAGCTCTCTCAAGAACTGCCTTTGAGACAACAGCTTTGAAAGAACTTAAGATTGACCCAAGGTCACACCAGCAGCTGCATGTGGAGGAGTGGGAAATCAAACCCGGTTCTTCCAGATTAGAATCTGCGCTCTTAACCACTACACCAAACTGGCTCTTAGAAGGGAGTTGCAAGCAAGCTATGAAGAGAGCTGCAAGCAAGGAAGCAGAGTGCATGTCTCTTGGTCCATTGCCAGCTGCTTGCTGATGACAGCCTGGAGTAGTTGCACAGTACTCTCAAGCAGCTGGCTGCTAACAAGGGCTTGTTAGGAAGTGCCTGTAAAGTCCTGGGCTGGGAAGCTGAATGCTGCTCTGTTCCTACGACCCTTGGATTGGCTCTTGACTCTGACATCTTCCTCCTTGCACTTGTGAATGTTCTTTGACTGTTGGACCTTGCTTCCTATATAATGTTCTGAACTGGACTCTGCTATCCTGGTAATTGACCTTTGGACTGAACTTTGACTCTGACTCTCGAATTTGGCTTCGACGGACCCTAGATTCTGACAACTAGGGGTTTGCCACATCCACTTACTGCCGATGCTGTACATCTGGGTGACACAGTGATGGTGGAGAAGATGCTGTACCTGCTGTTACTGACCGTGCAACAGTACCCTCCATCTGTTGGAGAGTACCTGCCTCAATTGATTTTGCCTAGACAGAACCACCATCCAGGCCCTGTGTGAGGAACTGGGCCCAGCCCTCCTGAGCCAAGCTCCTGCACCCCGTGCCATCTTCATCTTGCAGAAGGTGCTGCTCTCCCTGAGGTTTCTTGCACCAGATCCTTCCAGGGGGGTGTTGCTGAAGTTCTCAAGGTGTTCCAGTCCTCATCTAGCCACTGCCTGCCCAGCTTTCCGGATGCTATGCTTGCCCACCTATGGGAGCATGTGCACTTCCCCAGTGAGGAGGGGGGTCTGACACCCTGATGACTATCGTTGTATTCCTGCTGTCATATTTGCTGACCTTGTTCCCAGAAGACAATCCACCAAACTGTGCAGCCTACAACCAAGCCCACTGCCAAACACACACGGTGATCAAGTGGGCATTTGGTCAACTGAAAATGTGGTTCTGTTGCCTCCATCATATAGGGGGCTGCTGAGCCATTTAGCCTCTGGCAGTGATCAAGCTCTTTGCCATTTATGTGATGCTCCACAACATTGCAATGCGTAAACGGCTGCCATCACCCCTTGGGGGGCTGTCAGAGGGAATAGGTCTGGGGAATGGGGCCCAGATCAGTTGCTGGAGACAGTGATGAGGCAGGACCTGGGGGGACACCTTGAATGGGAGTAGATGCAGATACGCATCTGCTGATGGAGGCATCCAGACACCCATGCCAACACTTGGGGGTCCCACCTCCCACAGGGTGAGCAATGAATGGCCACAACACAATTGGGCCAATGATGACTGCAGCATCACCCCTTCTGCAGTGAGATTGCCACCAATGGGGCATGCCCCCCACCCATGGCTGCTGCTTCAAAAAACATTCCGGCATTGGCTGTCACTGGCACTGATAGAGTGGGCTGGTAGCCATAACAAAGGTTCCACAGCACCACAACAGCTCGCTGAACCCAGTCTCTGGCTGCAGGAGGCAAGGCATAGGCCATTGGAGGCGAATGAGTGTGTGTTCCCCTGGCACATGTACCACAGCCATTGGAGTGTTTCCACACTGGAAGCACTTGGGGAGCCACCGAACTGCTGCCACACCCCAGCGTGCCCCGTTTCCCACTAGTGCAGGGGTTTCTGCTGGAGCTTACCACACAGGGTGCAAATACAAGAGAAGAGTGAGGCACTTTGGGTCCTCAGTGGGGATAAAAGAAAGGTCTAAATATCTAAAACAGAAGAGGATGTGAGAGAATCTTTGAATTCTTATTCTTTACCAAGTTCAATGTGGTATGTGGAAGATAGTAGTCCCTCAATGATTAATATAGCACAAAGTCAAAAGGAAAAGAAATAGAAGTCTCAGAATGAGAAAGAAAGGGGCGGAAAAAACAATATTGCCCCAAACAGATATATTATCTGTAGTCAGAAATCTTTCAGAATTAGTCGTTCACAAGCCCATAATGATAGGAAAGGTGTATGTGTGTGTTGTGTGTGTGTGTATACAGCCAGTTTTATTAGTCCTACATCAGTTTACTGAGGTACCAATAAGTTATTTCAAAATCAGTATTTCATAAGTCCAAAAAGAAAAGGGGGGGGGAATCAGTCTACACAAGATAGATTCAGGTGGATAGCCGTGTTGGTTGTGTGCATGCATACAAAAGCTCATGCTCTGAATAAAACTTAGTCGGTCTTACCAGTGCCACTGGACTCGAACTTTGTTCAGTCTACACGAGGTTAGTGTTAAATTTAAATAAATCTGGCAATATCCAAGAAACAACATATTCTTAAATATTAGCATTGCATTGCTCCAAATGTTTGATGAAAGCCTGTTAGTTAGATACTAGTGCTGCTGAAGATCACAGAGTTACCTTAAAAGTCTTAAGCAGCAATCCTAAGGCGGCATACTCAGAAGTAAGTCTAATTATATTGAATAGAGTTTACTCACAGGACCATGTTCTTAGTGCTGGAGCCTTAGTCTTTCTTGTGGTTAACACAGCCAAAACTGAAGATGAAAATAGATCAGCACCTTTGAACGCTCAAAAAAGTGAATTATTCTTTTTGATGTTTGAAAATGCTCAAAAATGGATAGTAAACGCTTTTTTTGTGTGATCTTGCAACTATTTGCCACAGCTGTGCCTTCCTCTCTCCTCCATACCGATCTACTCAAAGCATCAAGGAAGACTTTGTGTGTGCAGAAAATAGGGTGTCTTTTAGTTAGGGATGAGCTCTCCATAACCAGGAGTCTTTTTGCTCTATATTTCTCTGATGATACTACCATACTAGTTTGGATGGGAAAGCAGCTACAAGTCTAGAAACAAAATTAAATTGACCAAAGCTTTCTTAGGTTCACAAAAAAATAGAACCTTCCCCCCAATTTTTTTTAAGGAAATGTTAAGTTCCTTGCTGTAAAGAGAAAGAAGAAAGAAGCAAACATAGAAGTATCCCTTGCCGATAAATGCTTCCAACTGCTTGGATTAGGGATGGGCAGAAATCTAAAATGGGCAGTTTGGTTCAGGGTGACCCACAAACTGAACCCTGAACTGGACAGACCCAAACATGCCTGAACCAAACCCATTTGGGAAGTTCGGTTCCCCCTTTTTCAGAGAAACGGGACAGGAACTGCCCTGGAAGGGACTTCCCTTCTACCTTTCTCCTGGCTATGGCTTGTTGGGGCCAGGAGAAAGGGGGATCAACCAGGAAAGGACTTCCTTTCCCCCTTTCTCCTGGCCATGGCTCACCATGGTCAGGAAAAAAGGGGTAGGGATCATCCAGGAAGGGTTAAATGGCCGCCAGCCATTTAACTCTTCAGTTTTGCTTTCCCCATGTCAAAGGGGGGAAGCAAAACCGGAGGGTTAAATGGATTGGAGCCATTTAAACTTAACAGCTCAGCTGTGGACCTTGTGCCGGTCCATTGTTAGGTTTAATTGGCTGGCCCCAAACAGCCAAACCAACCAAAAGTCTGGTAAATGTTTGGGGTAGGTGCCTTCACCAAACATTGATTCCTGAGCTCCATATCAGCCCAAATTCATGCCAGATTTTGGCTTGTGATCCAGTTCATGCCCATCCCTATCTTAGATACCAAACCAGTACATGCATCCTAACAGCTGCTTTTGAAAGAGACCTCCCATAATGACCCAGAGCCATTGGATCAAGCTATTTAGCCAGTTCCCATGCTGAATGCTGCCATGGTGCAGATGACCCAACTCCTTGCAATACTTTGCAATGGCAAGCAAATCTTTAAAGCAATCAAAAGTGATGTTTAAAAGGTTATTTTGAAGAAAGAAAGGTCAACATGGATCACCATTTTTATCGGAGAAGCGTATTCCTAAGCAAAACACACATTTTCTCAAAAGACCCTCAAACCAAATTAAGATGCACACAGTGTAATCTTAAACAGAATCACATTCTTCTATGTTCAATGGGTTTAGAAGAGCACAACTCTGTTTAGGATTAGATCAAGTTGGGTAGCCGTGTTAGTCTGTCTGTAGCAGTAGAAAAGCAGCAGCACCTGGACTCTTACTCTTTTCTTCTGCTTAGGATTGCACTGCTAACTGGCTAAGTTTGCATTTCAGCAGCGCAGTGTAGTGGTTAAGAGCAGCCAACTCTAATCTGGGGAACTGGGTTTGATTCCCCATTCTGCCACATGAAGCCTGCTGGGTGACCTTGGGCCAGTCACCATTCTCTCAGAACTCTCTCAGCCCCACCTACCTCACAAGGTGTCTGTTGTGGGGAAGGGAAGGGAAGGGAAGGGAAGGGAAACCAATTGTAAGTCGCTTTGAGACACCTTAAGGTAGAGAAAGGGGGGGGGGAATAAAAACCAACTCTTCTTCTTTATCTTTTTCATTATTCTAAATGAATTTTGGTCAATGCTTTTCATAGACAGCAGTGACGTGCACAGCACTTGTGTACAAAAAAAAGTGGATGTTGTAGCCATCTAGCATAGACTGGCCAAGAAGAGTGCTAGTCCCAACACCCTCTCTTTTTTCTTCTCTTTCCTTTTTTCGTTTCACATACAAGGGAATTCTGGGGAAAAGTTCATCCTGAAAAACTTATCAATTTTCTATTTCTCTTTAAGCCCATCTGGTTTGCTGCCCACATTTTTATTAAACACAAGCCATTCCATACAACTCTTGCCAGGAGCAAAAATGTGCCATAGTATCACTCCCCCATAATAGAATCATTTAAAATCATGTCTTATTCCACAGTGTAAGGCAACTGTACATTATTTTTAGCTATTTCGGCTACCCTTGACACAGTCAGTAGAGTCTGGCACTTAAACTTCTGCTCCACAGGATTTCACTGGGATAGTTTACCTCTATGACATCCGTTTGCCTCAAAATTTAAGGCCATTTCATCAAGTTCTCAGTTAGCTTTTCTGCAAAAGCTAGAGAGATTATGGAAGAATAGGAACGGAAGAAAGCTGCCGTTTTGTTACAATACAATTATTTCTATAAATATAGCAAAAAAAATTAATTAAACCATTCAGCTTACTAGTTCTTTATCTGCATACTATACTATACTCTCTTGCACATTTTAGAACAGTTCTAAAATGTGATAACAGCCTTTTCTAAACATAGATTTAATGGCCAAGCAGACCATGAGATTTAAAAATTTGAAAACTATTACACGTATCTGCACAATGAGCTATTGTAAAACTATTTAAGCTCCCCCCAAATTTACACTAGATATCAACCAAGAGGTTAGATATCCAAAACAACAGCCGATACTCAACTGAAATTCAGATTAAGAAATAATTGTTCAAGGCACATCATTTTTCTTCATGAAGTCATCTAGAGAAGCATATGGACATTTAAAGCAGTACTTTGCATTGTTCTTCTCCTGGGGGAGGTGGAAGTGTTCCAAGATAAAGGCTTCATAATACCGTCATTAGCTTGAACCTGGGTGATAGCTGCAGGGTCCCCGTGCTTTCCTTTATCAATTTTATATAAATACATAAGGATAATGTCTTGACCACTTGTAAGAGGTAGGTTCTTATGTAAGAAAGCTTGAAAACTAATATTTGAAAAATCACTGCTCATATCTGGTGGAAAAGATGGAGGGTTCTGCCAGCTATGCAAGGAGACAGTGAAGTGGATCCACTGGTCAAGGTTATGCCGGGCCACAGGCTAAGAGGCATCAGTCCATCTGCTTGCTTCTTTGGTTATGTCCAGACTTAAATATCTGCAACACAGAAGGGGACAGAAGTTCAGCCTAGCTCTGCCTGGGTGCTAAAGGTAGGCACTACATCAGGAAAGGTTGAAGGATAGAAGCCCTGAAGATGATTGCAAATTGCTTTTCTTGAAATGCAGTATTTCCAAATGAATATAATGGCTCTGAGCTGCACTCCAGTCTCCTAATTTACAGTGTTGACTGAACTAAGGATGTGCACTTGGATATATCTGGTCCAAAAATATACACAAAAATACCTTACTGGTATTTGGGGGGTATATTCATGATCCAGTTACATATTAAAGAATCCCAAGACAATAGTGGTATCCTGATGCCAAATGTTCCCAGAAATATTTTGGAACATCTGGGGCCAGTATTTTAAAGTGCCAAACCTGAGGATGGGGTATGTATGGTTTTTGGGTTTTGCAGGTTTCCTGGGTGGCAGGAGGAAGGGTGGAGGGAGGCAGTTCTCACAGGTAAATACAATCACACATTAGGTTTGGCCAGCATTCTGTGGTTTGACATTGGTTCTGTTGGGCTTGTAACAGTATCCCACTTGCTTAAATTGACTTGGCTTGGAGCCTCTGACATTGGTTATAGTGGGCTTGCCACATTGACCTGTGGTTCTGCTGGGATTCTCTGGTTTTATGTTGATTCTTTTGGGCTTGTTGGTTCTGTTTGCTTTGGCATTTGGCCAATGGTTTCTTACTCTTGTATTTTGGGGTATTCTTTGCCCTGAAGAAAGCATGGAAAGTTTTGTCTCCATAGGAAACAATGAAGGATGACTGGTGGCACTTTGTTCAGGGGCCCACAGAATTGGACTCTGTGGGCATCTTTAAGGGACAGGTACCACTAACTCTGCTGCAATTTTGGTGTAATTTGCTCAAAAAACAGCCTCTCCAGCCCCATGAAAAGATTTCCCATAGGGAATAATAGACTCAAATAATTTTGGAACCCACCCTCCCCAAGAAAAGAAAACTGAAATCTGGATACCAAACCATTATTTGGGATTCAAATAACCCAAAATATCAATAATTATGCTCTTCCTGATAACTGAATCTGAAAAATACTGAATTATTTTCTGTTGCACATCCCTAAACATCAGCTGAATCATCAACATACCAAAGCAATTATCATCAGCCAGCAAGCATGCCAAGCTACTTACTCTCAAAAACCTGAACAAGAAGAAATCAATAGCAATGTATATTTGTTCTCTCCCCTTACATGCCATTGATAGCATACTGTATGCTGAAAATAAGGTCAGCATTGGATGTTAATGACATGAAGTACAACTGTGTCTTGTATTTGAAAATATAACTGTGTCTTGTATTTGACAATATAACTCAATATAAGTCACATATCGCCCTCATTGAGAGATCCCAATGCTCCCTCTAAGCTATGGAGTCTACTTTGTAAGCTACTGACATTAAAGTTGTGAGCCAGCTATTTGGCTGCTGCACAAATTAGTTTGCTCTGGAGCCATTCTTCCTGAGCTAAGATAAAAATGGGTGAGCCGAAGGCTAAAAAATGGTGAGCTAGCTCACACTAACTCAGTTTAGAGGGAATACTGGTACTCCTACCAAATGCATGTGTGTCTCCTTTTGTGTGTGTGTGTGTGGTGTGTGCTTGCATGCCTGGAAATCATGGTTACTTCTGGAGACCCCTACTGGAGGCTTGGATGTTTTTCAGAGAGGTGGCTTGATAGCCTGCCTCTGCGTCCCGAGCCCTGGCGTTCCTTGGAGGCCTCCCTTCCAATTACTTGCCAGGGTTGGCCCTGCTTATCTTCCGAGATCTGACGAGATCGGGCTTGCCTGAGCTATCTAGGTCAGGGCTGCGTGTGCATCTCTTGGAGGCAGAGAAGCATGGTTTCCCATGTCGAACGGTAACAAATACAGGAAGTGGAACTCCCATTTCCTGTATTTACACATACCATTAATGTCTGAAACCACTTCAGCGTACTTGCGCAATGTGGGTTAAGTTCCTGGCCAGGAATGTCTCAGTTGATATCTAGCACTATCTTCCAAATGACATTTTTGGTTTAGGAATGTTGCCAACTCCATCAGCTCTTGGCTCGGCTAATACGATTTTTAGCTTAATTACTGTTTTAAAATATTTGAGTAGTTTCCATAGAAGTGTAGAACAAAATCCTGGCCTATTTGAATTTCACAGATGGTGAGCAGGAAGAAGGTGTACAGAGGCAGTCCCAAGGAGATTCTTCCAGCTTCACTGTGCTATGCTAAACACACACAGCCCATGGAATGTAATTCTGCTATGCTGGCTCGTCTACTTATATTCGAAAAATGCATGTAAGACCATTTGCTTTGAACCATTCATAGTTTAATTCTGAAGTCAGTGAAAAATTATTGTGACTTTTATAGAAGTCCTAATTCAATGTTCATATCAATCTGACCATTTAATCTTTACATAGTTAATAAGAAAGCAGAGGAAAATTTTACAGATATCTTCCCTGCTTGTGGCAATCCCTGTAGCCATTTATTTTTCTTAACCCAAATATCAAGGCCGGAACACATCCAAACACCGAGAAATGAGTCATTGTTCGGAATAGTTTTAGGTGTTAAAATTCAAAAACATAATGTTGTTAAAAGTTTAAAAAGTCAAAATCATGATACAGTAATCAGAAGAATCCACTTAATTCTTGAATGACAGATAGACACCAAGGTCCTGGAGCTCTAACCTAGGCCATTGATTTCTGCATGGTTGACTCGCAATCAATGCACCTCCTTCCCTTTGTGTTTAGGGGAAAATAAGGCACCTCTCCCAGCCTGCAAGTCCTTGTGGGTTCCCCATATACTATTTATTGGACATGTCTATGGAGAAGTAGCTTAATAATAATAATAATAATAATAATAATAATAATAATAATAATAATAATAATAATGATGATGATGATGATGATGATGATGATGATGATGATGATGATGATGATGATGATGATGATGAGACGGCAGTGTTGATAGGAACAGCAAGAATCCTGTGAAGATACATCTGCAATTTCCAAGAACTTTGCTACATCTTGAATTGCAGAACACTGTCTACCATCCAATTACCTGTCTCTGACAAATAATGATAATAATAATAGTGATGATGATGATGATGATAATAATAATAATAATACTATGCAGAAAACATGCATACAGCTGAAAAAGCAAGAGGACTGAAGAGCTGAATGTAAGGTTAAGGCCATGAGCTCTCACAAGATTTTAGGAAAGGCGGATAGTTCAAGATACTCCGATATAGCCTTCCCCCCACTCCAGTTCTGTCTGTCTGTCTGTCTTTGTTTTGGGTTGCTTCATCACATTTGCTGAACTTCACCTCTGCCTCCCAGAGATGCCTGACAGCTTCTACAGCATCTCAGAATTTAACATGTTAGGTTGTTACTCTCAAGTTTATTTCATGTATTCCAATCATTTACTTGTTTCCTGATGAATGAGCCTGTCAAAAACACTTTTTAGCAGATAGTTTCATAATTGGGCAATGAACATCTGTTCTTTTTTTAAAAAACTAGGTGACTTGTGGTTTGGACTACTATCAGTTGGTACTTTTCAGGTACAATTAATTGCTCCTGATGGAAGGAAATGAATATATATTTTCCTTTTTTAATTCTAAAAAAAAATTGCCAGGAAATAAAATGAATATACTCTTTTTAAAGAAGAGAGGTTAAGAGATAGGTTGTTGTTGGTAATATATTTTGTAAATCTTACTATTATAAGAAAACGGTCCTTTTCTCTGACAGGCAGAGTATTAATCAAAACAGGGACAGGGACAATGATAACTCAACAGTGCAATGGGCTTGGAAGAGTATAACTCTGTTTAGGGTTATACTGTTGTTAAAAAGTTCCCAAACCTACTCTCATGGCCCACAGGTTGTTTCAGACTTTTTTTTTGTCCCCGCTTGTAATATTAATTTCTCACAATGAAGAAATTGTGCCACAATATTTTTTCCTATATTGAAGTTGCAGCATTCCCAACTTTCTTGATTTATCCTGCTCAGATCTGCAGGCTGTTTCAGTTCTGTACTGGCAAAAATGTTAAAACAATACATTCTTTCCACTGCATACTGCACACATACTAATTAATGATCCTATATATTTTGTATTTGAACAGCAGTCAGAAGGTAAGAGGTCTCATTTACAAAATAGTTCTCAAAATTAAAATGCTATATGCTTGCAGAAAGGAGATATTTTAATTCAAAGTGGTTAAATTGCACATAATAATCATTTTATTGTTTTCTGTGTAATACAATTAGGGAATTACAAGAACACTTTTGAAAGATATTTACCAAGTCGCTTGTTTCAGCTCAGATATTAGCTTGATTTACCATCTGCAGAATTACCAATAACATGATGCATTTATTACCCGTAAAAGCTATTAGCAGGTCATTTTGTTCAGTTCATCATATGTGTCTTGAGACACAATCTGGCGTCTAACAGATTTTCATACATTGATGTCACAGAGAATCAGACTGTTCTTTAATTGATTGTTTCTTGCTAGACTACTTTGATTAAAGCAGGTTGTGCTATTTGCTTTTAGCTTTGCAGTTTCTGGACTTTGACTGCGTGCTCAGGAAATTATTCTAATTTCTGCGGATTTGTCTGCTTCAATGTGCATGTGATAATTCTTGAAAAATTAAGCTGGAAAAAAGAAAAGTGTTGCAGTTATGCTAAACCCATTTCTCTCTCCCACAATAAATGCAGTCTACACAACATTCTGAAAGCTATTCATCTTTCCATGCCAAGTTGTTAGATCTTAAGCCTCAAGAGACATGAATGCATAAAGAGGAATGACATCTGAGAGCGAAACAACAACCCTTGAAAGCCCCCCCGCAACTTACCCAGATCCAAATAAGCCAAGAAGAACCAGAAAATATCCATCAGCAGATATTTGGTGTAGAGGAACATTTCATATTTTGGCCTTTTATTTTGAAAATTTCATCTTACCTGACCCCTAAAAGGTGGTTCCATTTTCCTGCTGAATTCTGGGATGGGTTTCAATTCAGTTGCATGATGAATTGTAATCCTTGCAACAAAAAATGTGATTCGATTGAAGGCTTCAATTAGCTGTGAAAGAACTGTGTGTATGTGTGTGTGTGTGAACTCAGTGCCTCCTCAATTGTTTATTTGTAGTAATCAGCATAAAAAATTGGGTGCCTGGATTTCCAGCACGACCCTCAGCTGTTATCACCACTATGGCCCAATCTGCATTTGCTATGTAAAACTGTTTCATTCTGCTGTGGCACCAGCTTCCTTTGCCTTCCACTTGGCTCAGTATAAAAAGCTCGCCGTCTGCATCAGGACAGAGGGAGAGCGTGAGAGAGTGGGGGGAGAAGCAGCCTCCCAGGGCACTGGCAGGGTGCTGCCCTGTGCTGCACTGCAGGGAGGAAATGGCACCTGCGACTCCCCCCAGAAAGTAAAGGGCGGGTTGACCTGGCTCAGGGGGAGGCAGGGGGGGCAGGAATGATGGAACGAGCTGGGTAAAAAACACAAAACACCCAGTGGTTGCTAGGTAGGGCATTCTGGGGACTGCCCCAGGAAATGGTTCAGGGGTGGATGTGCTTCCACCCCCCCCCAAAAAAAATACAACTGCAGAAAAATGTTCCCTGGCTGCTTTTAAATGCAGATGACTAGATTTTCAGCTAACTAGTTTCCTTTGTGACAATTTGTATTTCTTCTTAGAAAAGATGGGGGGAGGAGAATTTGGCTCACAGAGGCTTGAGGGTGGGGAGGAGCAATTAAACCACCTTAAAACTAAATCCAAATAACATGGTGGGACAACGTAGTGAGCTCCGAGTCACCAGTAAATGTCAATAAAATGATGCAGACAGCTGATGCTGGGATGAAACAGGAGAGCAGATGCGGCACAAAATGCAGACAGAAATTTGTGAGACGATGTGGGATCGTTGGCACAGTGGTGGGAAAGATCAATGCAGATTGGACCTATAGTGTCCATCCAAGTTAACAGAGATCTCTTCAACAAGGACTGTATAGGTTGGATTCAGCTATCTTTTAAACTCAATACCATCCATTTCACCTCCTTAATACAATCCCTGTTACACCTCGCACTTGTCTAGGCTGGCCCCAAGATCCCCAGCATAATCTTCTTTGGTGGACTGTCAGAAGGGACTGCTCCTTACATTACCACCAGTTAAAAAGATTATTTGATCCAATTCTTTGCTTCAATAAGTTTATATTCACTGTTTGCTAATGCTTTCAAAGTTAAATGTATAAACGTGCAGGCATAAAGCATGAAGAAAATACAAAGAATGTTCAGTTATTTTTAGACTGGATTTCAGCCTTTCCATAAGATAGGAAAACTGTACACAAAGGTCTGCCTTGTTGAATGTACTGAAGGAAATCCACTGGCCTACATGATCTTTCCCCGCTTGGATTCCATCAGTAGACAGCCATTCTACAGATAGAGGAAGGAGAAGGTTGGCACCCAGAGTCCTTTCCAGCAGTTCAACTTGTCCAACTACTGTTTCCCTCCATCAGCAACCAGTCCCTCTGCGGGAAATGCAAGGAGGAACTGTGAGGTCCTTTTCCACAGGCCTCTTTCTCCATTTATATTTCTTTGCGGTCCACTGTAGGAGGTTAGGCTTACCAGACTGCCTGCCATTGCAAGCAATATCCTAGCCCCTGCCACCTCTCTCCACTCCACCAGGACCCAAAATAGGGAGGAAGGAAGTGATGTCACAACTAGCTGACTCCTGGTCTCTCTCTCTCTCTGGTGTGGTCTTAGACCAACATCCTCCTCCTCAGCCTCAACTGTTGGGTACTTTTATCCTGCTCTCTACCTGTAAATGCCTCCCCTCTCCCTCCTGTTCCTTGCAGTGGATGGTCACCCCCCCCCCATCTGTCTTCCCTATCCATCTTCCTATTGGTTCTCTTAGTGCTCCCCTTAAAGCCCACTATCCCAACTCTTCCCTCATTCCTTCGCTTGCCTGTTTGTCCTGGGTGTGGCTGGGTTCAGCTTCTTCCTCTGTTCTCCCCACAGGTAAGGATCCCTTCTCTTTAGTGATTTCCCTTCCCCGTTCCCTCCTCCCTCTTCCCCTTGCTCTGGCTCAGCCCTGTAAAGGCTCCTGCCTTGAGGCTTCAGGAGCTCTGCCCTGTAATTTTACTGATTCCCTGGACAGGCTTTGTGGGGCCTCAGGAAGCGGGGCACCATTTGTCCTTGGCCAGCCTTCCCCTAGCTCTCCCCACCACCGGTGGCATGGCCAGCTCTTCCTGTTGAGCAAGAGGGAAATGTCAGGAGCTATTCTGTTCTCTCGTGGCTGACTTGGGACAGCTTGAAGCCAGCTTTGGGTCCCTGGGCGGTGTGGAGCCCCGCAGTTGGGACTCAGTGGAAGCTGTCTTCAGCACAGCCAGGGATTTCTCCCACTGCCCTGCCATTTGAGGCGACAACCTCAGTCCGGCCGTCCTGGGTGGCAAGTCTGGGACTGGACATTCTAAGTGAACATTATGTGAGTATGGCCAACTTGCTCCTTTCAAAGTTGCCCATTTCCCACAGAGCTCATGGCAATTTGTATTATAGGGGACACAATAAGAAGAACTTCTGCAAGATCACCATATGGTGGTGACAAGGAAGGAAAACAGTGCTATGGACCCCTGCCTTTAAAATGTACTGTCTGCATTAAAGGAAGCACGACTTCCAGAATAATTCATTCAGAAGTACCCAACATGGTCCTCGTATGTTTGTACCATTTTGCTTTTGGTCTAAAGAAACCATAAACTAGTAAGAATGATGCAGTGAAGCATGGAGGTGGTCACCCAAAATACGTCACCTGAGGAAAACAATGCTATTTGTCCTAAATTTACCACAAACATACTCACTAATCAACAAAACTATTGAACAGCAATCAATTAGGACATTGTTTCTCCTCTGAAAGAAGAAACCCTTCTTCAGATACACCAAGCAACACATGGATGTAGGCTGGGTCGAAACAATATTGTATAGGCTCAAGGAAGACTTGATTTCCCAGCACAGCAGGAAAGTAAAGCTTCAAATCAGGCCTGGTGCTACCACATCAGGGTTTCTTAATGCAACAGCTTTCCAGCCTTATCTATTAGTGCCATTGCACACAGTCAGGTGATAGGTCAAAGGACGTACTCTGGATTCCCGACGTGCTAACAGAAGGGAAATCAGTGTTAATCCTTAAAAGACTGCACCACTAGAAAAGGTATCCCAAGCAGTTGCCTCTGTGACACTCCATGTTCTCCAGGGGTCATCCGAAAAGACACCTCTTTCTAAGGTTCTCTTGGGCTTGGAGTGACCCAGGCAAGAAAAGTACATTTTTATAAAGTGCATGACAATCATTCTTGAAAGAATCAAATACGCTCCACAGACAGGTTTGAAGCTGGAGGGCAAAGTGAGCACACTCTGCTCCTTCTGAAGTCTGATTCCAAGGGCTGATCTGATTTAGACGGCTCATTCCCTTTTATACATTTGCAAGGGCAGAGCAAAGCAAAAGTGAATTTATTAAACATTTAACTAAATCCAAGGGGGAATTCTGGAAAAGCAGAAACATTATATTTACAGAGAAAATGGAGGAGCTATGTAAGACCAGTGGGCAGGAGGTGGGAAATAAGTGTTAAATAAATGGTAGAAAGCAGAGTTGCTTTCGCGCTACCCCTTGTGTGTGTGTGTGTGTTTTAAAAAAATATATCATTTTGATTTGAGAGTAAAATCTCACTTCTCCGTGACCAAATCTTCAATGTTTATGTGATAGACTCAAGTCTCTCAGGATTGGTCTGTACAAATTAATTCAGAGACATTTACAATGCTGAATGTACTGCATGAACAATTTCTGACTGGGTTGGATAGACGGGAGAGTTTTACCCCAACACACAGCTTTCCAGTGGGAAGAGGGGTGTGTGTGTGTGGGGGGGGGAAACAATCCAGGAGTCACAAGGGAAGAGAATCAATATTGCCAGCAGCAGTGTTTGAGTCTGAGGGGGAGTACAATAGCTGAGGGGGAGAGGCTCAGGAAACCTGCATCAGTGCAATGGTGTCACGTCCACAGGAATGCACAGGGATACTTCTGGATGAGGAGGTTTCAAGGACTAGACAGCCAAAGGCCTGGGCAACTACAATGATTTTCACTTGGCCTCTAAAAGATAATAATATGGGCACTATACAGACTTATTGGGGGAGAACATTCCACCCATGGGGCACCAACCCTGAAAAAGCCCTGCCTCTAGTTGTTGTCTCTGGGGCATGTGGCACAGAATTGGTATTGAGAAGCAGATCTTACCTGGCAGACAAGAAAGTATGGAAGAAGAAGAAGAAGAAGAAGAAGAAGAAGAAGAAGAAGAAGAAGAAGAAGAAGAAGAAGAAGAAGAAGAAGAAGAAGAAGAAGAGGAGGAGGAGGAGGAGGAGGAGGAGGAGGAGGAGGAGGAGGAGGGGAGGAGGAGGGGGAGGAGGAGGAGGAGGAGGAGATTGGATTTATACCCAGCCCTTCACTACCCAAAGGAGTCTCAGAGCAGCTTACAAACTCCTTTCCCTTCCCCTCCCCACAACAGACACCCTGTGAGGTAGGTGGGGCTGAGAGAGCTCTTGACAGAAACGGCTCTTTTTTCAAGAACAGTTCCTATCAGAGCTACGGCTTGCCCAAGGTCATCCAGCCAGGTGCAAGTGGGGGAGTGGGGAATCAAACCCGGTTCTCCCAGATTAGAGTCCACACACTTAACCACTACACCAAACTGGTTTATGACCATAAGCTGCTGCTCTCACTTGGCTGTTGTTCAGTATCAGCATCTCTCCAGTGTCTTTGGGCAGGATCTCTCCTGGCCCTGTTCCTGGAGATTCCACATGCTGACCATTGGTGTACAAAGCATATGCTCTACCATTGGACTATCATCCCTCCCTGAATTAGGTTGATTGATTTAAAAGATACCTCCCAATGGCATCTTCACCACCACTGTGCTCTCTTTGACACATGGCAAGACAGACGCATACATTCAGTTCTTTTCATTTAAAATTCCCCATTCAGTAAAGGCAGTGTCCTTGGACTATACCTTTTGATAAGTATCTTTTACATCAGGATTGCCAAGATAGAAAGGGTACTAAGAGAATAGTATTCCAGGACTTTAGTCATCCTGAGGGATGTGATGTCCTTCCTGAGATAGTTGGGCTGGGTCTTCATGGTATAAGGGCAAGGAGAGGAAATCTTTTTCGGAAAGTCTATGGCAGCACTGTTTTCCAAGGATTATTCTTCCAGAAGGGATTTCCTCCTATGTAGGGATTAAGTCCCCAGTAGTCTGATTGTGTCAGATTTCAGAAGTTAAGCCAGGTGAGTGCTAGTTAGCATTTGGATGGGAGACCACCAAGGAATTCCAGGGTTGCTGTGCAGAGGAAAGCAATGGCAAACCACTTCTATTAGTCCCTTATCTTGAAAAACCCTACAGGGTCACCATAAATTGGCTGTCACTTGATGGCACTTTTCACATACACAGAGATTAAGCCGAGATAATGGAATAAATCCAAAATGTTATCACGACATTGAAGTATCATTGTAGAGAAGATCTTTCAAAAATGAGGGCTCTGTGACTTGTCAGTAATTTTCAAAACAAAAAACATTGAATTTTAAAAGCAGGGACACCCCTTTTACTATGTAATGAGACAGACCAAAAAAAGTCTGTAGTTTGGCAGTTTGAGACCCTGGTGCCGCGTGACAGAGTGAGCTCCTTTCTCTGGCCCCAGTTCCTGCCAACCTAGCAGTTTGAAAGCAAGAAATTGGAAGCAGATAAATAGGTACCACTTCAGTGGGAAGGTAACAGCATTCCATATGCCTCGGTGTTTAGTCATGCCAGCCACATGACCATGGAAATGTCTTCTGACAGCACTGGCTCTTCAGCTTGGAAATGGAGAGAGCACCGCCCCCTAGAGTCGGATTCAACTGGCTTTCAAGCAAGGGAAACCTTTTAGATTCAGTGCACTTCTGGAGTCAGCTTCAGCTTTAGCCATTGTCGTGTTTCACTCTTAAATACAAAGTGGACTTGAACTGTTAAGGGACATGAGATATGAAGGGTTCATGCCTTTAGGCTACTGATGTGAAACTTTGACAGCTTCATCATTACGTTTTAAAATCAGGAAGTACCTGGTGTGGTTGTATCAATGAAATAGGTATAGACCTGATCAGTTCCTGGATCAAAGCCCTGGAAGGCTTTTTTTTTTTTTCATTCAGCATCCCTGTCGTGGCAAGTATATAATCACCAACAGTGATAACTGCTTGAGCTGGACAGATCTAAGTAATTATGACTAATCATATTGCTCCAATGTATATTAGGCGCAGGAATACCAATAGAACTTTCTGGATCTAGTATACCATTTGTATTTACACTTGGGAACGTGACTCACCAGTCATGTGATGGCCCTCCATACCCTCTCCTGTCCCCCATCTACAGGAGTAGATGGTGGGCTATGGAAGTCCTTATTACCACAGGTGAAAATAAATGCTGTGTCAGTGTTCTTGATCCACCCAGGGACTACATGTAAACAACATGGCACGGCTCTAGAAAACTGCCACCATAAAATATTTTAAGAGGCAGAGTGGAGTAAAATAAAATAAAAATGTCTTTTTATGTGATATCTCAGAGTAATTCAGGATTTATGGTACCTTAACCTTTAGAATCCAAAATATTAAGCTATGTTTCTTAGAGATAATAACTCGGTTGTCCCTCACTTATGTGTCTTAGATAAAAGCTTACTGCTTCAGAATCCATGAATGCTCAAATACCCTTGCGGGCCTTTAGTAGTAAATCTTATGGAATAGCTTATGGCCAATGTAATGGCCCACAGTAGCCTGCGAATATCATGAATTCTAATAATACTTACATCAGTAGAAACATGAAGTAATGTCTCCATTGTAATTAAATGATGTATTTAGAGCAGAGCACTAAATGGTCCCCTAGTGTGTTGGTGATATATTCTAATAGTCTTCTCTTTACAGCCCCACACGGTAATATTCATGCTTTATTCTGGAGGGCTTTGCTTCTTACCGAACATTTGAATTGCAACATTAAGTGGTAAAGTGGATTACAGCGGGCCGGCATGAATATGGATTCTGATCAAGAAACTAAGTGCTTGAAAAAATAAATTGTTACTATTTAAGTAGAATGATAGGCAAAACATTTCTATTCCAAGGAATGTCAGAAGCCCTTTGATCTCTTTTCGTTAAAAAACACACACACAACGAATCCCACATCCTGGATGTCGCTCTGATTTGCTGCAATTAAAAGCATAACAGGAAAAGCACCTGGGCTGAATTCAGCTAAATCATTTCCACTGGAAGACACGAAATTAAATTTGGGTTATTTGAGGCATAAATTCATTTTGATCATAATTACATTACCACCTTCCTTTAAACGTAATTTTCCACACGATTCAGGCTATTGTGCATGTCAGGTCAGTACACTGCCGCCGACAATGTGCTTCATATTTATAAAGAAAGGTATCTGGTGCTTCGGAGAGAGGTGCTGATCTCTTTGCTACTGATTGGGAAGCAACAGAAACGTCCAGCTATGTATTGCACCTCTTTATTTTCCCAGTTAATCAGCTAATTTTATACCAGCTGGAGGCACTAAGGGCCTGAGGCACAGCCAAGGGCATTTCTCTCGACTTAGTCATGGCCAAAGCACGCGGCACGTTGAGAAGCATATTGTTGTATATGTAAAACGATTTCAGACAATGTCATTATAAGGCAATGTTATACATATATTTAGAAGACAATATTTGGAGGTTGGTGGGGGGTTTTGTAGACAGAAAAATGGCATCATAAAACTTACACCCACAACTGAAAAAAGGACATTATTACCAGCAATCCAACACCTTTCAGAAATTTCCAGTAATTGCTTGTGAAATGATTATTTCCCCCCTCAGCAGCACATGTACTAAATAAGTTATATTTTTGGAATACCCATCAAAATAAATTCTCCCGTGAATTTGTACCTGTAACAGACAACTGTTCATCAGATGGCTGCTAGTTATTTGCTATATATATATATATATATATATATATATATATATATATATATACATACACACACACATATATATATATATATAGATGTCACCCATGTTTGATGGCACGGGAGATTTCCTTCGTTACCAGTAATGCAATGTACCACCTGAGAGTGTGTTTTGGTGTGCGCATGGCTCAGAAATGGCCACTAATCAGCCAAGCCGCTGTTTTCACGCTTGGAGTTTTAGAAACAAGGGGCTGTTTACTGAGAGAGATCTACAGAAGGTCACAGATCCTGGCTTTACACACCCAGAAGAGTTATTCAGTTATACAGCAGAAAATGGGTCTGTGTTGCTGAGCCATTTCCAGCTGGTTGTGTGAGAGCCTTCCTTGGAGAGCATGTTAATAAGGCTCTTCACTCTTGTGGATTTTTATGTCTCAATACAAAAGAGCCAGAAAAATTGACCCTCCACACCCACTGAGCAAACTGGATAATCCAGCCTGGCCTAGGCCGGCTGTTATGTGGCCCTGCTGCTCAGCTACCTAACGGCAGCCTTTATCATTTATTGGAAATTTATTAACCTTCTGTAGAAAACAACAAACTTGATTTCCCATAAGCATGCTCATTCAGGCTACCTCTTCCTCTTGCTCCACCAGCCGTTTGTCTGTTTGTAGGTTTTAATGATGATATGAAATTGGTTAGGGGCTTAAAAGTTTAGCAGGGAAGCTTGAAGGCTTCAAAAAGAATATCCAAAGCTGATCTTGAAAGTAACCCTTCACAGTAACCATTTTACCTCTTCTAAGATGCCAGAAGAAATATTGCATGCTCTGAAGCAGGGTCCCCAACCTTTTTGAGCCTGTGGGCACCTTTGGAATTCTCACACAGCATAGTGGGCGCAGCCACAAAATGGCTGCACAAGAGGATGCAGCTAGCCACAAAATGGCTGTAGTTTACCTTCTGTCACACAGTGGAGATCCTTGTATTGTGGTGTCAGCTGCTGCCGAAGCAACATTTCAAAAAGTATGCCCAGCCAATCAAATCTCCAATGGCCAATAAGAAGCCTTGTTAGGTCAAGGCCCAACCTGTCCTGCCCACTTTCTAGCAACATTTGGTGGACATCAGGAAAGGTGTTGGTAGGCACCATGGAACCCACGGGCACCACATCAGGACCTCTGCTCTGAAGGATAGTCCGTGATAGCCCTACAACTCAACCTTAGAACTTAAGTGCTTAAGTCAAGGTGTACCAACAACTACTTACAACCATGACAGCCTACACCCAAAACTATTAATATTACAGGGCATCGCAAGTGAAAATGTTCAAGGGTGGTGTGTTCAAGAACTTGCTTTTGGATGCCTCTTCTTTTCAGACTCCAAAGTCAAAGCTGTTGCTTGGAGGACAAGCATGTAAATGAGATCAGCGTAGCAGTTAGTGTCAGCCTAGAATCTCTGAGGCCCAGGTTCAGATCCTCACTCCGCTATAGAAGCTTGCTGGGTGACCTTAGTCCAGTCACTCTCTCTCAGCCTAACCTGCCTCAGAGGACTGTTGTTATGAGGATAAAATGGAGGAGGGGAGAATGAGATTATAAATCACTTTTGGTCCACTTTGGGGGGGAGTGGGATATAGATATCTAAATAAATAAATAGGATGGAATTTTCTCAGCAGTGTTCCAGCCCAACTCTTTAGGTATACAAACAAGAGCTGTGAGCAAACTCTGTCGTTCCCTTCCATCACTGTAGCCAGAGTAGGACCATTAGGTTCTCCATCCCACCGTTTTGCCCTGCCTCCATATTTTTAAAGAACATCTCTAATGTACAGTTTCCATTTAAAGAAAGGGACTGATTCAAGTAAATCCTGGGTTAAAACCCTTTAGCTACAGTAAGGCTGAGTTCAGACTGGCAATTTGCCCTGGCAGAGCCCTGTTTCAGCAATGCTTTAAAACCACATTAAAGGGGGCGTTCACACAGGCACATCTGCCTGGCATTCCCCACCCATAGGCAACCCAGGCTGTTCCGCTTTCTTCCCATGTTTAATAGATACCTCATAAAAGCGGTAGCAAATCCCCAAAGAGCAACTGTGTCCCGCATTTGTCTGCTTCCTGGAAGTATGAATGCTCCACCGATAAGCTGGGAGCAACCCGCTTTGGGAAGAAGGCAGCAGTGGTATGACTGGCTGTGCTCTGCTCTATTGCTCAATGCGGTGCCAGCGCTGTGGGGTCCTCCCCCAATTGGCAAAATGTGCTTATGCACACATACACCCATACACCAACAGCCGAATTAATGGGGAAACGCCGCATACGGCACGCCTCTGGGGCAGCAGTCTGAACGCTCCAGCACGCTTTCTCCCGGTATGCTCCGGCAGTAGCCCGGGTTGTGTGAACGGGCTTTTTTTCCGCGACTAGCTCCTAAAGCAAATTGCCAGTCTGAACTCAGCCTGAGTATAGCAGTATGCTTCAAAGAAGTAAGAGGTAACTTAAAGCAGGGTGGCCAGTGTCTTCCCCTTGGGAACTGAATTATCCCTGGCCAAGGTATTTGGAAACAGGAAGCACCCCCCGCCACAAGCCGTGATCTCAAATACTCTCCCCCATGCAAGCTGGCTAGGAAGGGTCTGGTCCTACTCTGGAATGTAATGGCCCCACCTAGTGAAGAAGGCTGGCTATGGCCTGGTACTCCACAACAATGGAATGTGTCTGCCATTCCCTGACTTTCAAGAGAATGAGGCAACCTCTGTATCTGTATGGTGTTGGATTACGACCATGGTTTTTAAGAAGAGAGAAGAGAGAGAAGAAGAGATTGGATTTATACCCCAACCTTCACTTGGAGTCTCAGAGTGGTTTACAATATCCTTTTCCTTCCCCTTCCCACAACAGACACCCTGTCAGGTAGGTGGGGCTGAGACAGCTCTTTCGAGGACTGCTCTTGAGAGAACAGCTCTGAGAGAACTAGTGACTGACCCAAGGTCACACCAGCAGCTGCATGTGGAGGAGTGAGGAATCAAACTCGGTTCTCCCAGGTTAGAGTCCACACTCTTAACCGCTATACCAAACTGGCTCTTGAAAAACATTTAGACCTCAAGTTCCCAGAATCCAGGATCTTGTGAAATGTGCAAAACTCTTTCTTTGTAACATAATGTATGGGCTATAACCTGAACATAGCATGGTATCACCATAAAAAAGAAACTTCTTAGTGGGAAAGGTGGACCCCAAAGCCTTTCTAATGTCCACATTATATCACCTGACCCACTCTGCCCAATTGCTGAAAGGAGGTTTGTTTAGCTGCTAGAGAAAGTTTACGTGCAATTCCTTCCTTCCTTTGGTGAGAGCTAGATGATGGTCATATGTTTTTCACCTTTTCAGTACCCAGCATGAGCTCACATCTAGGCACTGTGCAGAAAATAGGAAACAAAAGTTTCAGTATTATTGCTTTGTTATAGATTTTGGGACAGGAAATTCACACACACACACATACACACCCCAGATCAGGAATCAAGGAACAATGCATTAAAGTGGATAAACAAGAGCACAAGAAGCCATCAGAATATTCATAAAATAACTCAACTCTCACCCAGTCATAGTGGCCACAACTGGATCAAATATACCAAGGCTAACAGTGCACAGCAAAATTGCACCGATAACATCTGGAGATCTCCCAGAATTACAACTGAGCTCCAGACTACAGAAGTCATTCCCCAGGAGAAAATGGTGGCTTTGTTCCTTCATTTCCCCAAGCATTGTCCTTGTCAGGCTCCACCCCCACATCTCCAGGAATTTCCCAACCAGGAGTTGGCAACCCTACCCCATAAGGGGAACATATCTAGCAAATGATAAGCTACACCTACCACAGGCAAAGAGGGTGTTGTTCTGTTCACTGGATGTCCCCTTCCACACTTAACAGAAAACCAATGCTGTAAGAAGCTTCATATAGTTGTTGCTCATCATCATAATGTGCTACAAGGGATGGGGGACCAAAGGGCACCCTTCCCTCCCATTTCCCCTCTGACTGAACAGCTGATGCTGAGTTCTGCCACAGCATTTCTGTTCCCTGGATGAAGATGTTTGAATTCATTGCTGGAGTTACACACTCTCTCTGACCTGGCTCAGAAACCTCAGAGCATAGGGGATCCTCATATAATTATTAGCATTCATTTTGCTACATACCCAAAAATGGGTCAAGTAGTTCAGACATATGATTATGACACCAAGTCTCCTGTAGATTTATTTCAGCATTCCCTGATGCACCTGCTATTAAAATACTCCTTTATTATTAAGTCTGGATAGGCTTGTGCTGGCGATCATTTTTTCCTCTTAATTTTGTACACAGGGAAAAATTAACATAGCAGGGAAAATATTGGCACGTTAATAAAGGCAACAAGGGAACGGAGCACATTTCATCCAGAATCAAGGGTTGAATATTGCATAAGGAGGAGAAATAAGACAATTTTCTCAAGCCTGGCTTGTCTTCTGTGATGTACCCTAAAGAGGCTTGCTTACTCTTGGAAAATGTGTTTTAAAGCTGCACTTTTAGTACCTGGATGGGAATTTGAGGCAGAACACTGTGGTCTGAGTGGGGCGAAGAACAGAACACAACTGTTTGAGGGGTTTGTGGGCAAAGTCAAGAACAAGAGTGGATTTCTTTTTTTTGGGGGGGGGGAAGCTCACCTGAGTGGAAAATTCTGTTGCTATGAGCTGATGTGCATGCTAATGCACATTAAGAGACTAACACACACACCCCACTTCCTATGCCACTTGTTGTGTATAAATGCCTGTTGCTGTGCACTAATGTATTAAAACACACAAACACAAAACGCTTTCCTAAGAGCCTATTGTGCATAATGCTTGGCCTTACAAACAACTGCAAAATTAACTCACACTGTTTTAATGCCTATTGCTGTTTATTAATGTGTACTAAAAGACAGTGGATTAATTCATGTCCATTTATTTTAGAAAATGCTTTTCAAAGTCAATTGCTGTGCACTAATATAAATTAAAAGACTCCTGAACACCAGTTGTTAGTAAACATGTGGCCTTAATTTTTTTTAAAGCAAACATTTCCTCAGGAACATATTTGATCTTTTTGATTCACACTACAATCCTCAGTTGCTTAAAATGCTATCCAGTTCTGAAGTACCAAAAATGTTTGTGAATCTTATTTCTCCTATCCCCTTCAGTTCAGCTCCACACTCTATAGAGTCCCCATCCTCCACCCTAACCAGGATGTACACTGGCTCTTAGACAGGTGGCATGTACTTCCTGAAAAGAACCAAACAGGGGCCCTTCCCCCCCCCCACAGCTGCTCCGCTTCATGGTATATTTGCCATTCTGCATTACCTCCCACTTTCGCCCTGCATTTCTTTTGGGTTTTTTAAAAATTCTGCATGGCTCAGCTTTCAGTTTGGTTTTGGTCCACTGTTTCCCCAGCTTTTTCTGAGTGCTGTTTTACCCTGGGCTTTCCCCTGCCCCTGCTTCCATGCCAAAGTAACTGGAATGCAGAATCATTTCCTCAGATCTTCTCTCCCTCACCCCTTTCCCAGCCCCCTCGGAGGTTACTCCTCCCCCCACCCCCTTCTGTGTCCTCCCAGCGAGTCCTGCGTTGTGCTTGCAACTAAAGGGAAAGTATTGCGTGGGTGCGGCGCATGCTTTGAATGGGGCTTTTTCTCAAGAGCTTCCCCAAAGACTTCCATGTTTGCAAGCTCCAGGACAAAAGCCCAAGGCTCTCTGCATTCTGTGAAATGGCCAAGGCTCTCGGCTTACTTCTACCAGTTGCACCTGGTGCAGAGGCAATCAGCAGCACAGTTGGTTTTAAACTGTGTTTGGTGGAAGGAACCCTGTGATCCCTCCAAGTGGGTGAGCTTAAATCTGTCTTTCTTTTTTCTTTCTTTGATTCAGTTTTGGGGGGAAACAGGGGCAGATTTATTGGGGGGGGCTTTGTAAAGACGGGTTTTCCGCACCAGCAATGCTGTTTCCCGTTGCTGGGAGCTATGGGGGATGACAATGCTGAAGCACAAGCTGACCAACAGACCAGCCAACCTCTGAGCTCGTGTCCCTCTATGGGTCACCGATGCATAGAATAGCCCAGCGGTGGTTAGCCAAGGGGAGTGGGGGAGCAAGGAGGAGATAAAGGGGAGACTGCAATGTGCCCCATCGCTTGCGCACCAGCTTGGCCAAGTCAGTGGCTGTTTCCCCGTGCCATTTTCATTCACAGCCAGTTCCAAGTTCCTTCAGCATGGTCTGATGAGGAGCTGGAGGCAGAAAGACGGATTCCGTTCTGCAAGTTGAAAAACTCTGCTTTTTATTGGACTCCTTCCTGCAAGTTGAAAACCCCTGCTCCCTGGAAGTGTTTCTGCTGGCAAGATTTCATCCCCCACCTTGGAGGAACTGCGTCCCCACCAACTCCAGCCATGACATCACAACCACCACCATGGCGGCTGCCACAGCCGGAGCACAAACTGACCAACAGACCAGCGAACCTCCTACCTCACGTCCCTCTATGGGCTGCCCATGCATGGAGTAGTCCAGTGGCAGTGAGCCAAGGGGTGGTGGTGGAGTGAGGAGGAGAGAAGGGGGAGGTTGCAGTGTGCCCCATTGCTTGCCCTCTGACTCAACCAAGTCGGTGGCTGTTTACCTATGTCACTTTCATTCATGGAACTGAACAAAGAGAAAGGCGCTTATTGGTGCTTACTGGAGGCTACTGCACAGCTGCAATAGGGCAATTGGACACACACACAGCCCACAGGCACATGACAAATGTTGTTCCCACCTCAATTAAAAATGTGGGCTCTGTTGGAGATGCAGAATGCATACACAGAATACACAGTAAATAAACCAGAGAAAAAGAGTGGTGCAGAAGGGCAGGCACAAAAAGTCCAAAAGGATTGACTGCTTGGATTCCCCAGAGTAAGCACAATGAGCTCTGTGGGCAGAAAGGGCCAAAATAAAGGTGGAAATGGTTCCTGAAATGGAGAGCAGAATATAGCTGAAGTAGGGGGAAGGTAGAAAATTACAGATGCGTGTTCGCCTGCACTTTGGTTCACAACTGAACAGAAGCTTGCGTCCAAAATTGAACAGAAGACTGCAGAAAAACTGTTTGTATCCCAACCATTCGCATATGGTCATTACAGCAAATAAGGATGATGGTGCATGTCAGGGCTATTTTTGGGCAGGAACGCACAGGAATGGACTTCCGGCTGGCTCCCAAGTTGGCCACACCCAGCAGGAACTCATTAGCATAATAGACCACACCCAATAGCAGAAACTCATTAGGATTGGCTACATTAGGGGTGTGTGGCCTAACATGCAGAGAAATTCTTGCTACAAAAAAAAGCCTTGGGTTTTGACAACAAGATAAACAGAATAAGAAGCAAAAAGTGGGTGTGGATGACTACACTACTGGTAACATGGGGGTGTGGCCTAATATGCTAATGAGTTTCTGCTGTTGGGTGGGGCCTATTGTGCTAATGAGTTCCTGCTGGATATGTTGTCGAAGGCTTTCACGGCTGGAGTTCATTAGTTGCTGTAGATTTTCCGGGTTGTGTGGCTGTGGTCTTGGCATTGTAGGACCTGAGTGGCAAAACGTCAGGTCCTACAATGCCAAGACCACGGTCACACAACCCGGAAATTTTACAGCAACTAAGTTCCTGCTGGGTTTTTTCTACAAAAAAAGCCTTGGTGCATGTGTACTCATACTGCTTTCTGTCTGCTTTTCACAACATCTTTATGTACTTAAAACACTGATATTTCACAGTTACTGATTTACAGATATGAGCTGTTTGGTGTAGTGGTTAAGTGCGCGGACTCTTATCTGGGAGAACCGGGTTTGATTCCCCACTCCTCCACTTACACCTGCTGATGTGACCTTGGGTCAGTCACAAGCTCTGGCACAGCTGTTCTCTCAAGGACAGTTTGTGTTAGAGTTCTCTCAGCCCCACCTACCTCACAGGGTGTCTGTTGTGGGGAGGGGAAGGGAAAGGAGTTTGCAAGCCGCTCTGAGACGCCTTTGGGCAGTGAAGGGCGGGGTATAAATCCAAACTCTTCTTCTTCTTCTTCTTCTTCTTCTTCTTCTTCTTCTTCCCTTATAGTTGCATAACTGGCTGTTCATTAAGACAAAAGCGGACAAACTGTCTGAATTAGGAACATTTGCACATGCACATCTCACACAGCCTGATGTGCAGGAAAGCTTCTAGAAATTCTACCTGGACAGCTGCCAGGATTAATGCTGTGAACTGCACTGGTAGAAAGCTTCCCATATCAAAACTTTGAGCAAAACACTCATGTGATCCAGTGAGGGGCTCCACTCTGATAATGTCATGGGTTTGAAGCCACTGGTAATATCTGAAGATGGAAGGGACTTCCATCTGTGGAATGTGACTTCCTTGCCTTGCTTTCCTGCTGCGTTCCACAATGTTCCCTGAAATGCAGCTCCTGAAGGGCAGGGGACCCCAGGAACAGCATGAAGGGGGCATCAGAAGCCTGCAGCAGGAGACGCGATTGGCAGAAATTCCTTCCTTTCCATCCATGTGATTCCAGTCTTTTCATCCAATAAGTATCCATTATATTCACTTATCCACAGTAGACAGAGAGGAACTCACCATCACATTGAAAGCTTTAGCAAGGGGTTGGTGCGGAAGAGCAATGCTGTTTTCCTGATGACATACTACTCCATTTCTGAGCACTGAGATAAATGGTACTTTGTCACAAAAGCGATGCACTCTCAGCGGTAGGCATCTGGATCCACACAACAGCTATGAGCCAGGGAGGTGTGATGTTTAGTATATTAGACTTTGACTGAGCAGCTCTAAGCTTTGAGTCCTACCTTGCAGTGAAGCTAACTGGGGCCGATTCCACACAATCTCCTGCCCCGGCGTGGACACCCAAAATTATTCAGATTTCTCCATCATTTCCCCACATGTTTATGTGGGGTCACCAGTTGACCCAAATCATGTGCACTTTCCCCCCACACTTTCCTTTTCTGGGACTTGACATCATGTAATAACAACAACAACAACAACAACAACAATAATAATATTCTAGTAGAAAAGAGCCAGCATCCAGTAGCACCTTAAAGACTAACAAAATATGTGGCAGGGCGTGAGCTTTCGTGACTCACTGCTCACTTCTTCAGATACCTCAGATACTGATTCTCCAGATACTGGTTATCTGAAGGAGTGAGCAGTGACCTGCATAAGCTCGCGCCCTGCCACATATTTTGTTAGTCTTTAAGGTGCTGCTGGACTCTGGATCTTTTCTGCCACTACAGACAGACTAACACGGCTACCCATCTTGATCTATTATTATTCTGTTGGCAGAAAATGAGGCTGGATCCAACCTAATATTATTAATAAGAAATAAAATGGTATGAAGCTAGTGGACATTTAGCACTCACCAGACACCTACTAGGGACTCTTCCTTTGCAAGCGGCCTTTCCTTTCATTTGCTCATTCAGTGAAACGGATCTTGCGTTGGACACGTTCCTGATGGGATTGTGCCAACATGTCTCTCAATTAAAAACTGCATCCTGTGGAGGTCTGTATAATATGGCTAAACTTAAGTAAGGATCCAGTGCATGACCATGCATGACCACCACCTTTTAAAATATCTATTTTGTTGTTCATTTAATAAAGCATTTGAAGTTTAGCCTGTAAAGTGTGGGGTTGCCTAATGGGAAGATGAGGTGGCAGGCAATGGTCATTTCCTTACAAGAAGAAGATGGAGCAAAAACTACAGGAGGGAAAGCAAATTCTTTTGTCTACCATTTCAGTTTCAAGCTGACAGGGATTTGGCAGCTAACAGCAAGCTCCAAGAGACCTGTGTACAAGGTTCAAAGTTGTGTTTTAAACTTAGGCAAGCAGGGGAGGGGGAGGGAAGACATGAAGAAATTAAGCAACTGCCCCTGTCCAAGCTGAACCAATGCAAATATGGCAAATTGTTAAAACTGGGAGGCTTGTCAGACTGTGCTATCATAAATTCTGACAGTTACTATTATCCATTTGTTGTAGTGGTGAATAATTAACACATCCATGGAAAACAAAAAATGTATCTATACACAAATAAATTGTTCACCTACCCAATACAGAGAGAAAATTTGTTGATTAAATCTCACCACAAGGAGAACCAACATGATTTACCACATGCTACAAGCGATAGCATAAGCAAACAATTATTTCTGATAAGGGCAACGTCACACGCTGCCCTTTATTTTGATAACTGGGTTTTAATTTGATAATGCTCCAGTTTGCTTTGAACCTCCTCTAATGCACATTGTTATAATGATTAAACTTCAGGCCCACCGAGTCTCATCACCCAGCATTGTTACAGAGAGTTGAAGGATCAACCTAATCTTCATGTTTAACTTTTATTTCAAGTTTTTGCTTTATTAGGGGAAAACACCCAGAAATTAACTAATGTGAATAAAGAGTCTCATACAATAAAAGTCACAGAACTACGGGTTTGAATGGAAGAAGCTAGCAGAAGCAGTTTCCTCTTCTCCTGGTAGCTTTCTGACTCCCCCATAAAGACACAAGTGGGGATCAAGGTGCCCTCCAGAATACTATGCTGTGTGGCATGGAGGACTCCCTGGCATCAGCAGTGCAAGAAGCAGAATGCTCACCAATCATTTTGTTTTTCAATGGAGAGTAGCCTCCGGAGGCTGCAACCCAGTACAGACAAGCAACAGGGGGAAGGGGAGGCTTGACCCTCTCCTCACTGAATTTGGCTCAAAATCCTCCTAACTCTTTTCCCAATCTCTTTTCACATAAAGCAGCTCTGGGTGACTGAGAGGTCAAGAGTAACATTCCGCTCAATTAATTACCCTCAGTGTTCTACAATTAAGGATACATCAATCTCCAATTTTGACATTTATTTTCTTCACTGTTTTTGTCACAGAACTGAACCCAAGCAAAGGGTTACCATATAAACTAAGCTTATTATTCCTGTTTGATCCTTGAATCTGTTAAACATCTTCATTATGCTGCATTATAATTTACTGCTCACTCTCTACCTATATGTATGGACTGGTAACTTCCCCCATCATTTCTATATGTAATGGTTGAAGAAATTCTGTTTCACTGTATCTGAAGAAGTGGGTGTGCACACGAAAGCTTATACTTTGAATAAAACTTTGTTGATCTTAAAGGTGCCACTGGACTCAGACTTGACTTTCAGCACTATTTAATCAAGGATGACTACTTTGTAAGTTGGTGATGCACCAGAAAAATTGCTGCCGCATTGTGGCTGAAATGCAAAAAGAAACGGGACATGTATAGTAAAACCCTAAGCAGAATTATACATTTTTAAACCCACTACAGGCTTAGAAGGGTGAGGCTCTGCTTAGTATTGCTCTGGTAATTCTTAAGCTGCTGGCATCCAAGTCACTGACTTGGCTATATCCAAAGAGAACCTGCTTTGAGGTTCAGAACAGGTTTGGATGCAATGTGTGGGAATGAGCAGAAATACTACAGATGAAAGTACTACAGTAACACACACCTGTAGTACTTGGGACTAGTGCAATTGAAAAGACAGGCTACTTGAACTGTCAGTAACCATGAGAAAGGAATATGAATTAGAAAGCAGTAAGAATAAAGATCAAGCCACCATGGAAAATCCCAGTTCCAGAAAACAATACCCATTCAACTTATATTATTTATGTGTTAAGAACGTATGGAATTATATTTCTCTATGTTAAGAGGGTAGCAGATGTATCAACTATGTATCCAATGTGTTTGAAATGATACGGGATAGACAGTGGGTGGGGAATCACCAAATAAAGGATAGAATATAGGAAAAACGTGTAGGAATGAAGATGGTAACGAAGGTGCATAACGCTTAGATTGACCTAAGTCAGGACAGAATTAGGCTGCTGGGTACAATCAAAGACTGAGTGCTAGAAGACATAAACAGGCCAGATGACTTGGAAAAGGAGGGAGGATGGGGAATATATTGGACTCATGGCAGAGCTCTGTGAGATCAATTAAGAAATGATCTAACACCAACCCAAATGGTCATAGGCTCCATCTTGTGTTTGGCCAGCCAAGCACAGTACTATATATGTAGCTGGTAAGAGTAATCACATCTGTATTAGTCTGGTAGCTTAGATAAGGATTTGATGCCCTACCGGATTCAGGAATATTCTGTTAAGAACCATAGCTAAGGTGTGCCGTGAACAACAGCAGTGCTTTGAAAAACAATAAAGAGTGCATTGCATCATTCAGTCTGGCTCTGTGACAAGTATAACCCAGCACAGGTGCAGAGATCCCTCAGTAATGAAAAGTCTGCTGATGTCACCCAATAGGAGGAGGTCAGGAGCTGTCTTGTACCTGACATTGTGCTTGAGGAAAAGTCATCTGCACCATGCCTCTTGATTTCCAGTTTGATTTTGGGGAGCCTATTGATGTCTGCCTGATTTGCATGCTGGGTGGGGCTAGGCCTGCTGCCAGCAGCAAAAGAAGTAAGACACAATGTGGTGTGTGGGGCTAGCCATGATTGGTGGTGCCAGCTGCAAACTTGTCAGTGTAAACACACACACGTTTATGCATTTTCTCCTTGTAGACATTCTGCAGCTGCTAAGGGACTTTTTATTCACACTTCTGGACCTATCCTACAGGATGAAGGGAAGGGCGGGGGGTGCCTTTGGAATATGCATATCCACCGTTATGCATAGAAACAAACAGCCTCACATATAGTCCTGTAGTACTCAGACTGTGTGTGTAGACACACATACACATGTTCTATTCATCTTCTTCCTACTCAAAGAGATGGGAGGAAGCCACAACTGGGTGAAATGCACAAGAATTCTCATGTGTGGCGGTCCAATCTCAGGTCCTCCCTCATGCATGCAGGTCCTTACTGGGAAGGTTGGATTTCTCAGCACTCAGTTACTCAACACCTGACCTATCACAGCTCAATGTGAATTGTCTCTCCAAAAGGGGTGCGTGAAGTTTTGCAGAAATTTGATGCAAATCTGTTCGGCAGGTGTTCACATCCATTTAGGACAAGCTGAATAGGACAACTGATCAGTCCACATTTGGTCAACACCTTTGAATACAGTAAGTTCGACTGTCAAATGTATTTGTGGTGAAATCTGTAGCATCCCTACACTTCAGACATGTGAGGGAAGGAGCTCTGGCTCGTGGTGCTTTATGCTGGGATAAGTTTGGGTGATCTTTCTGTCTAATTTTGTAAACTCTGGCGTTTCCAGCCAATGCTAGGTGAGGGAATTTGGACAAGCCAATCCCATTTGAATAGATGCACCTGAGTCCATGGTTATTTGGTTAAAATGCCTCATATCTACACAGAGGTTTGTAATGAGTGGAAAGGGCATTCAGTAGCTGACCTTAAAGCATTTGAATGCCTCATGGGCCAACACTGGCCACAGTCTGATGAATATACAAGTGGACAAGTACAGCAGTTCATCAAGAATTTTGGAGAAGGGCAGAGGAAAGGGAATCTGCTGTGTAAGATGGCGGAGGGTGGCCCACAGATGTGGTTGAGAGAAGGTGTGTGTTTGCACAGGTAAAAGAATTCAGTGCCAGATGGAGAAAGCAGAAGTGTAGAAAGACTGCCAATTCTAAGTTTTTTAAAAAGTTAATTTAATTTTAAGCGCATTCTTCGATTGTCTTTTTAAAGTGTTTGTGTGTGTGCGTGCGCTCGCATGCCTAGAAGTCATGGTGACTTCTGGTGACCCCTGCTGAAGCTTGGACATTTTCAGAGAGGTGGCTTGATATGCCTGCCTCTGCTTCCCATCCCTGGTATTCCTTTGGAGGTCTCCCATCTAAGTGCTTGCCAGGGTTGGGCCTGCTTAGCTTCCGAGATCCAATGAGATCAGGCTTGCCTGGGCTATCCAGGTCACGGCATTCTTTGATTATCTTGAGTAAGCTTGTCCTTTGCCCATTTTTCTTGCCTACCACTCCAAGCTAAGCGTATTTGCACTGAGTGTTATAAACTGGATTGAAGTTCTGCCTGCGAACTGCACTCAAATCGAGTGTTTTCTGAGCATGCACTGACATGATGATTGCCACAGAATGATCAACAGTATCAACTGTACGGGGGTGGGGGAACCCCCCAGCACATATATTTCAAATACAGCTGATTTTAAATGTTGCATGACTTCCCATGATGACTCTGGGATTGACATAATCTCACCAATCTAGTAAATTGTGGGCACCCGTTGAGAGCAGTTACCCAGGCAGCCAGAGTGCTGAATACCATCAATGGCACGCAGCGAAAACATCTGGAAATACTTTTCAACTCGAGTGGTGAACAAACCCATCAATGCAAGTGTAAGGGCTCCTCAACTCAAGAGCCAAATGGGCTTTGTGAGCAGAGTCAATTCCATCTCGAAGCCCATTATTTACAAAGAAAACAGAAAAATGCTTGCCACTCATGGGCTTTGCCATTCATTTTTGGGTCCAAGCCACAGCATTTATCACTGCATTCTCTATGCTGGGGTCATCTTTGATTCATTTTTTTAAAAAAGAGGGGGAATAGTCCTTTGGTCAATGAAATACAGTACCCTTTTAAAAATTCTATTATAGTCATAATTTATATGGAAAGGGAAGAGAAAGTGTGAAAAGATGGTTCCAATTGGCGGCCTTTTTTTTTTTTTGGAAGAGTTGCAAATAATAGCACCGTACTGTATCTCTCTCAAGCGGCACCAGGACTTGCTATCTCCCCGTGGAAAGTAGCAATTACCTTCAATCTCCCTGATCTGAAGTAATCCCTGCTACATGCGTAGCTCATTGTGAGTGATGAGGCCTACTGTTTGCTGAGTCTAAAACCAAATGATCTTTCACAAGCAAAATTTAAACTTGAAATAGGATTCTCTGGCGCTTGATTCTGAGCCTATTTTTTTTTTCTCCCCGTGTACTTTATAAATTCCCAAATAAGGTTCAGGCTGGCTACAGATGGTGCTGGTGTATAATGAGAAGGACTCCAAAGCCGCTCTGGTTCCCAGGGGAGTGTTCTGTAATGGAACTAACTATGTATTGTCCGCCTTATATACTAGATTTGATTTTGGACTATTTGCCCAACTGTGTTTGTTTATTGCTTAGCACTGGAGGGCTTCCATTAGCTGTGGGCTGATTGAACATAGACTGCGGGGCTGGAAGAAACAGAACCTTCCCCCCCTTCCTTCCTAGCCTGGTTGCTGACAAAATCCCTTTCCTTTATTATCAACAGATCTATGACTTCCACTAGAGTAGCTGAGACTTGTAGCCATAAAGTGAGATGTCTATTTGAGAGCAGTTTTTGTTTATAGAAATTAAATCTGCTTTCATGAAGATCAGAATGATAACAGACAGTTTAAAATATTGTGGAAGAAGAAGAGATTGGATTTATACCCCACCCTTCACTACATGAAGGAGTCTCAAAGTGGCTTACAATCTCCTTTCCCTTCCCCTCCCCACAACAGACACCCTGTCAGGTAGGTGGGGCTGAGGGAGCTCTTTTGAGAATTGCTCATGAGATAACAGCTCTGAAAGATCTTGTAACTGACCCAAGGTCACACCAGCAGCTGCATGTGGAGGAGTGGGGAATCAAACCTGGTTCTCCCAGATTAGAGTCTGCGCTCCTAACCACTACTCCAAACTGGCTCTGAATACCAAACTGGTGGTTTGAATGCATACTCTCTGCTTTGAAAACAAATGCCTTGGTGAGATACAGTGAACAGCCAGTGTTCTACCACTCTTTTTCAGAAGACAACAATGTAACTGGGGAGGAAATATGTAAATACATCCTTTCTTTTTTTGCTTCAAGTCACAGCTGACTTATGGCAACTCCATAGGGTTTTCAAGGCAGGAGATGTTCAGGGGTGGTTTGCCCATTGCCTGCCTTTGCGTCATGACCCTGGTGTTCCTTGGAGGTCTCCCATCCAAACACTGGCCAGGGCTGGTCCTGTTTAGCTTCTGAGATCTGACAAGATCAGGCTAGCCTGGGTTATCCAGGTCAGGGCAAAGTATGTACGTACATCCATACAATAGGTATGTTAACTTTGCAACCAGGCTCTCATACTATATACTAGGGCCCCGGTCACACTGGGGGAAAAGGCACGGCTGAAGTGCGGCTTTTTAGAGCCGCATCAAAAGAGACGTGCGGTGGCGGGATCAGATGGATCTCCTGAGGTGCCACGCAGTTGCTCCCCGGCATGATCAGATGCTAGGGGGAAGACACGGACAGGGGATGGAGGCGAGCCTGCTGTGCATGCCCAGGCATGCATAGTTCAACAGAGCCTGGGAAGCTATGCGGAGAGGGGCACAACGGCGATCAGACACCCGCCCCTGCTGCGCATCAGCCAGTTGGTAGCACTGTTTTGGTGCTACCTTTTTGATGTGTGGTTTTGCCAGGATGGGATGGATCGAGGACGGGTGTGCTCCACTTCCCAGATGTTGAGGTATGATCGCGCCCGCTTGATGCATCCCGATTCATCCCTCTTGCATGGCAAATCCTCTCGTGTGACCGGGGCCTGGGTTAGCCTCTGTTGGCTTCTTTTACTTCCCAGTATTAAAAGCTCAGAAGCCAAAATATTTCCCTTACTTCTGGGTTTTCCTTGTGGAATTCAGAATGATATCACAAACATAGTGGTATCATAGTGACATATGCCTATTTGCTGCCTAACTCAGTAAGCGGACAGTTTTAGAACATGACAGACATGCTGATGCTCTTTGTAAAGTGGTGGGCTGGGCTGCAGGAACACAAGAGAGCCAGAGGAAGAGAGTCAGAGAGAGATGGACAGAGACAACAATGACAAGAGCTCCAAGTCTGATTGACTCCATTCGCCCTCACTGACATCCTCATGTTCATGAACCCTGACTGGATACAAAAGCATCATCGTGGAAAAAGAAGCAAGAAAGCTGAAGAAGCGTCGAACCAGCAGACTGGTGACAAGACTGTGCAAACTGCGTTAGAAAAAAAGTAATTTACACGAAGTTTATTTACCTGCATGAGTGCCATCAAGTCACAACCAACTTATGGCAAGCCCAGCAAAGGGTTCCCAAGGCAAGTGAGAATCAGAAATGGTCCACCATTGCTTTCTTCTGTAGAGTCTTCCTTGGTGGCCTCCCACCTTGCTTAGTGTCTGAGATTGGGTTATACCATTCTGCCTTTCCTCCCAAAGGTAATTTACTGTGGGGAAAATGGATTCGGATTTTCGCTCAGCTTTAGTATAACAATCAAAATCTCTTATGATTCTCAGTCATTATGCCATACAGGAAACCTATTGTTTGCAAATGGTGGACTGCCGTGTTTTGATTCAAAGCAATCAAGCATTTGTGTTTTTCTTTTAACCCCTTAGAAGAACTTACGCCTGATTCTTTGTGCTTTCCCATCCCCCTGCTGCATCTCTCCAGGCCCTTCTTCCCTGAACAACCGAATTAGGTAATCACAGAGGTGTAGGGTTGCCAGCCTCCAGGTGGGACCTGGAGATCTCCAGCTTTTACAACTGATCCCCAGCTGACAGAGATCAGCTCCCCTGGAGAAAATGGCTGCTTTAAAGGGTGGACTCTATGGCATTGTACCATACTGAGGCCCCTCCGCTCCCCAAACCCTACCATTTCCTGGATCCCCCCCCCAAAGTCTCCAGGTATTTTCCAGTCCAGACCTGGCAACCACCCTATATGTGCATTGCTGCAATTAGCTGCTGAGGGTTCCTTAGCTACTTCCCAGTGTGCTTCTGTGCCACTCTGACTCTCCCGTTACTGGGACCAGCTGTGAAGGTCCTTCCTCCACCTTTTAGAGGACTTTTCCCATTTCCTCCTCACCATGACCTTCTGAGGCAAAGGAACTACAGTGCGTTATTAGTTACGAATTTAATTAGACAATGTGTATGCCACTCTCCAGAACCTGCTCAAGGCAGCGCACAGCAAAACAACAGTGCAGCCCCAATCACTAGCAGCAGTTACGGTCAAAACTGTAATTTAAACGGAGAGCTTTAGGTTCTTCAGAGTGGGATGGATCTTGTGCGCTGGCACCATGGGCCAACTGAAAGAAAGAACTTCTAAGAAAACTGGCACATCGTAATTCTCCCTCTCAGCCCTGGTTGTGTGTGTTGGAAGTGAAAGACTGTACAAAGTCCCTCTGTGTCAAGCACACCAATACTCCGACTAGTAGTGTTGATGAGTCAGTTTCCTTGGTATCCTACTTCTAGTCTGCTCTGCTGCTGTCTCTCTGTTTACCCAGACTGCTACTCTCAGGGGACCTCCTTCCTTTCTGCCCATCCCTTTCTCCTCCCGCTTCTTTTTCTAACCTCCACAAAGTCAAGATGTGTTCTCGTCATCTCTCCCCATCCTATCTTAGACAAGCAGGATGAATGTTTGTTCTTCCTTTCCTGTGCTGCCATGGAGTTCCTTAACAATAAAGGGCTTCTATCTCTTTTCTACAGCAACAAGCCTCATGTGGACTTTATTCCTGAAGCAGCATCTCCCTTCCTTAGCCCAACCAGCTCTAAGCTTACAGTGTGGAACAGCTAGGTTGATGTAGAGGTTAAGAGCACAGACTCTAATCTGGGAGAACTGGGTTTGATTCCCCACACCTCCACATGCAGTTACTGGTGTGACCTTGGGTCAGTTACAAGTTCTTTCAGAGCTGTTCTCTCAAGAGCAGTTCTTGAAAGAGCTCTCTCAGCCACACTGACCTTACAGGGTGGCTGTTGTGGGGATGGGAAGAGAAAGAAGATTGTAAACTTCTCTGAGACTCCAAGTGAAGGGCAGGGTATAAATCCAATCTCCTCCTCCTCCTCCTCCTCCTCCTCCTCCTCCTCCTCTTCTTCTTGTGGCAGCCTTGCAAAGAATTATTTTTGCATCTCAATAGTACACTTCATTTTATTCTCTTGTTTTCACTGCTCAGACATGAAAACCAGATTACCAGATCTGTATTAAATCCATTGTCTGATTACTGGATTGCAACCCCTGTAGAAGTCAGCATAAACCTCCCCTAGTATGGATGAAAGTAAAATGAGAGCTATAGAACAGGGGTCCTCAAACTTTTAAACAGGGGCCAGTTCACTGTCCCTCAGACCGTTGGAGTGCCGCCGCGTTGCCCCTCCCCCACCAGCCTGCTCGCCCACCGCCGCGTTCGCCCTCCCCCACAACCAGCCTGCTCACCCCGCTGCCGCGTCGCCCTCCCCCCACCAGCCTGCTCGCCCCGCCGCCGCGTTCACTCCCTCCACCCCACCAGCCTGCTCGCCCTGCCGCCGCATCCCCCTCCCCACGACCAGCCTGCTCGCCCTTACTCCTCCTCAGCCCTGGACGCTCTTGCGGGGGGGGGCATACACTCGGCGGGGAGCGGGCATAAACACTCGGCAGGGGGTGGGCATAAACACTCAGCGGGCCGCATAAATGTCATCCGCGGGCGCATGTAGCCCACGGGCCGTAAATTGAGGACCCTGCTATAGAATTACTAGGATTGGGGGGGAAAGCAGCATGGTCTTATTGGATCTCAGAAGCTAAGCAGGGCTGATACTTGGATGGGAGACCACCAAGGAAGACTGCAGATGAAGGTGATGGCAAACCATCTCTGCTTCTCACTTGCCTCAAAAGCTCCTTGCTGGCAGTGCTTGTGTAACTAGGCAGTCTTACCTGGTAGCAAATGCCCTCTGGTCCTCTATCATGATAATCAGTTTAAGCTCCTAAATATGAAGGAAGAAAACGTTAAATTAGCATCCAAACAGAGAAGATCATGCAGAAGCCTGGTTGTTGTTGTTATTGTTATTATTTTAATTGATACCCCACCTTTCTTGCTGGAGCAGGCTCAGGGTGGCTTACATAGTGTTATGACAAGATAAAGCAATTAATTAAATAAAACTGCAATAAAATAGGTCTAAAAACAACACATAAAGTGCTAGTGCAATATAATGATGGTGGGCATCCAACAGTCAGCTGGCATCATGGTCTGGGTCGTATCGCACAGACTATTCATGTTGGTGTAATATTAATATTAATATTAATGTTGATGTTAATATTGGAGCCAGGGCCTCAGATTGATGGATGCGGCTCCGTAACCGAAGGCCTGGTGGAAGAGCTCCGTTTTACAGGCCCTGCGGAACTGTAAAAGGTTCAGACTGTGAGGCCATTTTTATAAATTTACCCATCTCACTCCAAAAAAAGATGGTGACTTGACAGGATTATGCTCAGGACTTGTGCAAAAGCCATTCAGAGACAGCTCAGACAAGTCCCTAGGAAAATGATGCCTGGTCGAAACACAGCTTCAGTTTAAAATGTCCAAATGAAAAAGAAAGAAAGGTGCATGTTTATTATCATATATCCAGCTTTAAAGAAAACTCATAAATCAGAGAGGTTTAGAATGCCATGTTTGAAAAGCAAACATGAAATTATGTATTTTCTTTTGAAAATATTTTGCACTGTCTTACCTCAGGAAGGATGGCTCCAGAGCAAACTAATTTATGCAGTAGCCAAAGCGTTCACTCACGACTTTAATGCCAGTAGCTCACAAAGGAGAATTTTTGCTCACAAGACTCCACAGCTTAGTGGGCGCATAGGTATATAGTGTGTATACACATAGTGTGTACACACTATAGTGTGTAGAAGCCTGTCTGTTGAAGAGCATAAAAAGACTGACACAACCATTTTTAACTTTAAAAGGGGTAACTTCACTGATATGAGGGGACATGTAAGGAAACTGAAAGAAAAAGTAGAAAGGGTCAAAACCATTGGGGAAGCTTGGAGACTATTTAAAACTACAATCCTAGAAGCTCAGAAAAAATATATACTGCAGGTTAGGAAAGGCACAAATAGGTATAGAAAAAAGCCTGCATGGTTAACAAAGTAATGGAAGCTGTAAAAGGTAAAAAGGATTCCTTTAAGCAGTGGAAAGCTAGTCTTAGTGAGGCTGATAAAAGGGAACACAGGCTGTGGCAAATAAAATGCAAGTCTGTGATCAGGCAGGCAAAAAGGGAATATGAGGAGCATATAGCAAAAAACATAAAGACCAACAATAAAACTTTATTCAAATACATTAGAAGCAGGAAACCAGCCAGGGAGGCAGTGGGGCCCTTGGATGACCAAGAGGTAAAAGGAGTACTGAAGGATGATAGGGAAATGGCTGAGAAGCTGAATGCATTTTTTGCCTCTGTCTTCACTGTGGAAGATGAGAAGTGCTTGCCCACTCCAGAACTGCTGATTTTGGGAGGGGTGTTGAAAGACCTGAGTCAGATTGAGGTGACAAGAGAGGAGATCCTACTACTGATAGATGACTTAAAAGCTGATAAATCACCAGGTCCGGATGACATACAACTGAGAGTTCTGAAGGAACTCAAATGTGAACTTGTGGATCTCCTGACAAAAATATGTAATCTTTCATTAAAATCTGCCTCCATTCCTGAGAACTGGAAGGTAGCTAATGTCACTCCCATGTTCATGCCCCCTGCCGTGCATGAGCCTTCGGAGGCCGCGGAGGAGCTAAGTGTCAGCAGGGACGAGCTCCTCTCTCCAGAAACCTCTGCACCTGATGACATGGCAAGCTCTGAGCCTGGCCCCGCAACAGCTGGGGCAGATCGTCGCTCGAGTGACATGCTCCCTGACCCACCCCCACCGGTGTCTCGCTTACAAGAGCGGCGCCAGCAGGACTTGACAGCTTGCAGACATGAAGCACACATGCATGCCTGGCGTTTGTTTAGCCCAGAGTATTAGCAGGAGCTGGGCCGTGCTTGAAGTGTGCTAATTACCACCTGCTAGGATTGCTATTTAGCTCATGCTGGCATGGCATCAAACTCGTGCCAGCAACTAGGCACATCTGTGAAGCATTGCACTGCACCACTCCGGTCCCTGTTGCCTTGTTCCTGGTTTTGATCTCCTCGGCTCCTTGACCTCAGCTCGTCTTGACCTCGCTACTCTGCACCACATACCCCCGGACTTTGGACCCCCGGCTTTCAGACTCTTGACTCACAGCTCTCGTACTCTGGACCCTCGTCTCTCAGACTCCCTGACCCTGCTTATGGTTGGTGACTTGGACTTGGCTTCTCGGTTTTCTCTGTTTTCTCAGCTTACTCGGCTTCTGACTCTGAACTGTCTCTCGACCACCCCGCTCATCTATCTCCTTGGACTTGCTTATTTGCTCCTGGACTGGCTCTGACCTCAGACTGTGTTTCTTGACCACCCCACTTGTTCTGCCCCTTGAACTTGGTTCTTTAGTCTTGGCTGGCTCTGACCTCGGACTCTGCTCTGACCACCCCGTGCTTGCCTGGTCCCGCACCCTAGCCCGTGACACCCATCTTTAAAAAGGGTTCCAGAGGAGATCTGGGAAATTACAGGCCAGTCAGTCTGATGTCAACACTGGGTAAATTGGTGGAAACTGTTATTAAGGAAAGAATTAGTAAGCACATTGATGAACAAAAATTATTGAGGCGGATGCAGCATGGATTCTGTAAGGGAAGATCTTGTCTCACTAACCTGTTACTGTTCTTTGAGGGTGTGAACAAACATGTGGACAAGGGGGACCCAGTAGATATTGTTTACCTTGACTTCCAGAAAGCTTTTAATAAAGTTCCTCATCAAAGGCTCCTAAGTAAGCTCAAAAATTGTGGGATAAAAGGACAAGTCCTTTTGTGGATCAAAAACTGGCCAATTAATAGGAAACAGAGAGTGAATATAAATGGGCAATTTTCTCAGTGGAGGGGGGTAAGCAGTGGGGTACCGCAGGGATCAGTACTTGGTCCAATGCTTTTTAACTTGTTCATTAATGATTTTAAATTGGGAGTAAGCAGTGGTGGCTAAATTTGCGGATGACACAAAGTTGTTCAGGGTGGTGAAAATCAGGGAGGATTGTGAGACACTCCAAAGGGATCTGTCGAGGATGGGTGAGTGGCCGTCAACATGGCAAATGGGGTTCAATGTGTCCAAGTGCATGGTGATGCACATTGGAGCCAAAAATCCTAACTATAAATACATGTTGATGGGGTCTGAACTGGCAGAGACTGACCAAGAGAGAGATCTTGGAATCATAGTAGATAACTCACTGAAAATGTTGAGACACTGTGTGACTGCAATAAAGAAGGCCAATGCTATGCTGGAGATTATTAGGAAGGGTATCGAAAACAGATCAGCCAATATCATAATGCCCCTATATAAATCAATGGTGTGGCCTCATTTTGAATACTGTGTACACTTCTGGTCACCACACCTTAAAAAGGATATCATAGCTTTGGGAAAAGTGCAGAAAAGGGCAACTAGAATGATAAAAAGGTTGGAACACTTTCCCTATGAAGAAAGGTTAAAGCGCTTGGGACTCTTTAGCTTGGAGAAATGATGGCTGAGGGGCGACATGATCGAGGTTTATAAGATTATGCATGGGATAGAGCAGGTAGAGAAAGAGGTACTTTTCTCCCTTTCTCACAATACAAGAACTCGTAGGCATTCAATGAAGTTGCTGAGTAGTCGGGTTAGAACGGATAAAAGGAAGTACTTCTCCACCCAAAGAGTGATTAACACATGGAATTCACTGCCACAGGAGGTGGTGGCGGCTACAAGCATGGATGGCTTCAAGAGGGAATTAGATAAGCGTATGGAGCAGAGGTCCATCGGTGGTTATTAGCCACAAGGTATAGATAGGGACTCTGGGGTAAGTGATGCTCTGTATTCTTGGTGCTTAGGGGAGTCAACAGTGGGAGGGCTTCTAGTGTCCTGGCCCCACTGGTGGACCTCCTGATGGCATCAGGTATTTTTGGCCACTGTGTGACACAGAGTGTTGGACTGGATGGGCCATTGGCCTGATCCAACATTGGCTTCTCTTATGTTCTTGTGCCTCTGCATTCACAGCAGCAGTGAAAGGAACATGGAGAATCCTCACTGTGTGGAAGGAGCTCTGGATTCAAATGAGTTGTCAGTTCACTTTACTGGGTGGCCCTGGCCTACCAGAGTGGTGGGCTCCAATGCTGTCTCTAAGCTGTGGTGTCTTGTGAGCAAGAATTCTACTTTGTGAGCTGCTGGCATTAAAGTTGTGAGCGAGCGATTTGGCTACTGCATAAATTAGTTTGCTCTGGAGCCATCCTTCCTGACCTAAGACAAAAATGTGTGAGCTGGAGGCTAAAAAACTGGGAGCTAGCTCACACTAATTCGGCTTAAAGGGAACACTGGACTGGGCTCTCCTTCTTTGGAGGTTTTCAAACAGAGGCTAGATGGCCATCTGGCAGGAATGCTGATTCTGTGAACTTAGGCAAATCATGAGAGGGAGGGCAGGAAGGGTTGCATCTGTGCTTGGTTCTCAGGCCCTTTCTTACACACCTAGGGAAATGCCGATCACCACTTTGGAGTCAGGAAGCAATTTTCTCCAGGCTAGTTTGGCCAGGGCTTCTGGAGGGGTTCCCTAGGAGCAGGGGTCACTGGGGATGTGGGGAAGAAGTAGTTGAGGTAGGGTTGTCAGGTCCCTTCATCATGCCAGCAGGGGATTGGGGGGGCATTCTAGGGGTGGGCGGAGATGTCACGCAACACGCTGATGTCACCTGGAAGTGACGTCAATGCATTGATGATGTTAGGGGCAGTGCTCTGTTTTTTGGGCAAAACTCTATGGTAAAAACAGCCTCAAGCCAAATAGTTTTGCCCAAAAAGCAGAGTGTTGCCCCCGATATCACCAATGCACTGTTGTCACTTCCAGGTGACATCAGTGCATTGTACATGACATCAAAGGTGGAGGGAATTTCCTCCTGTCAGCCATTCCCCAGCCCCACCTGGGGAATGGTATACCTAGTCTATGATTCTTCATAGTTATTCTTGGTAAGATAAAATGGGATGACTATGGACATGTTGCTGCCTTGAACGCGAAGGAGACTAGACGAAGGTAAGAACTTCCCCACCTCTAGGATGCTAGATGCTGAATTTAGAGCTCCCACATACAATACTGGTGGTCTGCCACAGGGTTCTGCTTGTTATTGGTTGTTCTAAATATTTATTTTCTGATGACCAGCAAAGTCCATTCCAGCTTATAAATAACAGGGAGCAGAATCACTCACCATGATTACGCAGCATCAAATGGTCAAAAATCTGCACAGGCCATTCTTAGATGTGCACGCACCAAGGGAGGCATGCATGTTCCAGCAGCTCTTCGGCTTTTTCAGGCAAAAACATTGCCTCAATTAATGTATGGGACAACACTTGGACCCCCTTCTTCCCACTTTGCCCCTCTAGAAAAAAAATCAGTCGAGATTTCTGAGAGCTTTATTTCAGATACCTAACTGTGTGTCTAATGCCAGCCTACGACTTGAGTCAGGGTTGATCAAGGTAGAAATTAAGGTGTGCCTTGCTTCCCTCAACTACTGGTTGAAAATATCTCATAACCCATGGCGTTTAATGGCATTAGTCTTGCAAGACCTTTTTCAGTCCTCTTGGGAAAAGACCATTTGTCTTAATTTGCAGAATTTGGATTTCTCTGCAATTGGGTCTTGATCAAGCAAAATTAATGATCAAACAAAGGGTGTTGGATGTAGAGCGCCAAAGAGACATTAGCTATGTTCCAAACTTCCTGACACCAGAGAAACTTAAATATGTAGTTGCCCCGACACCTTATCTCTCTGTCCTGGAGGTACCCAGTCAGTGGAGAGCTTTACTCTGGCGAGATGGCAAGTCCTCCCCTCTGCAGTCCTAGAGGGGAGATACAAAAAGATTCCCATGGAGGAGAGGATTTGCCTGTGTGGTTCCACTGAGGTGGAAACAGTTGAGCATGTAATGTTCTATTTTCACTTCTATCAGGAAGCTCGTTTAAATATAATTTCCCCTCTTCTCAATAATTTTACAGGATGCTTGGATGAATTCATCTTAAAGAAATTGTTAACAGGTGCTAATCAACAGGTTACCATCAGCTCTGCCAAATTTTTCTCAGTAGCCTGTAGAATTTGCAGAGAAATTGTATGTTCAGATTTTAACTAATTGCTGCCAGTAGATCAAACCAATTTTATTTTTGTATGATTTCTTTGCATCGTTTTAACTCTGACATGTACTGGTTGTTGGCCGAATAAAGATATAGATAGATAGAACTTATAAATGATGGCCAAGTGTCACTTCGTTTTTTGTATTCGGGTATGCCTGCTTACAAAATAAACACATGTCCTATTTAGTGAGAAAGGTACACAAATAATACTATACCCACTCCCTTCACCATTGAAGGTGCACACTATATTTAATTTGTATTAATAACCACAAAATCAATGCAGAAGCTTGGGTTTAAACTGGAGCACTATTTTATATATTTAAGCTTCCCCACCTCTCTCTGTTTTTCTCCCCCTGGTTGTGCATATGAATAATTTTTCTGTTTATTACTATATGTTAATTTATGCTTCTGCATTTATTTAAAATCCAGGTGTGCACAGAAGTACCAAAATAAACTGAGAAATGGCCATGTGTCAGCTCTGAAGTTTGAGAATGAGTGGGCAGAGATCCATGCTAGGTGGGTAAGACAGACACAGCCTGCCTAGATTAAATGCAGAACAGTAATTATATTTAAGACATGAGTTAAGATTTTTTTTTCTTAGAGGGGAGGGGAGTAACATATTTATATACACAACCACATAAGTGTCATCATTGCCTTTACATTCAGTCAGTGGAAGAAAAGTCAGCAACAGATTGGTTCCTACAAACTCTTCTGGTAGTACAAGGGACAGGAGGGTGCCATTCTGACCCCTAGGAAGGCTGTACTGGGGGTTGTAGGACCCACATGCATGAAGGGCCCCACACTATTGGGCTACAGTGAGGAGATGAGTTTACCTCTCTTCCCTTCAGTACTAGCAAAGAAACGGAGGGAAGAGGGTACGATCCAACCCATTTAGGGTGGTCAGATCCTGTCCACTCAATGATGGGAGACCTTTGGGGGCGTCCCTGGAGGGGCTGGGGATGGCCCCAATGTGATGACATTTATGCAGAAGTGACATCATCACATTAGGGAGGCAGCCTGAACTGCAAGTGGTGAATTCGCTACTTGCAGTTCAGGCATGTGGCCAGTGGCCACCCCTCTCCTTCCTCTCCTGCAAGTTTTAAAGGGCCCTCCAACTGATTGGTGGGCCATGTGTGCTCCAACCAATCAGCTGGAGGGCCCTTTAAATATTGCAGGAGGGGAGGGAGGGGGTGGCTGCTGGTGGTTGCTCTTGAGGGTGGGGCTTGGGGGCAGGGCTTCCCAGACAGCCGAGGGTGGGCAGGAGCCTGTGAAATGAGGGATCCCCCACCCTTACCTGCGGATTGGCATTCCTAAACCCATTGTTTATTTCATAAAATACCTGATTGCAGGCCTGTAGCTACAGTGGGGCTTTTGGGGGCTCCACCCCCTTTCTTAAAGGCACAGTCCCAGAAGAATTTCTCCTGTAAATGCTTTTTTCAATTATTTTAAAACATTTTTTAAAAGGCATGTGTTCCGTTAAGCAGAGCGGGGGGCGTCATTGACTAATTCCCACACTGAGCAAGGGGGTTGGAGTAGGATCACTTCTAACTCTGTATCAAGAAACTGTTCTCCTTTAAGAGAATTTTTCTGCCTAAGTGTTAGCTTTCTTGACTGTAGAAGTCATTACCCTCACCTGCTGGCTTGTTATCAGAATTGTTGCTTAGGCTGGCAGAAGTGATTAACTTGCAGCAACTGAGAACTGCCACTTAAATGGTTGACAGCTTGCAATTTAGAGATCTATCCTGGTAACAGCTTTCTGTTGGCTAATTGGCTTTTCTTTCTGCACTGAGAACTTCAGCCCCACCAAAAAACAATTTGCCCCACAAGCCACAAAATCCTGGCTATGTGCCTGCCTGATTGTGAAATTAATGTTGATGCAACATCTTAATCTTTAAACTTGATCATTTGCAGTGTTGGGAGTACTAGAAGAATGTTTGTAAACACTGGACATGATCCTGATAAAATTATATCAGTTCATTCAGTATAATAACTACCAGTCAATTTACATTATTTTTCCCAAAGTCAACCCCCCTACGGGAGTTCCTAAAATTATATGCCCGTTTCTCCTTGCTTGGAAGTCTTCTAAAGGGGGAAAGCTTTTTTTTGTAGTTACATTGATGTTTACATTGATGTTTGTTGCTGGTCCTACCAGAGGCACATTAAGCAGCTGAAGTTCATAGATGGAGCACTCCTGTCTTTCTTAAGGCTGCCCTTAAGAAAATTGTTTATTGCATGTAATGAATATACCTGCTTTATGATATTATAAATAACACACAATGCACTTTATAAGATGGAACAAATGGAACACATTAATTTATTTAAAAAGTTTTTGCAGTGTATATATTTGTTGTTTGACTCTACCTGAAGGCTGAAGAAACTTGAGCTGCAGTGCTGGAAGAGTCCAGCAACAAATAAATATACACTGCAAAAACCTTTTAACAAAGTAATGTGTTCTATTTATAGCCATTATTTAATAAAGTGCATAGTATATCATTATTTCATCCTAGTCAGGTATAAATATTCATTGTATTCATTAAGCAGTAACATTCAGTACATATAGATTTCTAACTACCAGACAGTTTAGCATCAATGTTTTAAAGAGTCAAGCCCCAACAAGAATTCCTAGAATAATAACCCGCTTCTCCGTGTGATGAAGTCTTCCAAACAGGGGGACTGCCTTTTCAGTGGTTATATGGATGCTTTTGCCGGTCCTACAAAAGACACATAGTGCAGCTACTGTTAATAAACGGAGTACTCCCGTCATTCTCAAAGCTGCAGATTTTAGCTTCTAGCTCACACATTTTTGTCTTAGCTCAGGAAGGATGGCTCCAGAGCAAACTAATTTATGCAGTAGCCAAATCGCTTGCTCACAACTTTAATGCCAGGAGCTCATAAAGTAGAATTTTTGCTCATATGACTCCACAGCTTAGAGGGAGCAGGTAATTTATATCTACTCAGGAAGGTGGGGTAGGGCTGAGATTATCTTGTAGGAGTTCCCCAGGCTGTGACGTGCTAATGGAGGAGCTTTCCTGAGGAGGTTCTTTTGCAAATGGATGGGCTGTTGAAATTCTAATCTTATCTGTAGTGCTGTTATAAGATGTAGAGCAATTTGTGTTTTTTAGGACAGGAAACCATGCCCTATTTATTTTTAAACTCTCTTCTTTCTTGTTGAAATTGAGTTTATATTTATGAATTTCAATGACTTCCCTGTGTAATCTGACATGGTAATTGGATGTGTTGTGCAGCATTTGAGTGTCTTGGAATAAGATACTGTGTCCTGTTTGAGTTAGGCTATGTTCAGCCACTGCTGATTTTTCAGGTTGGCCAAGTCTGCAGTGTCTTTCATGTTCTTTTATTCTTGTCTGGATGCTATGTTGTATGGTCCTGATGTAAACCTGTCCACAGCTGCAGGGTATGCAGTATACTTCTGCAGAAGTGAGGGGGTCTCTTCTGTCTTTTGCTGATCATAGCATTTGTTGTATTTTTCTGGTGTGTCTGAATACTGTTTGTAGGTTGTGTTTTTTCATAAGTTTTCCCATCTGATCAGTGATTTCGTTGATATATGGCAAAAACACTTTCCTGTGGGAGGCTGTTTTTCCTGAGTTGTTTAATCGCTCTTCTGATTTCATTCTTGGAGTAGCCATTTGCTTGAAGTCTGTGGTTAGATGATTTAGTTAATCGGTGAGAAAGTGCGGTTCACATATCCATCTTGCACAGTCTACTAATGTTTTGATTATGCCTCTTTTTTGCCAAGGGTGGTGATTGGAGTTTTTGTAAATAACGATCTGTGTGAGTTGGTTTTCTGTAGACCTGGTGACCTAATTGAAGGTTAGCTTTGCAGATGACTGTGATATCTAGAAATGGGAGTTTACCCTCAATTTCTTTTTCCATGGTGAATAGTATGTTCGGGTGGAAGTTGTTGAGGTGGTCTAAAAACTCCATCAATTCCATGGCTCCAAATGATAAAAGTATTATCTACCTACCAGAACCAGACTGTAGGTTTGTCAGGTGCAGATTCTAAAGCTGGTTCCCCCCCCCAAAAAAAAAAAAAATGTTCCAGGTAGAAGTTTGCTATAACTGGGCTTCCCATGGTAACCCCATCCATCTGTTCATAGAATTCATTATCCCATTGGAAGTAACGGGTTGTCAAACAATGGTGGAATAAGGCTATGTCCTCTGGGAAAATCTGATTAACAAGTGCGAGTGTGTCTTTTACTGGAAACTTGGTAAAAAGAGATGCCACATCAAAACTGATGAGTATGTCCTGTGGGTTGAGTTTCAGTGGACTGATCTTGTTGATGAAATGTGTTGAACCTTTGATGCATGTTGTGGTTTTTCCGACGTGGTTCTGTAGAAGATTGGCCAGATATTTAGCTAATTCATATGTAGGGGAACCAATGGCACTCACAATGTGTCAGAGCAGGCCTGTAGCTATAGTGGGACATTTCGGGGCCTGGTCCTCTGACTTCCTGCCAAGGCCCCACAACTTCCATCCAGGCCCCAGGCCCCTGGCTCTCTGGGCTGCCTGGAGGACTGCCAACTGTCTGGGCCACCCAGAGGACTTCCCACCGCCTCCCCTTCCCCAAGCATGGCTTGCTTCCCTGCATAGGCAGCCAGAGTGCGAATGCCGCAAAAGTGATTTTTTAATTTTTTTAAAATTTTATTTTGTGACATCAGTGCCCCCTGACTTATTTAAAGCCCCCCCGAATTATACAGTCCTGGCTACAGGCCTGGGTCAGAGTGGAAGTGAGTCCTTATGAATTTTTATTTACTTCATTTATATGCTTTCTTTCTCCCCAATGCACTAGAAAATAATAAGAGTCCAGTAGCACCTTAAAGACTAACAAAATGTATCAGCAGGATATAAGCTCTCATGAGCTTATACTCCAAAAGCTCATACCCTGCCACATATGTTGTTAGTCTTTAAGGTGCTACTGGATTCTTGCTCTTTTTTACTGCTACAGACAGACTAACATGGCTATCCATCTTGATCTTTCTCCCCAATGGGGACACAAAGCAAGAAGTATACTTCACAGCAGGAATGCCAGCCTCCAGGTGGGACCTGGGGATCCCCTGGAATTACAGCTCATCTCCAGATGACAGAGATCAGCTCCCCTGGAGAAAATTGATGCTTTGGAGGGTGGATTCCATGGTATTATACTCCAGCTGAGGTTCCTCTCCTCTCCTCCCCTCCCCTCCCCTCCCCAAACCCCAACCTCCCCAGGCTCCACATCCAAATATCCAGGAATTTCCCAACCCAGAGCTGGCAACCCTACTGTCAGCTAGCTGCCATGGATTGGAATGTGGAGGATGCTTCTGCCTTTTGCTTTCCCTCCCTGCTTCTGCTGCCACCTTATCTGCCCAGTGGCCTTGGAGCTGCTTAGTGCTACATTCCCACTGAGAATGCAACGGCTCTAGTCTCCCTGCGCTTTTAGGTGCTTGCTTATTGGTTTAGGGGGGTCAGGGTGGTTTCATCTGAATGGGGTATAACTGGAGTTCCCGGAGTTTTCCTGTTATTCCTGACACGAGAGTTCATGGTGTCTAGTACTAGCCTCAATAAATGGAACTTCATGAAGAATCGTGGTTGAGTGTTTTGACTGGGACCCCTGACACCTACTTCACAGGCACACGGTGGCCTGATTTGCATTAGGATTGTGGAGTATGGAGAGAAGGGCTTAGATGATGGTTGCCAGCTGTGTGTTGGGAAATACCTGGAGATTTTGGAGGTGGAGCCTTGGAAGGGCAGGGTTGGGGGACAGGAAGGACCTCAGCAGGGTATAACACCATAGAGTCCACCCTCCAAAGCTGCCATTTTCTCCAGGGAAACTGCTATTGGTCATCTGGAGATCAACTGTAATAGTGGGAGATCTCCCAGTGCCACCTGGAAGTTGGCAATCCTACTTAAGACACACACAAACACACACACACACACAGAGTTTCTCAATCAAATATGGTCCTGTGAGGATGCTAATTTGTTCTGTTGGGGGCTGTGCATGTACTGATCAGCTGCATATCACATTTCCACAATGGGGCAAATAAAGTTCTCCCTAGGGTTGCCATGTCTGGGTTGGAAAATACCTGGAGGCTTTGGGAGTGGATCTGGGAGAGGGTGGGGTTTGGGGAGGGGAGGGTCCTCAGCATGGTACAATGCCATGGAGTCCACCCTTCAAAGCAGCCATTTTCTCTAGGGTTGCTGATCTCTATCAGCTGGAGATCAGTTGTAAAAGCGAGAGATCTCCAGGCCCCACCTGGAGGCTGGCAACTCTAGTTCTCCCTGGGGCCATTTCAGGTTGGGAAAATGGTGCAGGACAGACTAAGGCCTTTCTCTTCTTGTACTGTCATCCCAGTCCAAATTTGGGCCCACAAATGCTTGGGAAGCACATACATTCGGAACACAGCTCTCCACCAACCCAGGGACGTTTCCAGAGAAAATGTAATACGTAGTTAGGCCTTTAGGCAACCCCTCAGCCACAGTGATAGACAACAGTAGCCTACCTTACGAACTTATTGTAAGGATTCCAGTACTCTAAAGCACTATATAAACACAAAGCGATATCATCAGCTGATTTTGTTGGGGAATGGTATTTACTGTTGGGCTTTTAGGAATCAAGCACTTTAAAAAGTCTTTCTTTACTGGAGGTTTTGGGTGCAACCTGTTCTTGCAGATAAGATTGGTTTTGAATGAGTTGAATGAAGAATTTCCATTTTAAGGCCTTTCCTGCTTCACATTCACTTTTCTTGCACGTGTTCCTGTGTGTGTACAGACTACTTTGGGGACCTCGCGCTGTAAGTTACAAAGATGGAGCATGACAGTCACAATAGCGCACACTATTAGCTAGACCTCAACTCTATTACAGTTCTATGTTTGGTGACACAGAATCAAGAGACTCAAGGATACAAGGTCGAAGGTAGCAAAACATTACATTAATCTGTTGTGTTTGTAGACACAAGCGCATCAATCTCCAAGTGTAATATCATTTGATGTTTAATTATGAAACACCAAGTGCTAAGTATATAATTAATAAACTGTTTGTTCGTTTAAAAAATATTCTGTAAAAATACAAATAGGTGCTTAGGTATTGCTTCATTTAGCCTCATTTCCCTTGTTTTATTAACCCAGTACTTATTGGTGAGAAGTAGCCTGCTTAAATTGCTCATAATAGTACAAAATTACTTGAAGGCATCTCAGTAATTTGTTCCTCCTTTTCTGATTATCCCTGTGAAAGTAGTGTCAGAAAATCAATCTAACCAGCAAAATTAATATACCAATTCAATTCAGAATATCCAGCCTATATATTTAGTGAAAATGAACCAATAGTCACTAGCTTATTAGCTAACATGTACAATTTCTCGAAATGTACACTACCTGTAGAGGGTTCTGTATTTTAATCACATGTGTTGAGACTATTTTTAAATATTTTAGAATATTATTTAGTTGCAATAGCTGGTAAATAGTTAAGGCTGACATGATTTCAGAAAATTCAATCTCCTTTCTTCCTTTGTAAACTAATATTATGATCTCTGATAGGAAATTGTCTGGCCTCCTTGGAGAAGATGAAAACATAATGGGGAAGAAAATAAGGACACATCAGTAAGTATGTGAAAAGGAGGAGGAACAAGGTGCAAGGGAGAGTAAAGCGTAGTTTATTTGACCCTTTAGATCCCAGAGTTTCACAATGAGCTTCGTCAGGGGGTTTAATACAGTTAAAATAGAAGATACAACCACATCAATATAAATAATACATTAAAGATAGATACCAATATTTTGTCATGTTAAAATTGTTTAAAATAAGCTTACAGACTAATAATTAAAGACTTTTCAAACATTATTTCAAATTATGTTCTGAGCATCATATAAGGGACTTAACATACTCTTTAGTGTGATACAGGAAATATTAAGCAGTTTATAGCCTTGAACATTTATATATAAACTAAAAAGAACTCAAGATGAATACTAATTTTAAAAAAGGATGGGCCATCTATAGACATGCTGGGCGGCCTCTACTCAGGTGATTCCACAGGTATGCAGAAAAAAATGGTTTTAGAAATTAACCGAAAAGCGGGGGAGGGGGTATCCTAAAAACTGACCCGGTGAGGACTGAAAATGCTCCAGAACACACAGAATGCTGAAAGTGGTTGAGAGTTACATGGAATTAGCCTCCTCAAGCCCCTGAGAGCTTAAACTAGCATTGTTAAGATAAGTTCTCTTCTCTACCCAATTTCTCCCTAAAATCCAACAATCCATTTCTTTCTCCATTTTTACAAATTTGGAGTCTGTCTCAAATCACTTCCATTTTGATCAAAAGAGAAATTCCAAAAGAAGAGAGATTTCAGAATTTCAGAATCTCACTCTGTGAATGTTCAGAGGCCAGCAATGTCTTTTCAAACCATCTTATATTCCTTCTAGAGCACCCTGTGATGTGTAACATGAAAAAAAACCAGCCCTGCAATGGGTGAAGTTTCTTTTTTCTTTTTTTTGCCCCCCAAAGGGGATTTTTTTTATTGCTTTTTTATAAGACTACAAACTACAACTCAAGAAAAAGGGAGGGGAACTAACACTAAGGAGAAAGAAAAGCAAACCCACACTACACTAAAAACCCAAGAGTAGGAGATCTTTAACCCCGTTAATATCTATTTTAGTACTTTAAAGTTAGCAAACCATGAAAACAGTGAGTTCCTTTCTATCTTTCCCTAATTAGTAATTAGCTGATTAGTTGTTATGAGAGTATTCCAGAGCATCTCCTGCGCTCGCTTCATAAAGGCCATTTTCAGAGTCCTTCTGCCTTTACTTAGGCTTTCTGTCCCTAAATGCATAAGCTGGTTTTTGGGCACCAGCACCTTCTTCCGCAGCCAAGTCCTCATCCGTTTCCGAGGGTGCAGAGCCACTCGAACCAGTTTCACTGTCTTCTTTGCTTCCCAGATGACGTTTGAGAAATTCTTTAGCTTTGAATACGGAATCAATCTTCTCTCTCTTGTCATTCATCTTAAAGACCACTCTTTTTGGGACCACCCATTTATAACTGATTTGATTAGTTTGGAGAAAGAGTATCAAGTCCTTGTAATTTTTCTGTTTTTGACGAATCTCGAATGGAATGTCCTTTAAAAGCTTGATAATGTCGTTCACCATTTTCATTGGAGTTGCCGAGGTTGCTCGCAAGATTGCATCCCTAGTTTGTCTTCTCAAGAATCGGACTGATATTTCTCCAGGTAGGCTATTCTTTTGGTGTAATTTGAACACCCTATATGCTGCTTCAATGTCATGCATTAATTCTTCCGCTTTGCAGCCTACAACTGGTGCGAGAAAATCACTAAGGAGCCTCTTTAAATCTTCCTTCGGGGATTCTGGAACTCCTTGGAATCTGAGGATCATGTTAGCTTTTTCCATTTGCAAGGACAACAGCCTATGTTCCTGATGGTTTTGTTTATTTTTCACTTGATCCACTCTTTTCTTCAATGTCTTTTGTTCGGAGTGCATCTCTTTCACCACTGCTATCATCTGTTCCATCTGCTTAGCAGTCTTGGCCACCTGAAGCTGCTGCGCTGCCAAAGTCTGATTGAGAACGGTTAACTGCTGGTTAATACCAGTGAGTTGATCCATAACAGGCTTGAGCATATCTGCTAGCAGTCTCATGACGTCTGGCCCCTCCTCTTCCGGCCTAGGGCTTTGGCCGCCCGGAGGTTTCAGTTTTGTTCCCTTCTTCCCGATGCCCAACATCTTGAATGATTGTTTACAGAAACCAACCGCTCTTTCACAACCTCTGAAAATCTCTTATGCGTATAATCCGCTCTGGTAAGTCTCTCAAAACAAAACAGCCTTTCAGTTTTTCCCTGCTCCCGCCCTTTTTCTTCTACTTCACCGCTCATGGGGGGGGAGATCCCTCCAAACCGATAAAAAAGAGGGGCAGGGAATTCACCGTTTCTTCAATAACTTGTTTACTTTCGACTCACGTTCATCATTGGCTGCTTCCAGCCTCGCTACAGTTATCGCCACTCACTCGATCTCCTTCACTTGCCCTGGTCAGCCTAGCTGGAGCCATTCGGCCACACAGCAGAAGGACTGTTAGAGCGAAGGAGCACCTCAATTCCGCGGCATTCCGCCACTGAAGAGGCAAATCCTTCGAAGCCCTCTGGCTAGGACCCTTACCCCAGGGTCCCATCGGGGAGGCCACTTCTGTAGCCTCCCTCCAAACTGCTGGTGTGCTAGCCACTCCCCCGAGCATCAGGGAGAGCGACCGCCATCGCCACGCTGTAGACCGGAAAACCCGGGTGAAGTTTCAAAGGGTTCATGGGGTGTTAGGAAACTGCAAAGAGAAAGAGAAAAAAGATAATAAGGACTCAATGGCTATATCTGAAAAATTGCATTTCTGAAAAAGAAATTCTACCCTACATAACAACGTTAGGTCAAATCTCAGGAGATGGATTTCCAGAACTGTTCCCCTTCCATGATCGCTTGTAGGCCTGCAACCCATCATTATACAAGAATGCTAAATTGGATGGCCCTCATTATGATTAAAAACAACAACACAAAGTGGCTATTGACAATCAAGGTAGGGGGCTCTACAAATCTGAGTGACACCTGAGTGAATTAACTAAAAGGAAAATCGGGGGCAGGCACCCTGTAGTGTAGATGTGTGTATGTTTCTTTAAGAAAATGGTTGTTATGGGAAGAGTTGTATATAAATCTGATGTAGGAAGTGGGAGGGAATGCAGCTATAAGAATATTTAAACTGCTATTTGGCTAATAAACACTGTGGAATTTGACTTGGAGGCATTACTGAACAGACCTTACAAATTGATGACAAAAGTGGGATGGCTTCTTTACCTTTGAATCCATGTACACCTTTTTTACAAAGTCCAGGTGAGCCTCCAATTGCCTTTACTTCATGGATTCATAGTTTTATTTATTTTATTGATTGACTGATTTGGTCTGGTTTTTACCCCGCCCTCCTTGCCAAGGCTGGCTCGGGGTGGCTCCCATAAAACTAATAAACCAATATACATCTTATATTGATAATTATATTGTAATTTTATAATGATAATTATCTGCTTGCAATTAGTGGCACAGATGAGTCTGAAGGGAGGAAACTTGCAGTGCTTATTCACTCCTTGGGACAATGTATTTTTTGCACATTTCCTCTTGCTGTGGTAAATATGAGACTGCTCTTACTGCACTGAATGATTTTTTGTGCCTAATTTTGTCAGTGTGAACAGAAGCCAGGGGAATCAACATTAAAATATATTGCTGTTTTGAGGGGCTTAATTGGCCCCTATGAGTTTGGAGCATTGACTGATGAGATTATTAGAGACTAGCTGGTTGAAAAGACAAATATGCCTTGCATAAGAGAACAGTTGCTTTTAGAAACAAGACTCTCTTTGGAGGAAGCTAAGGCAGCTTTGAATGAAACTAAGGTGAGTACAAAATGTGGACATTGCAGAAAGCTCCAATACAGACTCAAGATGCTACAAAGGAACTGAAGGAACATACTGAAAAGTTATGGAGACAGCAAAGCAGAACATCAACAAAAATGTGTTTCCATTGTGATTCTATACAGCATCTTGCAAGATATCCTGAGTGTCCTGCAAAAGGAGCACAATACAACTATTGCAAGAAGACTGGACATTTTGCTAAGGCTTGTCATTGCCAAAAGAGTTATCACCAAGTGCATGCAATTCAAATGCCTGATGTAAATATTTTGAGTGCGGATAGTAGTAGATCTGTGTCCATAGCAAAAAAAAATTATGTGGACTGTTCAAATCTTTGCTATCCCTTTTTGGAAGGATCAGGATATTGAGTTGATGCTCGATACTGGTTCAGCAGTCTCTATATTATCTGAGACACTTTATTTTGCAGTATTTTAAGAATGTGCCATTGGTGGAACCAAAATTGCAGTTGGTATGCTATTTAAAGAACCAAATACCTTTATGTGGTTGTTTACCTGCTGAAGTGAGTTTTTGTGCATATTGTGCAGCAATAGAATTTTATATTGTGTCTAACAATACTCCTATCCTTAGCAAGGATTTGTTTACTGCATTAAAACTGATGGTGGTGGATGGATGTATTGTGGCTCCCCAATTAGATCATAGAGCGTAGTTTCGGCTGTCAGTGGGGATAATTCTGTGCCGGGAGTTGGTGGTGCAAAGGGATTTATCCATAAGATAAAGGTGAGGTCTAATGTGGTCCCTGTGCAACAGAAGTTACAACAGTTGCCATCTGTGGTGAGAGATGCTGAGTTGGAAGACCTTAAGAAATTGGTGCAGAAGGATATTATTGAAGAGGTTGATTCATTGGAATGGGTTTCACCCATAGTTGTGGTAAGGAAGAAAGCTGGAAGCATACATCTTTGTGTAGATTTAAGAGAACTAAATAAGGCTATTGTGGTTGATAGCCACCCATTGTCACATATAGAAGAAGTGTTTTCTGAATTGGTAGGATCAAAAATGTTTTCTGCTCTTGATTTGCAAGAGTGCATATCATCAAGTTGTATTGCATGAAGAGAGCAGAGATCTTACAGCATTTATTACATATGGCAGATTGTTTTGATTTAAACATGTTCCATTTGGGTTGGTTTCAGCCCCTGTTGCTTTTCAAAAGATGATGTCTTTGATACTTATGGGTCAGAAGGGAGTTCAGTGTTATTTAGATGATATTATTATATTTGGAAAGAACATGAGATAAATTTACAGCCTGTACTGAGGTGTGTTAATGCAGCTGGGTTGAAGTTTAGTATGGAAAAATGTAAATTTATACAGACAGAACTTTCCTTTTTGGGACATATTGGCCGAGGACAGACTGGCAGTATGAAGCGCAAGGGAGGCAGGGCAAAAAGACCTGGACCAAGTTGTGCCAGGGATTCCCAGTCACATTGCACCTACTGATGCAGGAGCATACCGGGGAGGAGGTGCAACGGAGCGTTCACACTCTTTGCCCACCCCTGGTGGAGGCGATGCTGTAAGTGGCTTTTTTTTCACTCTGGTGACTTGCACCTATGCACATAGGCACAGCAGCAATTATCAGTGTGGCTTGTTTGTGCAGCTTTTAGTGTGCACACTTCCGGGAAGTAGGATCAACATATTCTCCAGGGTTTGCTACAGCTTTCACCTGATACTTTTTTAACGTGGTAGGGAATTGTCATAGGATGGGTTGAGTATGGCTGGGGAACGCCTGACAGCTGTGGCTGTGTGAACTGGCCCAGTTAATCAGTTTGTGAAACGTGCCTATATCGGGCCAAACTGCCAGTCTGAACTCAGCCATTGTCTCTTCAGCTGGATTAAAACCTGATTTAGATCATGTTGAAGCAATTTTATAGGCACCACCTCTGACTTACAAGGTTTGCGTTCTTTTGGGGGGTTGACTTCATGGTATGCGAAGTTTCCTAATTATGCTTCAGTTATTGAACTACTTAGGGAGTTATTACATGGAAGTGCAAACTTGGTATGGTCACCTGTGGCTCACGCCAGCTTTGGCATTGTTCGATCTGACATTGCCTATAATTGTGACAACTGATACTTCTGAATATGAATTGGGAGCTGTGTTGACTCAACTCCATGAGTGTAAGGTGGAAAGGACAGAAGCATTTGTGTCAAGAACACTTACTGAGGCTGAGAGGAAGTATTATGTTGCTGAAAAGGAAGCACGTGTGTGTTTGGGCCACAGAAAAGTGGAGAACTTACTTGTGGGGACATGCATTTAAATTACATACTGATCATAGTCCCCTGACAAGATTTTTGATATCAAAAAGACTGAAAATGGCAAGGGATCAAATTGCTAGGTGATCAACATAGTCACTTTCTTTTTCTTATGAGATGAAATCTAAGCCAGGAATGGAAAATGTAGCAACTGATTGTCTCGGGTGCCCTTGCCATCCTCAGACATTTTGTCATAAGAGGTTGTAAAAGTTGTTGCATATCTCTCAGTCATCCCAGTTACAGTTACACAGGAGAAATTCCAAGCTGAATTTTTTTGCATGCCCAATTCAGCAGAAATCAAGGGGATTTTTTAATTAATAAATGGCCTAATAACGTAAAGGAAATTTATTCAGATTCATTGCTTTCTTTCAGAGTGTGTGATGAGCTTGCATTACAACATGGTTGTATTTTACAAGGTACACATTGCTTACTTGTTCCAGAATAGGGATGGGTACAGACCAAAAAAATGGAGGTTCATATAGTGTCACAGGCCATGGACTTTTTGTTTAATGGACCAGTTTGTGGTTCATGTGGTTTGTGAATTCAGGATACTGTAGAATGCCCCAGCATACTAGAGATGCCATGCTCACAGGAAGTCTCCAGCTGAATCTCCTCTACCAGCCCTCCAAGTCTGGTAAAAATTGGAGTTACAGCCATCCAAAGAAAGTGCCCCCAGAAAAAGTACTCTCTGAGGAAAACACAGCCACAGGTTTAGGAGCATGTCAAACAGACCCCTTGCAAGCTAGAGGCAGCAAACTTGCAGAGCACCTCCCCGGGGTGTCCCTCTACCTGCCCTCCAAGTTGTGTGCAGATTGGCTTTTGGGAAGGGGAAAAATATCTTTAGGGTCCAATGTGCTAAGGGGGGAGGAGTGTGTCAATTGGCCCCCCTGCAAGCTAGAAGCATCTAGCGCAGCGGACCTTCCTGGGAAGCCCCTCTACTTGCCCCCCAAATTGTGTGCAGATTGGCTATGGGGAAAACAGAAAAGATCCCAAGTGTCCAATGTGTAAAGGGGGAGGAGTGTGTCGAACACTTCCCCAAGGCAAGCTAGAAGCATTTAACACAGCAGACCTCCTTGGGATGCTCCTCTATCTGCCATCCAAGCTGTGTGAAGCTTGGCTTTTGGGAAAGGGGAAAAGATCCTTAGGGTCCAATGTGTAAAAGGGGGAGGAGTGTGTCAAACAACCCCTCTGCAAGCCAAATGCATCAAACTTTTGGCAGGCCTCCCTGGGATGCCTAACATTCAGGGGTCCGGGTTCTCAGTAGCCAAATTGATACAGAAATGATTCCTCAAAGGAGGAAATTTTGGAAATCATTGCCATACAACCCCATTTGAAAGTCATCCTCAATTGCTTACAGTAACTCCTTACATCTATTACATTTCTAGTCCACCTTTCTTCCAAGGAACTTGAGGAGGCATATATGGTTCTTCCTGTATCAATTCCTATACCAAATGAAGCAGATTTGACTATTTCACACTATCAGTATGAAGAGCACTTGTAGAATTATTCTGTGGAATTCTAAAAGTATATATAATTTTGGCCCATAACAGTTCACCTTATGGTCAAACTACACAATACATTGTTTAAAAAGTTCAGTCCAGATCTCCTGGATTTAACCCACTTTCATCCTAGTGCAGCTCCAATGTACTGCAAATAACTCCCCACTGTGGGCATTGCAGCTCAGGAAAAAGGTGTGGGGAGGAGGTACGAGCTCCTCTCCCACCATACAGTGGTCCTGAGTGAAATTACCCCCTGCAGGCTTTAACAGGATTTCCCAAGGCTGTTCTGTAACTGGGGTAAAAAGCAGATAGGCGGGAAAAGTATTGCATATTTTAGTCCTTAGATCCACATTAAAGAGCCATAGCCAGAGAGAGAGGCGTACTATCTTTGTTACAAACTTGAAGTCGTTTTCCTTCAGTGCTTGAACCTTTTTTGTTTTGTTTTAATTTTTCATATGTGCATGTGTGCACACGCATGTGAGTGTGTGTGCACCTGGAAGTCATGGTGATCTCTGGTGACTGACCCCTACTGAGGGCCTGGAGGATATTCAGAGAGGTGGCTGCCCCTGCCTCCGGTATTTCAAGAAGGTCTCCCATCCAAGTACTTGTCAGTGTCGACCCCCGCTTAGCTTCTGATATCTGACAAGATCTGGCTTGCCTGGGATATCCAGGTCAGGGACAGCACCTGAAACTTTGATTCCTTTAAGCATTCAGTGGACTTAGACTGGAGTAACTTTGCATAGGAGTGCTTTGCCAGTCATTAACCTAACCTACATAGTTGTTGATTAAACTTCTGGCCAGTGTAGCAGGCATAGTTAGTTCCCCAGACCAGTACCAGTTCCCCCTCCACACCAGCAGCTCTCCAAACTTACATGTATCAGTCAGTCATAGTAAGACAACGTAGTAAGTAGCAAAGACAACAAACACAGCTTGAATTATGATGAGGAGGGACTTTAATGAATTTAAGGTCTTTGTTCCACAAAAGCTAAGGGCCTCATTTCATTTATAAGCCCTTGATAGAGCTGTTCTGAAGTTATAAAGAGGTATTATCTTCTTCAATACCAAGACACTTTGCTTTGCATATGATTCGGTACTGTTGAAAACAAACAAACTGTACCTAATGATTACTCTGGCTTTTTTTGGGGGGGGGGGGTTTGCTAATGAATGTGAAGGCTGTTTTTGGTTTTTTTAAAAAGAGCAGTTTTGAAAATTTCCCCAATTATCTTATTTTAAATCCTTTTTAAATTAGAATCACAGGCCTTGTACAAATACAGTTTGGTCCAGCGGCTTATCTGATGGATTAGCAACAAAATAACTATTCAGGAGCTGGGGGAGGGGGAAGAGAAAGTGGTTATTATACCTGATTGCTGAACAAGATGTTTTGTGTCTTGTTGCTTCAACTGGACTTTTTTTTTTTTTTAGTAAGTGTGCAATTGTATTTACATTAGGTCACCGCAAACAAAAAAGCAACCAAAAGGAGGCGAAGGGATTGAAAGGCCTTCTGAAAATTCGTACATGTGGCCATTGCCTTTAGGCTTCTACTACCATGAGTACAAAGTTACTTTGTGTCCCTCTCTTCTCTGGTTACTACAGAGCTCTTTTTCTGAGAACCAATTCATAACAAAGAATTTTTCATTTGTTAGAGCTGGGCCTAGACTGACGCCATGGTCCTTTCCCCACCCCAAGAGCCTTTTGTTTTGTGCCAAAAGAATTGCTCCATTCATTATCCCCACAGATGCTTGGCCCGGAGGCAGAGAGAGTCAGTAAAAACAACAAGAAGCTGAGTTCTCCACCAGCCTAGGCTATCATTATCTACACAAGAGATGATGAGTTTGTAATGAAGTTGACGAGGCTTATTCAGACGCTCCGCAGATTGGCAAGAGGATAAAAAGTATCTTCAATTTTCGTGTTGTCTGATGTTGAAGTTAGCTGTCATCCGGCACTAGATTAGTCACACTTTGAGGCAGGGCTTTGGAGAAGGGGTCAGAACAAAGCTACTGTACTCTGGTATTTCACAGTCAGAGGAACAGAAGCATAATAAATGTGCTCTGTAATTTAAATCAAGGAGCTGCTGTGGGAAACCGCTGCCTCTTTCACTTGAGGAATTAGTCCTGTGCACTGGGCTGCTTGACACCACATCACACAGAAGAACTCTGGACAACGTGGGTCTTTAAAAAATGGGAATGAATGCTATGATTATATTGCACGAGGCTCTTCTGAGATCGGTGGAAGCAACATTTTCCCCCTTCAGAGAGGAGCAGTTCAATGATATGTTGTTTTATACAATGTCTTTTTTTCATAATTCAACTGAAAAAAATGGGTTAAACATAGATGAAATTTTAATTGGAAATATTTCATGGTTAGGCAAGACTTTGGATAAGTGCTACTTTTTTTTTTAAATTCCCCTCAGCAAAGATGTATGATTTAAATGATCCACAATTTACCACTTTGGATCATTCTAATCAAGCTGCACAAAACATACCATTTAAATTCCTGTGTCCCCACAAATGGACTATATTAACAGAATGTGTTCATGTTGTTATATTCTGACAGTAAAGAACCATTTCTTTTAATGATGACAACATGGCAATAAAATAACCAAACTGACAAAGATTCCTTCACTGCCTCTACAAAGACAGCTACAAAGCAACAGCAAGAAAAATTCTTAGATACAAAATCTACCACAGAGACAGATAACAGCTTCAAAGGACTCCACAGTTACTTATTGTCCCCTCGACAAATGCAGTTTGGAATTTGTTCCAGCAAAATGCCATTGTCCAAGACCCTACCCAACTATCTCATTGTGGAGGGTGGTTTTGTTTTCATACCCATCCAGTTCCAGCTGGGTGGCTCAGTTTGACTTGCTAGTAAGTTCTCTGTTTCTCTCTGTCTCTAGCCATTTTATGGAGATGATAGTTTGGTAACCAATGAAGAAGAAAGAAAGAAAGAAAGGAAGGAAGGAAGGAAGGAAGGAAGGAAGGAAGGAAGGAAGGAAGGAAGGAAGGAAGGAAGGAAGGAAGGAAGAAAGAAAGAAAGAAAGAAAGAAAGAAAGAAAGAAAGAAAGAAAGAAAGAAAGAAAGAAAGAAAGAAAGAAAGAAAGAAAGAAAGTAAGTAAGTCAAGGTAATGTTGCCACTGATGTGCTCCAGTTTCTGATCTATTACGATTACCTTGACTCAGCACATTTGTAGCCAAGCAGAGGAAAGAAAATAGAGACATTTGGAGGAAGCTTTGTTGAAGATCCCTAGTCCTGATGTTGATTATCGATCAGATGATTAAGGCAGATGAAGAGGTTTTTTGAAAGTGAAGGCTCTGATTGTGTCTCTCCAGTGTGCCCCAAAAGGGGCTGAGAAATCAATACTCTCAATCACAGTGGAAAGCATTTCTCTGTCAGTCACACTGACTGAAGTGATTAGAATGGAGTCATAAGACAATGAATAACTCCACACTGCTTCCTTTCTCTCTTTTGCACCTCATACAGAGTCTAATGAACTCTTCTGGCTAACTGGCTAAGAGAGCAGAGCCGCCACTTTATAATTTTCATGAACAGGCCCTTCAGCGCTCCAAAAGAAATGCTATATTGCTCCTGTTAGTACACATTTTATCTTAGATTACAGATGCTAGGAATTCAGACTGACATCCAGACACATTAAGAAGAAGATTTTTATACCCCGTTTTTCTTTGCCCTAAGGAGTCTCAAAGCAGCTTACAATCACATTCCCTTCCTCTCCCAACAGGCTCTTTGTAAGTTAGGTGGGGCTTAGAGAGTTCTGAGAGAACCATGACTGGCCCAAGCTTCATGTGAAGAAGCGGGGAATCAAACCTGGATCTCCAGATTAGAGTCCATTGCCCTTAACCACTACACCATGCTGGCTCTCCATTAAGGCAAGCATCCCTGACTTAGGCTACTTCTTTCTCAGCATTAATGGCTTTAAATACAATTGGCCCATTTCTGAATCATATACTAAGGAATCATGTCCCTTGCAAATATTTCAGAGGATTTTAAAGCCTGGAAACTTCCCCACCTATATCCTACAAACACCACAGATGTCTCAAATTGGAACAATCACAGCAAATGGACTACATACTCTACATTACTTTATTTAAATGTCTTATTTAATTATGATTGGTTGGGGTTTCATCCCACACTTTCTCCAGGAATCTCAGAGTGACGCATATGGTTATCTACTCCATATTATCCTCACAATAACTTTGTTCGGCTAAGATAAATGTGATTGGCCTAAGGTCACTCTAGGTGGATCCACACGTTCATTTAATACTGCATTATCATAATTATTCACCTCTGTAGGGGAAATGGTGCTATGCTTTCTACAGGCTATGTCCACCATGTGTGCATTTGCCACTTCATGTTCCTGCTTTGGTACACTCAAACTGAAACCCTGTTTTTTCAAGGTACATGTTCACATATACAAAAGCAGGAACATATGCCTATTCTACTATTCATATGAAATGGTGACCACACATATAAACCAGATCATGTCACTGTTGTGCAAAAGTCATAATTACTTGAAAGGGTGTTTGCGCTATCACAATCAGCATGCAACCATGTGTGGACCCTGCCTAAGAATGCTTTACTGGGCTCTTCCTCTGCTGTCACATACAAAGCCCTTCATGACCTTGGTCCCTCATATCTATGGGACCACCTCTCTCCCATGCTGTGCCATGACACCTTCACTCATCTGAACAGGTCTTCTGCCAGTACTGCCCTGCAAATGGGCAGGATTGACTGTGGAACTGTGCTCAGGCATCCTTTGTTGTGGCCCCTGCCTTATGGAACAGCCTGTCTGCTGAGGTCAGGAAAGGCGCCCACTGTCTTGGCTTTCCACAAACTATGAAAGACTGAATTATTCAGGAGGGCTTTTTTATACAGGTAATAGGACTGTATGAAATGATTCAGAAACATTTTTTGGTAAAGGGGTATGGGATGCTTACTATACTACCGTATATAGTACATACTTTCTGTTGCTGTAAGCGTGGTCCTATGTAATTTGGGTGGTGGTGGTGGTATTTTTGCATTGTGTGTGTGTGTGTGTGTGCCTGTGCCTGGAAGTCACAGCGACCTCTGGCAATTCCCACTGGGGCATGGAGGAAGTTCAAAGAAGTGGCTTGATAGGCTGCCTCTGCCTCCTGGCCCTGGTATTCTTTGGAGGTCTCCCATCCAAATACTTGCCAGGGTCAGCCCTGATTAATTTCTGAGATCTGATAAGATCGGGCTTGCCTGGACTATCCAGGTTAGGGCTACTTTCTGCTCATGCTTTATTTCAGCTCAGTTTCAAATTTCTATTTGATTTCAGATTTCTGCAAACCAAATCCTTTTGCACTGTTTACTGGAGGTCCCATCCTGTTGACTGCATTAACTTATACTGTGTAATCCACCTTGAGTCTCTGTGAGAATATGTAGTATAACATCATAACACATGATCCATTCCAGTCAGGGTTGCCATCATCTTGTCTGCATTTAGCTTCAATCCGTTCACTCTCAGCCACTTAACCATAACTGACAGGCACTGACATAGGAGGGAGATGGCTGCTCCTGGATGCTTAGACGTTATCACCATATTGTTGACCCCACACTCCAAAGCTACAGATGTTATCATCAAGAGTTTTCATATAAATGATAAATAACATAGGTAAACAACACAAATCTCTCGGGGGGGGGGAACCCACAATATTGACCTGATTTGGAAATCTCAGTTACAATCCTTTCTATACAGTCAGATAAAACAGAGAGAACAGAAGCATGCCAGCACTTCCCAGCTAACAACAACATTTTCCAAGCACTCTAACAAAAACTGACTGAACAGTCGTGTCAAAGGCTGCTTGATAAATCCAGCAACATCAGAAGGGAAACATGTCTCTTGTCCACTTGCAAGTGGAGATCATCCATCAGAATGGTCAGAGCTATCTCTGTACCACAGCAAGCCCTGAAACAAGTTTGCAAAGAGTCAAGGACAGATGTGACATTCAGAAACCTCTGGAATTGCTCTTCTACTACCTTCTCAATCACCTTTCCCAAGAAGGGCAAGTTGGAAACTGGCCTATAATTCTTCTTACCCAGATCTTCTTCTTATCCAGTAATGGTATATACAGATTCAGGTGGGTAGCCATGCTGGTCTGAAGCAGCAGAACAAAGTTTGAGTCCAATGGCACCTTTAAGATCAACAGAGTTTAATTAAAGGTCTAAGCTTTCATGTGTGCTTGCACATGAAAGCTTATACCTTTAATTAAACTTTGTTGGTCTTAAATGTACCACTGGACTCAAACTTTGTTCTAATGGTATACACAGTAGGTGTTGAGTTAACAGCCTCTTCCAAAATCCTAGGTAATACCCCTTTGATCAGAGAGGAATTTATAATTACTGCCAATAGATCTTTCAACACATCCCCACACAATTTCACCAACTGGGATGGAAAAGATCAAGGCAACAGGTAGTGGCTTTCAAAACACCCAGGATCTTGTCAACATTGCTCAGGGATACCAAGCTGAAACCACCCATAACAGTGTTCCAGACACCTCTACTAGCTGACCTATAAAAAAAATGGCATCTAAATCAGAGCAAATATGAGAGATTGTATTAGCAAAGAGTCACACAAAACTATCACAGCTAATGGGCAAATTTCTCATTCTGTTGAACTGTTCTAAGTAACAGAGCTGGAGGTGAATCGACTGATACAATTGTAGCAGAAAAGTATGTTGTTGTTTTTTGCCACTATCACCACCATCTCACATGCTTTTCAATTAATTCCATAATGTGCTTTGTTAGAGTTAGCCCCTCCTCCAACAATGTGCCAGATGTCTCCTTACTATTTTCAGTTCCATGGTAAACCATGGACCCAGGTTCTTTCTTGAAGGCAGAAGAGAAAGGCAAGGAGCAATCCTGTCAATGGTCTCAAAGAGCCTTTTATTCTAGCCCCCACTGCCACAATTTCCACAGAACCACTAAAAGGATTCTCAGAATCCCCAGGCCCTCTCAGAAATTCATTGGCGCCTCTAAGCATGGATCATTCTAATTGATTTCCTTCCCTTGAGGGGTAGGGCTGCCACACCCACATGTGCAGAGAATGGTTTGATGATAGTACTAACTAGAGGTCCAGTCCCTCTACCGGATCAGAAGCTGTTTAGTAGAACAGATTGAACCCAATGTTAGCCTTTTCTTGTGTGCTAGACAGACCCATGGTAACTACTGCAGCTACAAAGTTTAAGCGAAGCCATACAAGGGAACCCGAATATGGGTGTGGAAGTCTCCCAGAGCACTTTAAGCAGCCAATAATAACAGGGTTTTAAAATATCATTACTATGACAGGTGGAAACATTTCTTAGGATCACCTTGGGTATGCATTAGCATGACATACCTTATATTACAGAGTTTGCAGTATGGAATTTGAATTTCAGTAATAATTGGCCATCCACAGCCGCCTTTTGTCAGCAATAGGAGACATTGCAGTATTTGCAGAGAGAAAATAATAGTCATGGGATGCCACAATAAGCAGCTCGCCTATTTCCCAGGAAATGTTAATATCTACTACTACATATATACTGATTGTACCATATTTTGGGTGAAACATTAATCTGTACCACCATGTAGCATTTTTGATCATATCACAATTTCAGCTACTATGTTTGTAGGGGGGGGATCATCACACTGGATGTAAACCTCATTTGAATAGAGACAAGTGAATGGTGTGAGTTTGTTGACATGTGTTAATATTGACAGGTCTCAGGGGAAAAACTAGCATCCCTCCATAAAGAAGTCACTGGCATGTCACTGAGAAAAGCTCCTACTTGAAGAAGCACAAATGCTCAAAACAACATTTTACCATTCCAACATTTGAGTTGGAGGCTAACATCCATGTGTATTGCGGACAGAGTTATTCGTATTTTACAAAGTCTTACACAATTCTACATTTACTACCTGCCTGACAACAGCCAAGCAGCAACCTGCTACCATGAAAGAGTGCATACATAACTGGCTTGGCCCTTGTATTTGTCTCATCCCTCAGTATTATTGTTGCTAATGGGAAGAAAGTGAACACCAGCTCAGCTTCACCTTCAGAAGATGTGGGAGCCATGGTTTCCCCACCTCAACATAAATGGGAAACTCTGGGTGACTAGCTGAGTTGTCACACATCCTGGCCTCTTCAAAACAACTTTCCATCTGGAGCTATTTATTTATTCACTTCATTTATACTCCACTTTATACCTCCACAGTGGCTTACAATATTCTCCTCCATTTTGTTTTTTCAGTTTCGGCGGAGCGAATGGCGGTTGGGCTCTCGGGACGCTCCCGGAGACGACCAGCCCACGCACGGTTGGGGGTGTCTTCACACAAGCGAGTACCCTAGTGAGCCTTAGTTAAAGGCTCCGAACCAGGGGGTGCTTTGAGGAGCAGCCTCTTTGCTGGCCTGACGGTCAGGAAATTGAGGCTTTTCCCCAGCCCCAGTGGCCCTGCTGTGTAGTGCCCTGATGGGACTTAGCAATGCCACCGACTTCCCGGAGTGAAGCAGCGGAAGATGAATTAAAAAAGAAAGAACCGGCAGCAAACTGTGAGTTGAAGATCTGTGCAAAAGCGGTGTAAATGCACTCCCCCCCTAATCGTACAAGCGCATGGGAGGAGGGAGGGATCCCCCCCCCAAGAAGACGGAGTTTAGAAAAGAGAAAAGAAAGGGGGAGGAGTGAAAAAGTGGATTGGTGAAGCTACCTTGTCGAAGGTGAAGAAAATAGTTTGTCTCCTGAGTTGCACGGCACGAACTTTTTAAAAGTAAACAATAAAAATGTCGGGGCAGAAGAAGGTCCCAGACAAGCCGACAAAGAAGCTGGGAGGAACTTCTGGTTCTAGTATACTCCCCTTGGAGCCAACTGTCAATCAACAGAAAAGTGAGATGCTGTGCCCTCTCATGGATCAAATGCAAAAAATCATCGAAACTCTTTGTAACATGGAAAGTGTGCTCAAGAACCAGCAGACACAGTTAACAGATACAGCTAAGAAGATGGAGGAGATTGCAAAGAAATGTCTGATCTCGATGGAAGACACCAAAAAAATTAAGAAAAAGGTCAGCAAAATAGAAAAACATCAAGAGATGCAAGAAAAAAAATATTAATGCTTCAGATGGAAAAATCAAACTTGACTCTCCACTTTCAGGGCATAAAGGAAGAAGAGAAAGAAGATCTCAGATGTATTTTGGCGAATGTCTTGGCACCAATAACTGGCATAGAAGCGCAAAAATTAAGGGAAGAGATGGTTATGGCTTATAGAGCCTATTCCAACTTTACAAAGAAAAATAATTTGCCAGCAGAAGTGGTTGTCAAGTTTACTAAGCAATGTACTCGAGATCAAATTCTAAGAGCGACTTCAGCAACGCCCTTGAAGATTGGGGAGCAGAATATAGGGATTCTAAAAGATGTTCCATATGACATTCGCATGAAAAGGAAAGCATATAAAGGACTGACCTTGTTTTTGCAAAAGTACCAAATTAGCTATAAATGGTGGATCCCTGAAGGATTGGTCTTTAAATTTAAGGATAAAAGAGAGAAGATTGACTCCATCTTCAAAGCTCAAGAATTTCTGAAGAGGCATGCCAGTTCAAAGGAAGATGCAGAACTTGCCAAATGGACAATGCTAACCAGCGAAGAAGACAGTGGCCCAGAGGAAGGAGAGGAAGAATCAGAAGATGGAAAAGCAAAGAAGGGCCCAACATATAACTTGAGAGATCTGAAAGGAAGACATCCCAAAATATGAACATTTGTTCGTGGAGCGCAAAGATGGAGTATACTAACAATTAACCCCAAAAGACTTTACTAATTTACTTAACAGGTTTGTTTTGGACTTACCGCAAGATGAAAAGAAGATCAGTCAACCACGGTAGAATCCAAGAACTTTACATATACTAACAAAAAGTTTAATATACTAATTACTCTTCAATCACCTCTTTTCTTTGTCCCACTGTATACCCTCCCCCTTTCTATATAAAAAGCAATAAAATTCTCTCCTTTTTAGGAGAGTTTTACAAAAAAAACCAAAAACAATATTCTCCTCCATTTTATCCTTACAAAAACCCTGTGAGATTGGTTATGCTAGGAGTGTGTGTCTAGCCCATGGTCACCTACCAAAGAAGAGTATAAGTTTGAACTTGAATCTTCAGGATCCCAGTGCAACAGTCTTACCATGCTGACTCTTTACATGGCTCTAAGTGGTGGTTCCTGGAGGTTTGGGGCAGGTTTTTTGTATGGCCTTTATCTACCACTGCAATAAAGGTTAGGGTTATCAACTCCAGGTTCAGAAATTCCTGGAGATTTGGGAGATGGAGCCTGAGTGGGGAGGGGGGCGGGTGTTGGGAGGGACCTCAGCAGGGTATAATCTCATAAATTCTACCCTCCAGGGCATAGATTCCTCCAGTTTTTCTCCTGGGCAACTGATCTTTGTGGTCTATCTGTGGCCAAATTCTCTTGATTGCCCCACCCTATCCCTTCCTCCCCCCAGACACTTTCCATGCAAATAGCCTTCTTTGAAGATGAGGGAGGACCCAGTAAATTCAGTGTGGAGGGATTTTTCCTCAAGATACCCCAAACTCACGCCCTCAAGCCTCTAGGGATATATACATATACACATGCATTTAACAATCTTAGGAAACTTAGGACCCTGGAAATTTACTTGAAGTGGGATTTGTCAAAAGGTGCATGATGTAGTGTCATTGAGCCCATCCAGTGTCAGGATGGGACATATTTTAGAATATTACAGGTATCACCTTATGTAATTAGGTGGGGACCTCAATATGGAAGTTTTCCCCAACAGTAGCCACACGGTATAGATAGGAACTCTCAATCTGGGTCAAGTGATGCTCTGTATTCTTGGTGCTTGGGGGGGCAACAGTGGGAGGGCTTCTAGTGTCCTGGCCCCACTGGTGGACCTCCTGTTGGCACCTGGTGTTTTTGGCCACTGTGTGACAGAGTGTTGTACTGGCTGGGCCATTGGCCTGATCCAGCATTGGCTTCTTTTATGTTCTTATGAATGTTCTTGATCTTGACCTTGCCTTTATACATGGCAATGATGTGAAATTTAAGTATTAGTTCAATTTGTGCCTTCACAGAGTTGAAACTGTTTCTGGCCACTTCCTCCCCCTCCCACCTCCCCAGAGCCATGGGGATATCAGAGAGATTAATTTGGATTTGTCAGATTTTGCTGATCATGCAAGTTGTGAGTAGATGGGAAGCTGCCAAGGCTGTGACACTGTTGTTCCCATTTGATGAACCAGTCCCAAATTGCATTTGCCAGCACTTGGTTATCTGTTCAGGAGTTTGGTCCCAGTTCTTCTTAAATCAGGGTGAGTTAATGATTACCAGGTTGGGTTCTTACGGTCAATTGTGGGGAGAGGAACTTGAGTTCTACATGTTTTACAGTGAGGCAAACCATAAACAGGCATCAATTCCACCCATCGACAGTCTTCTCTTTTTCAGGTGCTGGGGCCTCTGCCAGGCTGCTTTTCTGGGGGCAGCTTTGGGGGGGACTGTTCTGTGGTTGTCTAGAATGGTATTTATAGTAAAGGATGAAATGAGACCAGCTGTTGCTTCTCTTTTGCCACTAATTGCGAGTTGACCAGCTAAGAACATGCATGATCAACCATTTGGATGAAAAGGGTTTTTCACAGCCCAGGCACAACCAGGAACAATACATTTCACAGTGGCAGACTTGGGCTTTTTATCCCAGGGTGGGGTGTTGTTGTTTTTTGCCATTTAGGGGTCTATAGTATCTCTTTGTATAAATGTTGGCAAGGAAGGGATTCTCTTATCCACCATGTACTGTGACTGCTTTTGTTGGCACAAGGGGGTTATCTTTGACTTCCCCTTCCTGTAGACCACCAGCCACAACCCTCACTGATACTTGGAATCCCAATCTCCAATAGCAATTTTTTGGGAGAACACAGACTATAGTGAAGAGATGGGAAAGATATGCCCTGCAAGCTTTGTTCCACTTGCCCTTCTTTGGATGCAAACCCAGATATGTTAACTAGAAAGGTCAAATATAATGTGTGTGTAAGGTGCCGTCAATTTGCAGTGGAGTTATGGTAACCCCAGCAAGGGGCTTTCAAGGCAAGTGAGAAGCAGAGGTGGTTTGCCACTATCTTTCTCTGCAGAGTCCTCCTTGGTGGTCTCCCTTCCAAGTACTGACCCTGCTTAGCTTCCAGGATCTGATGAAATCGAACTATACCATGATGCCTTCCATCCTGGCCAGTCAAATTAATATCAACATCTTAGTATAAACAATAGGAATAGATTTAATAGCAACAGAGGCCCTGTTCACACGGAGCATTTGCCCTGCTGAAGGCATGGTAGCCCTGCGGACTTTCCCTGCGCGATCATACCAGCACATCTGGGAGGCATAGCACTCCCTTGGCCAACTCGCAGCTTCCCATGGAAAACGCAGAGTAAAAAACTACTAGGGTCGAAGTACTAGTTTCCGGAAACCCCGGGGCAAAGGCCCGTGTCTGATCGCGGGAGTGCCAGTATCCCGTGGCTTCCGACACCCGCCCATGTCCCGGGGTTTCCGGATTTTGTAAGTTTCCATGGGTTGCACACCAATGCTGAATGAGGCATGCGCATACTCAAGACACTGACAGCGCCCCCCCCCCAATCGCACATGCGTCCTTTGCTACAGTGCGGCTTGCTGCTCTGGTGCGCTGCTTTTTTGCTGCGCTGTAGCAGTGCTGTGTGATCGGCGCTCAGTGCCGGAGCATGGCAATCCGGTGGCCCGTGTGATCGGGCTACCGTGCCTTATTTTGCTCCGGGACGAACTGCCACGCCTCCCCCTCGCGTTTTCTGGCCCGTATGACCGGGGCCAGAGTTTGGAAGCATTCTAAGGAAAGGGCAGTTATAGCAGGAAGGGACAATTACATATATAAATGTATATAATAATTACATTTATACATGTATAAAACAGTAATGAAGTGTGAGGTAGCAATGTTGCTGTGCTTTTGAACAGAACCAGTTTTATACATGCAACTGCCAGCCATTAAGTGAGTAGTAACCAAAAAGCTAAAAAATTAAGTGGTATAGGTGTACATATGAAACAACTCTTTGTTTAGTTGGTCTGTTAGGAACTTTCCCTCCATCACTCATTATCTATCCTTGAAGTGGGGATTTCTTTCCCTTACATGACCAAGAGTAGGCATAGCCACTACTCTGAACCCACCAAGGAAAGAAAGATTACTCCAGAGTAAATAACTTGAGAATCATGGCCTTAGTCAATTAGTGCTGTGTTGTGTACCAACTGAGGACCGCACACGTGGTCGCCTTCGCATGCAGTCATGCGAAGGGGCAAAGCTTCACTTCCTGAGACAATAGCCAGCACGGATCCTAGGACGGACCTATAGGTCTGCCAGGATCCAAGCAGTAACCTATGGGGAATTGGGGGCACTGTAAATAAGCCTATCTCAGGTGTAGGTTGTGTGTGGGGTGTGGTTTGTGACAGGGATTTAAGCAGGCCTCAGGTCCTGCTGACCCTCTGTCTTTTGGTGTCTGGAATAAATAAACTATGAGCTGATTCACTAACTACGGCATCCAGAACCCAGTACTTTACATGCTGGTAGTGTGTGATGTGGAGTTTTTCAGAAGAAAACAATCATTAGCTGTTATAGTTAGTTACTGAGTAATATAAAGCCAATCTCGTTCGTTACTGTTACCCTGAGACCAGTCAGAGGCGTAATGAGAGAAGTGTAGAGAGCAGAACAAAAATAGCATGTGTAAGTGCTAGACTTTTTTAAAAAGAGCTTCCTATTGTCTTTAATTAAATTGGCTTCAAATTCACTTCAATTTCAAGTATAAGGAGTTATAATTTTCCCAGCAAACAACATATCGTTCAGGTTTTCCCTAAGCCCCAGAAGTTCTAATTACTTGCACACAAGGAAAAGCTATTTCAAATGTTCAGGCTTTTCCTTTAATTTAGAGAGCAAGAGAGAGCGACAAGAGATCTGTCAAGTGTCCTGACAGTTTATTTTTTTGTAGTTTTCCAGGAGAGATACAGATGTCAAATAGGTGGCTCTATATCCGCTGGGTTAAGAAATGCCCCCCCCGGAATGATGGGCTGCAATTCCTTAATAACCATAACAACTTGAGAGCTGCTAAACTTTAGTCTTAAAAACATACAAGTGTCAATACAGTGGTGACACACTCAAGTGGGCGAATGGAGCCACCTCAATTGGTCTTCTGGAGGAATTGTTCCACCACCACTCCCAGTCAGATGGCTGTCAGAGGGCCTCTAGGTCATGGTGAAAGTGAATGGTATTTAACAAGGGCTGGTTTACATTAACTTTTGAGGGCAAGGACTGTAGTATCTCATATTTTCAGGTGCTCCTTACAAACACTTTTAAAAGCATAGAAAAAAGGACAATGATCTCCTATCTACAGTCCGCCACACTTAAAAAAAACATGTAACCTTTATTTTTGCAAAATGTAATTTAAAAATAGCAATTCTCTTTCAGAAATGAAACAAAAGAAATATAATGGCCAGGATCCAACATGGCATTGTAGCTCAGAGGTGCTTTCTTATTCGCAGGTAGCCCCAACAGGCCAAAACCTGGCCAAAGAGGACACTCTTGACCTGTGCCACAGAGCTAGCCAAAGCTCTGTAAAAAGGTTTCAATCTCAGGTTGCACAAGGCGCACTCCAGGGCAATCTCGAATCTCCCACTTCCACCCAGCAAATGTATGCATATGAAATGACCGCCAGTTCCTTCAGGTAAAGTATCTGCGTTTCCGTAGTTATTCAGTAGCCAGCTAGCGATCCTTCTCTGTCTCCATACCCCCATACCCCACATCATCCCCTTTGTGTGATACCTATGCCTATGTGGAAATCTTTTGTCTCAACACCTGTCCTTCCTACCCCCTCCCTCAGGATACCAGGATAAACTGATCAAACATTAATTTCATCAACAATCCTTCCTGACGCCTATCAGAGACCCATTTCCCCCTTTTTGCCTGCCTGGGAATCCATTCAAACTACCACAGTAGGACCATCAGTGGTCATCAAGCCCATTCAACCTACCCTGGTAGGACCATCAATGTTCATTAATCCCATCAAGTTCTGGCCCAGTAGACTGCCCCTCAAATTCCTATAAGAATAGAGAGTAAGTGCTGCCTCAGTGTGCACTCTCTATTATTGAGTATACCCCCAAAGTCTCTCCTTTGAGCCTCCTTCTCCATAGCATGGAATGCTGGCCATTTGCGCTATCCTCTTCACAGACTTCTGGACATCTGGACAGGTAGTATAACCCCTATAACTGCTCCTAAACATCACTATAATCACCTCTTTATTTCTTAATTCTGGATTGGGTGCTTTTTCTTGACTGCTTAGTGTATTCTTTAATAAAACTATTTAATTACTCTTTAAATCTGGAGTCTTCCTACTGAACTGGACCTTGGTATATATCGGTGTGCAATCCCTTGTACCCTTCTGGCCTCCTCTGTCTCATAGCTAATTTCCCCCAACAATGAGACAGGCCACTTGTGGTAACAGCATATACATTTCTGGGGGCTTTTCTGTTCTCTCTTCAGGTAGTAGCCCACTGTTCCCTCATAAAACCCCCTTCACAAAGTCTGGGAACCCACCAGAGTAGCACCCTGTGAAGCATGACAGACTATCACTAGAAGGAAGCTTGGCTACCACTAAAAGTAAACCCCTGCCCTGCATATGAGTGATAGAACTTTCTACTGCCATACTAATGGTGATAGTGGTTAGATCTCATTGTGGAATGGCACACTACAAAAATTCATGGAGAACCTTGAGATATTTCCAGATCTGCCAGTCCACCTGCTGTAAGGTAAAATATAAATTCCTTAATTTTTGCCATTTTGGACTCAAATATATTGCTATGTGCACATTATCCAGTTTGTTGGTTTGCTTATGTCTCTATGCTTCCCCTCTTTGTAAAGGAAAAAGTACAAACTCCCTCTCTCTCTCTCTCTCTCTCTCTCTCTCTCTCTCTCTCTCTCTCTCTCTCTCTCTCTCTCTCACACACACACACACACACACACACACACACACACACACACACACACACAAAATAGAGGCTGGGCTGATGAGCAGTTCTTACTTCCCCACTGTAATAGTTATATTCCAAGTGTCTAGATCTTGTTTCCTTAGCAGGCTCTTATCTTTCCATTTGGGTATAAGAGCAGATTTAGCAGCAATCAAGTAGATAATGTTTTGTGTAACTCTTACAAGGCCATTGTCATCCATGTTCAACAAGACTAAGTGTTTCTGTAAAGTATTTGCCCACATTTTTGTTCCTGTCATCCTCACACAATGAGACCGGACTATTCGCTTTCCAGCCCTCTTTATTCTCTAGGTAAGCAATGTGTAACTAGCGATCTGTCAAGGCGATTTTGCCAGGTGAATCTATCCAAGTAAAATCCAGCAATGATTTCCCCCTAAAGTGAGACCAGGAGCATTTCCAGACAGTAATTTTTAATGAAACTGAAATGCACTGTTGTCATTTATTGTATCCAGGTATCCAGAGGTCTTTCCTCCAGATAGTGCTTCTGTTGCTCACATATCATATCATATGCTCCTATCTTTAGAATCCACTGTCGTCTCTGTTTCTCTGGATTTCTCATATGGAACTTATTCATACACTGGATAGTAGAGTCTCATTTCTTTGGTCCTTGTGTCATGAGGATAGCTTTTGGCTTCCACCATGAGGTCCAGAGACAATCAGAAGTAGAATCCATGAATCACACATAACAGCAGGAATGGAATAGCAGAAATGAGTCCCTTACTTATGAGTTCTCATGGGAGAGACCACAGGATGGAGAAAGCAAACCTGGGGGAAAAACTTAAAATAGTTAGGTACTTGCATCAAATTCCGAAAGCTTGGGAAACCAGGGAACTTCTTTTTTTTAATGCCAGTATAATACACCAAGGATTAGCTCATATCTCACAAGTATATTTATCAAGGAGAGTCAATGTGGCATAGAAGCTAGAACAATACCCTTTGTCCCTGTCAGAATCGGGCTCTGTTGAATGTCACAGTGACACAGGTTTTCCTGCATAGTTTCCCTCCATTTCAAAGTCATCCTGACCATTTGGCTTCCTTCCTTCCCAGCCCTCTCTGCCATAAAACTCCAGGGATGAGAAGAGTTGGTGTGAATGCTAGTGTGTGTGTGAGGGGTAGAATAGTGTCAGCTTTCTCATGAGATCAACCCCAGGATGTATAAGTGGCAGAAGCCTTTCATCATTGGAGAAACACAGGTTGCTGAAAAATAAACCTTTTAGTGCAAAGTAGTATGAAGGGGGGGAGTGAAAGAGGAGAAGTGAGTGAATGGGGGCTGTAGGATCATTGTATTGTGGGACAGGGATCAATTGACTATACAATACTAACCTTTGATCTATCCTTTAGTCTGAACAAGAAATCTCTCTTGTGCACATCCAAATCTCTGTTTCTAATAAAGCTTTTATAAAAGACTATTTGGACGGAGAGTAGATTAACTCAAGGGTCTGACTCCCGCAGGTACTTTTTGTAATTGTAATAATGCAGAGTGGGTGCCACCACTATGGAGTGCTGGAGCCAATCCCAAAATGTTGGGAGGCTGCAAGCCAAGCATTGTCCTATGAGGGAGACTGCTGTTTCTCACTGAATGCCTCTACACACACAAAGATGAAGCCTCCAGGGTTCTTCTGAAGCACCTCCTTGCTCCAGCGATGGCTGGAGGGTTGCTTTGGGAAAGAACTGCTGTGTCAAAGACACAAATGGATACCAGGAACCCATCAGTGGGCACCACAGTACTCACAGATGCCATGCTGGGTATCAGTGAGCATCATACTTGAACAAAAAGACTTGGAGACATCTGCCTGCTTACCTATGAACCTCACTGGGCAGCCTCTGCTGGTTGGCCTCCCTCTCAGCCAAAGCTATCATCTGAAATAGAACCATCCTATGTACATCTCCTTGAGTTTCTGGAGGAACTGTACAGCAGAAATGATATTTACAAAATAAATAACATTCTTATTTATTTCAGGGCAAATCTGGTGTGTCATCAATCAAGACCGTGCCCAACTCTGAACACTGTTCAAATTTCTGAAAAACAAAACTGAATGACAATCTTTGCTAGGTACAGAAGAGGCAAACACACCCCTTCAGACGATGCCAACACACCTCTCCAGAGGCAAACACACCCCTTCAGACGATGCCAACACACCTCTCCAGAGGCAAACACACCCCTTCAGAGCCAATTTGGTGTAGTGGTTAAGAGCAGCAGGCTCTAATCTAGAGAACCAGGTTTGATTCCCCACTCCTTCCTATGTGGCTGCTGGATGACCTTGGGTCAGTCACAAGTTTTCCCAGAGCTGCTCTCTCAAGAGCAGTTCTCTCAGAACTCTCTCAGGCCCACTTACCTCACAGGGTGTTTGCTGTGGGGAAAGGAAGGGAAGGGGATTGTAATTTGCTCTGAGACACCTCCTCCTCCTCTCCATCAGTTCTCTTCCAGCTCTGGTTCACCCCTCGAACATGTCAACAAAATAAATATTGACTTGTCATGAAAATCAATCATGTCTGGCTTAGTCCAGCACCATGGTTTACTTTTAGGCACTATCTAAACAATTGTTGATCATATCTCATCTTCCTTAGTGCAAGAAGCATCATTACAGTAGTAGACTAGCTGCACTGTAGAGGGAGGAAAGGCAAGAGCCCGCTCACAGGGAGGGTGGGGTATAAATCTAAACAAATAAATAAATAAAATAAGAGCCCTTTCCAGTTATTACTTATGGAAAAACATGCTACAAATGATCATCCCAATATGGGCAATCACCACTTTGTCTGAAAGGGACAACGTGCAGACTTCCAGATTCAGTCCACACAAACCAGAACCATAGGATTCTGCTATATCTGTACCAAGGCTGAAAATATGCCAACAAAATGGAGGTCACATGTATTGGGAGGATCACATGTTGTGTGTTCCCCCCAAAGCATGGTAAACGCCAGTGACTGAAAAGGGCTACAAGTTTCTAGGGCTCTTCTGTGGCTTTGCAGCTCTTCTCTTCTCTTCTGGAACTTGGTCACTGAGGTTTAATTTTACTTCTTTTATGGCAATGGTGTCACTTCTAAAAGAGATATGGGAAATTTGGGGGAGCGGGAATTCTAAACAAAGGTATAAGGTACATTAGATTCTGTTTTGATCTGCTCTGTTTTCACATATGCACACCATTTGTATCCTGAAGATCTTCTGCGCAGCATGGCAGGAACACACTCCACATGCCATTTTGCCTTTCTGAAGCTGGAGTTATGGCACATAAGCACATACTGGGTTTGCAGCTGCCTTTTGATATCTCATAATCAAGTATGAACAGCCACTGCTTTTATTTTGTGGCCTTTTAGATGTGAGAATAAAAATGTACCCTACAATTTTTTTTTCTTTCCTTCTACCAAAAATAGTATTTTAAATTATTTACAATCTCATGGCTAGTTTTGAAAATGGGCATACACTATTGTTTTAAAAACATAAAATCAAGTACATTGCAGGATTTAAAAGTAGATTTTAAAAGTACACTAAAGATGCACTATAGCTTCAACAGTACAGACTCAGCAGAAATAGTGGAAAAGTCATATATCTGGACTTGGTGTATCAGCTTCAAATCTAGTATGCATTATATGCCAGAGGATTGTGCATAGGTGTTTCACAAACCATAGTGGAAAAGCCAGTATCTGAGGAGTTCTCTCTAAGGTGCCTTGATGGATCAGACGAAAGGCTATTATAGGGCCCTTCATGTAGTATGACTTGAAGCGTCATCGCACCATAATAGCGAAACTAATTCCTGTGACCATCAACTTACCCCAACCACTTTGTTCCAGATCTTTAAAGTGCCACAACTACCAAACAACACTTTTAAATTCCAGCATACCCCCAAGTTAGGCAATGAGTATATATATTTTTTTCCTTTGGCAGGAATGAAGAAAAATAACATGATTAAACTTTGTAAAAAGCTAGGGAGATAAAATATTAAATATTGTTAAAGGATTTGTTTGCCATTTATATACTGTTGTAAATGCTAAAGGTTGTCTGGTAAATTATTCCACAGCCAGAAATATGCACTATCTTCAAGACTATATGTGCTTCCTCCTATGGAAATGCAGTGACTGAACATTGCGGCAACCTGCCTTCTGGAGTGCAATAGCAGTTACATAACGTCTGCTTTACAGGTATTTCAGTGTGGCGGTTAAAATTGCCTAACACCACTGAGGATTCTCATAGACACAAAAGGAACCCCCCTACACATACTCTCCTTCTGGACTAGTGTGGGAAGGCCTTTCACTTGTCTTACTATTTGTGTGCGGAAGGTGCACAGTTTCCCCACATTTTTCTCCCTTCCTGCAGCTCTTTCTGACCCCTTCTCCCTCAAGTTATTCCTGGGGTCGCAGCAATGGTGCAAAAGAACAACCAGAAAGGTTGGTGGGCTGGAGTGAGAAAGGACAAGGGGATTAAACTTTCCTCTGTGGAGCTAAACTTGTGGAAGAGAGAATGAGGTGACACTCCAGTCCCCCAAACCTGTGCAGTGGTCCTGAGACCATGGCAATGGTATTTCTGGAAATGAGAGAGGGTTGAAAAAATAGAGAACATAGGGAAATGAGGCACTCCGAACTTGGCAGTGGTAGAGTACTGCCCATGTAGGTTTAAAGATATTGATTTTTCTTAACAAAAACCAGCAGCAAAACTGTTAATATGTAAGAATATGTACAGGGGCTAGATAGATTGTTTAAACATCTTAATAGTTAAAATAGTTGCTTTTGACCACGTCTTCTGGTCTGATTTTGGATTATTTCAGTCCACTCAGTCTTGAGGAAGTCGACAGATTGAGCTCAAAGGTACGCTCAACCACATGCAGCCTTGATCCCCTTATTGCTAATTAAAGCTGGTCACGAGGGGTTTCGAGGTGCTCTTGCTGAGGGACTGTTCCTGGGGGCACTCAAGGAAGCAATGGTCCGCCCTCTCCTAAAGAAACCATCCTTGGATTCGGCTGAACTGACGAACTGGGCAAACTAATCGAGAGAGTGCTGGTGATACAGTTGCAGAGCTTTATGGATGACACTTCCATGCTAGACCCTTTCCATTCTGGCTTCTGCCCCAGCCATGGGACGGAGACGACGCTGGTCACCCTCACAGACGACCTCCAGAGGCATCTGGATGGGACGGGACAGCAGTACTGTCATTGTTGGACCTATCGGCAGCGTTCGACATGGTCAACCATCAGTTACTGATCCACTGCCTCGCCAACACTGGGCTTCAGGGGCTTGCCTTGCAATGGCTTGTCTCCTTTCTCCAAGGTTGGGGACAAAGGGTGGCTCTAGGGGATCAGATGTCCCAGAGGTACCTGCTGACCTGCGGGGTCTCTCAAGGGGTGGTACTATCCCCAATGTTATTCAACATCTACATGTGCCCCCTTGCCCAGATTGCCTGGAGGCATAGGCTAAGGTGTCACCAATATGCAGATGACAACCAGCGATATCTGTTGTTGGATGGTCAGTCTGACTCTACCCATGAAGATCTGGACTGGGCACTTCAGAACGTGGCGGGCTGGCTTAGGCTGGGCTAATTGAAATGAAATCCAATGAAGACAAAGGTCATGTTCCTGAGTCAGAGTGGATCAAGGGTAGGGATCCCACTACCAACCTTCGATGGAGTGCTGTTGGTGTCAGTGCCGAGGGTCAGGAGCTTGGAAGTGCTCCTGGATGCCACCTTAACAATGGAGGCCCAGGTAGCAGCCACTGTCAAAGTAGCCTTTTACCATCTCCGGCTGATCAGGCAGTTGGTTCCCTGCCTCGAATGCAATGACCTGGCTATGGTCACCTCGAGACTAGACTACTGCAATGCTCTCTACATGGAGCTGCCCTTGTCCCAAATCCAGAAGCTGCAGCTGGTGCAAAACGTGGCAGCCAGGCTGCTGATGGGCCTCTCTATATGAGAGCACATCTGGTCTGTGCTGAAGGCATTGCACTGGCTGCCAATAGCATACTGGATTCATTTCAAGGTGGTGGTTTTGACCTTTAAAGCCCTATATGGTCAGGGGCCTGCCTACCTGAGGGACCACCTTTCCCCATATGTTCCCTAGAGAGCACTGAGGTCAGGGTTGCAAAATCGCCTGACTCTCCCTGGTCCGAAAGACACCAGATTGCCCTTGACCAGGGATAGGGCTTTTTCAGTGGCAGCTACATACTGGTGGAATGAGCTCCCAAAAGACATCAGGGCCCTGCGGGACCTTTTACAGTTCTGCAAGGCCTGTAAAACAGGGCTCTTCCACCAGGCTTTCGATTAGGAACCACCACTAGCACCAACACTAGCACCAACACATCTGAACAGATGAACAGTTAAGGCCCGTATATAGAGAGCAACAAGAACAGCTAATGACACGAGTATGGCCACAGTGTAGTCTTTACCATCTAACATTGCCTTGGAGAGGCTACCGCCATCTATGTGCAACAGCACTTTATTTATAAATTTGATTGCTTGCCTGAATTTTAGATTACTGCTTTGTGGATGTATCTATGTCTTATCGTATTTATTCTGTTATATTTTAACTTGTTGTAATCTGCCCTGAGCCTGCTCATGTGGGGAAGGTGGAATATAAATTGAAATTATAAATAAATAAATGAAATGAAATTTACATACCTGGCATCTAAATATAACATCCTCCTCTTATCTAATTTAATTTTTTTCTTCTGATCACTACATCATTATGCCTTTTGGCTCATATTCTTTGTTATGCCTTCAGTAGAGACTGGCTTCTTTTATTATAGCCATCTTCAGTTCTCCCAAGGTCGCCAACACTCTCCACTGATTTTGTCCATCCTCTGTGGACTTCCCTCCAAATCCTAGCACACTTATTTTTACCTCTGATCTGCCAAAGACTTCTCAAAACTATTTTCCCATTAAACCTTTACGCTTCTAGTCAGAACCAAGATATAATGCATGTTAAGCCAATTTCCTCACAAACTTCCTTACCCTTATCTGGTTAACTCTTCATCATTTTCTCTGTACATTGCAAGCTGCTCTCACTAGTACTTCAAAAACGACTGGGCTCAGCTCAGTGACAGGGGCCATCGTTGACCTAATCCATTCCCCTAATCAAAGTCAGCCCCCCTTCCTGGTGTTGCTTTTAGCCATGGTAGGGGGAAAAGACAGGCAAACAGAGAGGGGATATTGATCAGGAAAACAGTGTAGGAAAATAATCTAATTCCCTAGTACCATACGCTCTAACTGTGGCAGTTTAATCTAATCTATGTATTGGTGGATCCAATAACTAAACTTCATCATAACATGTAATTTGGCCTCAAATCTCATGCTGTTTCTAAAGAGGAATGGGGGGGAAGGCAAAGATGATTAGTTGTGGTGGAGGTTGAGGTAGAGGGACTGAGTAGTCTCAGGAGGAAATATGGAACTGTGGAAGATCTATGAAAACAGGGTGGTGGAGGTTGTGGTGGAGGCACTGATCAGGACTGCTGACAGGTAGGGATGGGGGGAGATTCCCTGTGTCAAGTCAGCTGGAGCCTTGAAGCCAGCATCATGCTGTACTAGAATGCATCCAATTTACTTTACTTCTAATGCAGTTCTGCATGCAGCCACTAGGCGTGCAGGAAAGGCAAAGCACAGTTAAAAAGTAGTGGCTCTGCTTTCATCTCACTATGCCTTTCTGCACAATTTACTACAAGGGGGCAAACACTTGCATATTCTGCTAAATTTATCACACAAGCCGGCACTGGGGCAAGGGAAGACCAGCCAGCACAGGTCATGGTTTCTAGAATCACTGCTAGGCTGCAGCCTCCTTAACAAGGTTGCAGTTTTCAGCAGTCTGTTTCTTTCTTCCGTTCCTTTCAACCAGTTCCATAGTTTTGTCTGCTTAGCCAGATCTTCCCTGTTAGCATGTTGTAGAAAACAAAATAACCTTTCCTATTTTCTTAATTTCTCTTTCTCTTTTCTATACTCTTTGCCTCCTTCATTTTGCTCTTTTCACAATATGCTTTCATTTCTCTCTACCCCCTTCTAATCCTTCCCCTTTATTTGTCAGTCTTGGTCTCAACCCATTCCCCATGATCTATCAAACTAGTAAAGGATGTGTCCCCCCGTTACATGCATGCTAATGGAATGTTAATCTGTTTTAGTAATTACAAATATGGAACAGGAATTAGACCTCCTTCCCCACCCTTTAGCTTTAATTACATTTTAAATACTATTCAGGCAATGGGTCATTGTTGTATTGGAGGGATATCTGATATCCCTTTGTAAATGCTGCTTTACTACTCTAGAGATTAAGGTTCTCTAGAGTATGACATATGACAAATGACAATCTCTTTAGAAAATATGTCAGCAAAATCAATTCCAATGATCCCAGTACATCTCATCCAGTGCCACTACATAAACAGTTTGCCCCAGTTTTTATGCATGGTAAAGATACAAAGGTAAACTGAAATAGATTTCTTACTGGTATACTTACTAAAGCTTTTATGAAGTACAGCCCACTTCATCAGATGTGTCCAATACTAGTACACTCATGTATGTGTGTGGTGGTGGAAAGGGCTGTCAAGTCAGAGCTTGCTTATGGCAACCCCATAGGGTTTTCAAAGCCAGAGACATTTAGAGGTGGTTTACCATTGCCTGCCTCCATGTCACAACCCTGATATTCCTTGGAGATCTCACATCCAAAAACTGGCCAGGGCCAATCCTGCTCAGCTTCCAAGAACTGATGAGATCAGGCTAACCTGGGCTATAAAATGTACAAATATAAAATTACAACATTAGACACATGGTTTGGATCTTGGTCGTATGGGGGGGGGGGCAGGTGGCTCTTGGCAGCCCTGACACTGAGTATCCTCAGACAGCACTATAGATTGAGTGTGCACCAGTGTTCCCTCTAAGCTGAGTTAGTGTGAGCTAGCTCACAGATTTTTGGCCTCCAGCTCACACATTTTATCTTAGCTCAGGAAGGATGGCTCCAGAGCAAACTAATTTATGCAGTAGCAAAATTGCTCGCTCACGACTTTAATGCCAGTAGCTCATAAAGTAGAATTTTTGCTCACAAGACTCCACAGCTTAGAGGGAGCATTGCACTCCAGTGAAACACTACCCAACTGTCCAGTTTAGGGCTTCACCTCCATGTGATTGGAAATACAGGAAGAATAACTAGATTATACCTCCTTTTGGAAGATGATGATACTCTTCCTCTGTTTTCCCTAAGGTCTGAAGCCACAAAATGTTATGTTGCAACTTTCCCTAGCCAACGTAACTAGAAGAAAGACCTGCCTTCTAGGAAGCAATACAGAAAGAGAAACAAAGCCTTGAATGATCACTTAAGTGCTTGATCTGGTCAGCTCTGTGCGTTTAGTCCTCCTTAGTTCAAGTTATTAACCTAAATCACCAGTAGCGTCTGCATGGTATTAGCAAGCCTATATATTTTCTGTCAAGTGATGACACCATTAACCAGACCTTGGAGGATTTTTTTTTAAAAAAACCAGCGATGACTCCTAATTAATTAATTCAGGCTGGCCAATTGTATGTTACCCTGTGGAAGAATCTACTTTTAGCAGAAAACGCCATAACATTTCTCAAGACTCATCTCATCCAACTGACCTTTAGTTGGCTTCCATTTTGCCATGCCTGTCCCATTTCAAAATCTTCCTTTGTTCTCAAATGCAACATTGCACCAATATTAATCACATGAAGGCAGCCACAAACGTCATTTTCTTTAAAAATTGTAACTACCTTCTCGTTTCATCAGCATAGTGCTGCACACATCCCATCCATCCATTTGTGGACTCAGCTTCAAATTTCTTTAATACACAGCTTAGGAGAATACAGAACATAAATTGATGTTGTTCTGCCTGCAAATGGATGTTTCAGGTAGCTACATGAACTGTGGCATGGCATAAGCCACTCAGTGTCCTATGATCTGCATTGTCCTGATATTTGTCTGAGTATGATTTCCACCAAATCTCTCTCCACTTCTATTTGTGCCTTTGTACATGTCTGTGCCTTGAGGTGCTATTCCTCCATCTTGCTTGACTAACAGCCAACAGTATCATGTTGCATTACTGTACAAGCTAAGAAACTGAGCTATGAATCAGGAAGTACCTGGTTAAAACTGTTATGAACTTGATAGGCAATCTTAAGAAAAAAACTTCCTCAGTGTACAAATGTACATTGTTCAATTATCATTCCTGCATCGATACATCAGCAATGTACTTTATAGAATAAATTATGTACATTGCATGAATAGCTAGCATATGATGGAATAATAACCCAGCATCTAAAAGCAGAGAATGGAAACCAGTGCCAAATACATAAATAAGAAACAAAAAATGGATCAGAATGAAGCTAGAATGTGCCGACAGTATCGTGAATCAACATCTCAGAAGAGCTTCTGACGTCTGGCAGGGAGAAAGGCTGGAAACATTTTGGGGTCAGCTGTACTGGATCTGGACTCGACATCTGTTCCTCTTCTGTTGCAGGTACTTAGCATGGGCACAGGCCTGGTCACAGAAGTGAGCCTTTGACACAGGCCAAATGGCTGGAACCAAAGGGTTCTTGGCACTTGCTCTTAGCCCACAGTTTGTAGCCTATAGCCCTGAGTGACATAGGCCCATTAATAGATCAGCCCACAAATTGGTGGTGTGCTTTCCCCCCTTTGTTTCTCTGTCAAAACTATATTTTTTAATGTTTTTGTAAGCCATTTTGAGTCTTGGGGGGGGGGAGCAGGCTATAAATACCTAAACAAATAAGTGTGTGTGTGTGTGTATACCTGAGTGTGTGTTGGTGAAATAGTCTCAGCTTCTGGCTCATCTGCAGTAAGTCTGATTTATAAATGCCTGCTCCTAAGAGCTGCTTATACCCCTTAGTGTGGCTACAATATTATGTTAATGATTTAGGAAGACATAGAGGCAGAAGAGCTACTTCAGGATCCCAGAGGTACAAGATTTTGAGTACATCCATGATGATCTTTAAAGGACATACTAGGTTGCCTCTAGATGTACTGAATTTTCCAAGCAATGAAATGTACTGTCATTATACTAGTTATGGAGCTACAATGTAGTTAAAGACATATTAGCACTGCAATTGTTGGTTGTTTCTGTGAACAGGGAGTACACGTGATATCCCCTAGAATAACATTATCTCCTTTGGTGTATAAATGTGAAGAGTATGTTGTGAGAGAAGGGTGTGTGTGTCCATTTCTGAATACCTAAGCTGTTTCATCTCTGTCTGTCTGTCTGTCTGTCTGTCTGTCTGTCTATCTTGTAAGACCTGAAGTAAAAGATGGGAGTTACCACTTCAGCCATTTTCTTGTGAGTACTCAGTATCGGCTCATACTGGCTTAGTCTCACCCTTGATAAAGGGAGCAAGACTGTGATATGTCCCCCCCCCACTCCCCTGACCTTAATAGAAAGCAGAAAATATATTAAAAGAGCTGAGACTCAGGTTCTTCCCATTCTCCGATCACCTCAAATTCCTTTTATGATGTCTTAACTTGAGTAAAGAGCTCTTATACACTACTATCTTTATTAAGAAGGAAGGGAGGGGGGAAGAGAAGAGTTTTTATGTTGTGCCCTATGCAGCTGACACTGTCCTTTTTGGAAAGCCAATGACTTGTTAGTACCCCTAGCAGCAGTGTGAACAGATGCGTCCCTGACAGGCGATGGATGGTCAGGGTCCATCTGGCTAGTGCAGCCCGGACAGAAATGATATATACAGCTTCATCAGCGAATGACTGTCATCAATCCTGTGCCATGGATAGCGTAAATGACAGCTACACTGCAGCTGAGGCCCAGGTGTGAGACTGGGGAATGGGCTGATTTAAGAATGCTGGGTAATCAGGAATGTATAGTCTCCTGGACTTTAATTTGTATCTTTAACCTCCTATAAATATCTCTCCAGATAGTGTGGGAGCAGGTATGTGTTTTTTAAAGAGCCGGATCATGAAATTAGCTGCCGAATGACAGCCATTCTCTGCTCTCCTTTAGCTGCCGATTACCCCAGCTCCCAGTATACATTAGCAGATGCATGCTGAGCGTTGGCCACTGTAGTGTGGGCTCCACAATTTAATTATTACCTCATTGATTTTTCATGTATTTCAATTTTCTGTTCTTCAAGTCAGAGTGGCTCTTCTATTGGGGCAATGTTTGTTTTCTCTTTCCCCAGATTTCCTTGTGGAATTTATTTGGAGTCAAATATTTGTTTGGTTTTATTTCCCATTTTTTTTAACCCTTCAGGAATGCATCAGTGATTGCTGTCTGTCAGTTGCCGGGCAGTTAAATCCAGAGTTGTGGAAATGGGCTAGCGAATATTGCAATTGCTCACACTGAGCCAGAATCAAAATTATGTGTTGGCTACAGGAAATCGCTAACGAAAGGTAGCTGCTGCTGCTTCTTTCTTTTTTTTTCAAATTGTTCCTCTTTAGTATGCATTAAAGATCACACATAATTTGCATCTATTAGCATTTTATTATTCCACTGGCATGGGGAAAGGGAAAATGAAAACAATTATTGTATCCTCAGTGGGCATTTCTTTACTTAGAACTATTTTTACAATAAATCATTTTTGTCCTTTAATGGCATACAGTATATGGTTATGCCAGGAAACCATAAGATGGATATAGTGTAGCATTTTAAAAGCACGGGAAGCCAGACTTCATTTATGCACATTTTCATCTAACACTTCGAAAACTCTCAAGTCACAAATTTCCTAGGCCTGCCTTATCAATAGGCAGAACAGATCTCAAACCAAGGAACTGTATTAAAGGGTTGCAGGGACTGTTCCCTGGAAGGCCAGATACTGAAGCTGAAGCTCAAATACTTTGGCCACCAAATGAGAAGGGAGCACTCACTAGAGAAGACCCTGATGTTGGGAAAGACTAAAGGTAAAAGAAGAAGGTGACAGCAAAAGACGAGATGGTTAGACAATGTTATTGATGCAAGGAACATGAAGTTATGCAAACTCTGGAGGATGGTGGAAGACAGGAGGCCCTGGTGTGATGTGGGCCACGGAGACACAAAGAGTCAGACTCAACTGTGCGACTGAACAACAACAACATACCTGGAAGGGATTTGCTTCTCATGCTACATGAGGATGACAATCATACAAGGCTAGTAAGGTAAAGGTAAAGGTTCCCTTGCTCGAAAGCCAGTCGAATCCGACTCTAGGGTTGCGGTGCTCATCTCCATTTCAAAGCCGAAGAGCCAGCGCTGTCCGAAGACGTTTCCGTGGTCATGTGGCCGGCATGACTAAACACCACGGTGTACGGAACGCTGTTACCTTCCCACCGAAGTGGTCCCTATTTATCTACTTGCAATTTCTTGCTTTCGAACTGCTAGGTTGGCAGGAGCTGGAACTAGAGACAGGAGCTCACCCCATCATGCGGTACCCGGGTCTTGAACTGCTGAACCACTGACCTTCCACAGCCTGTAGTTCAGCGTCTTAACCACTTGAGCCACCGCAGCTCCTACAAGGCTAGTAAAACAGTCCAAATCAAAACTAAGAAAGAATCTTCCATGCCCAAATATTCCATTAGGTGGACTTATGTACCAGAACAAAACCAAGTGCTTTTGACTATTTTCCAGTATACACAGATATTTTTACAGCCTGATCTACAACTATTCATGGTGCCCATGCAAACTGGGGATCTGGTGTATTTTTAGCTCTCCCTTCCTCCAAGATGCTCAAGGGATGGCACACATCATTCTTTCTTTCCCATTTTATCCTCACAACAATCCTGTGAGGTAGGATGAAAGAAAGTAACCAGCTGAAGGTCACCCAGCCAGCTTCATGGGTTTGAAGCTGTATATTCCAGCTCCTGCTCTGATACTCTGAACAGTATGCCCCACAGGCCTTTTATGCTTACCCCAACTCACATTCAGAATGTATAGCAAAACTGGCATCAAAGTTCATAAGAACCACCTCCCAAGCAGGAAAGATTGGCACTCACAAATGAATGGCTTAAGCATGAACGGGCAGGCAGGCTAGTGAAAATAAGTGTGGACTAACAATTTATGTGGGCTTATTTCCGCAAAGCCAACTGCCACCCAAATTTCATCAAATTTATACATACAATACCTATTAGATGGCTATGCAGCTGCTGAAAGCAAATGCCATGACAAATTTACTCCAGTGGTCCTCCTCTCTAAATATATGCCACCGAGGTCTGGATTGGATGGATGTCCAAAAGAATGGGGGTTCAACAGCTTCAGGTAAGCTATCAAGAATGGCTTCTTCACATCCTGGTGATGTGCCCTTGATGAACATGTGGCACTGTCAAGTGCGTGGACGACTCCCAGATGACCTTCATGATGGAAAACAGAGGGGGGCATGTCTCTATGGTAAACAAACAGGGTATTTATGTATCTTTGGGTCCAAATCAGCACCTTAAATTGTTCCAGAAGGATAACACAAAGCTTGAGCAAACATAGTGAGATCATGCCTGTCAGCCTACCTGACCTGACTTCCTCCAGAATTATGCTGCAACCTGGACTGCACCAGCACTCAGCCATTCCATAACGTAACATGAAAGGAAAGAAAGTGCTCCTCTCCTTTGGCTTGACCAGGCCAACAACCACCCAGTGCTACAGCAGCAACCAGCTCATCTGCAAGAGAGGGATGAAGTGATTACAAGGCCACTTCTACTAGCCCACCCATTTATATTTTATATTTTTTATTAGACCCCCTAGTTTTTTCCTCTTAAAAAAAGAAAGGGATAGTACTTTATGACCCACATTTACCAGGAGACTGTTGCTGCAGTCTGTATAACTTATAGCTTCTGCCCAGTAACCCAAGATAGACCCAAGTAAAGCAATTACAGTAGTCTAGCCTTCAGGTTCCTAAGCTATGAATGAAAGAGACTAGAGCCAATCCGATTTAGGAAAAGAGCTCCTACCCAGTACTGCAACCAGAGTTATCCAACTGGAAGAAGTAATACATAGCACTGAATCCTAGTATTTGGGTACCCTTTGTCCCTTCTTCTAGTTATCAGTCATGGCTGTAAGGTGGATTCAATTGCCTTCACAGCCATCACACAGCGAAGTCCCCAAAGGAGTCAGAGGACATCCATGCCACCCTTGGAGTTTCTTTAATAAGGAACTAGAATTCTGTAGAATATACTCTATTCTGAAGTGCTATTCTGAGCACTTGAACATTGCAAGGCAAAATATGCAAAAATCATCCCCTCAACCAAGAAAGCAGGAGAAGAGACAATGGTTTGTAAGACGTGGGTAGTGAGGAATGACCTCCGTTCAGCTCATAATTCGAGCATAAATTGTGAGTGGAATCCTCCAGTGCTTGCTTTAAAACCATGCACTTGCTTTAAAACCATGCCTTCTTTCTCTTATGTTATCATTGTATGCTTTTTTGTTTTTCACGTTATTCGTTGCTAGCATTCCAAACACATTTCTTTATTTTACACTGTTATAATGCCATATTTTACACAACTGGTGCAATAGTGATTGTAACAGTAATATGTCTATCAAATTTTGGTAACAGGGTCAGGAACAAAAAAAAGGAGTGCAGTTTTATCTGACTGGGGAGAAGCAGAAACATCCAGACTGAAACAGTGGCTTGTGTCCTACAACATTCACTAGTGGAATGCAGCCTGTGGACTCTTCTGTTGTAGCCCACCGAGTCTTCCTCTGGCATTCCGTTCCTGGGGCTCAGTTGATCCTCATGAATAGTTTAGGAAGTAAAAAAGGTATCTGCAGTGTGAGTCGGCATCAGCAAAAAAACACCCTCCTCTGTGTTCCAACATCAGAAATGCCTTTATGCCACTGGAAGTAGTTGGTAGGATGCAAACTCATGAAATATGGTAACATCCCTATTTTCTATTTATTCCTCCAAGTGGTTCTAAATTGGATAGCAAATGCTTTACTAATGGACCTTCTCACAGTGGCATTTGGAAATGGTGGCCTCCGCGTGGGGAAAGACACTGCATTGCCTAGGCAACCATGCAACACTCTGTGTACATCACCAGGACTAGCGTGCTGATGAACAATGAATGCTGCTAACTCAGCTCAGTTGCAAAAGCAGCTCTAAAGAGCTCATTTTAAACTGCAAATGTATCACCAGTTTGAATGTATATAGAACCAAGTTAAAAATGGAGACCACAAATAGTTAAGTTTAAATTCTGATTACATCATTTATGATATGTGCAGGCTCACTAGAAATGGGACCCTTTGCTCCCACTAGAATCCCAATGTTCTTCCCATATCTACTGTTACCATTGCATCTTCAAAGAAAGACCAACAGAACTATCAAGTATTCCAAGTTCATCCAAGGTTTTTGCTTTTTATAAGAAATGGCTAGCACTCATAATTCCATAGCCAACAACAGTCCCAGATACACACATGATTATAATCTAGGTATTTCCCCAATGCATCACAATTATACAAACACCTGTGCTACTTAACTTTTTGCTGATTCACCAGGCAAATGTGGGGAGTGCTCAACAGCCCTTAGAATTTGTCATTTATTATCTGTGGTGGGTTAGTGTGTGATTGAACATTAACTTACAGTGTAAAACATGGAAGGACATCAGCTCAAGACCTCCAAGGACCAAAAAAAATTGTTTATTACACAATTACAGTGAAGCTACAACTTCTCTGTATTTCTATATCTGTTGAACAGTTTCAACAAGTGGAATACTGACCAATCAACATGCCTGTTAAAATTCAACTGGAGCAAAAGACAAAAACCCGGCAGAGGAATAAGGAAACGTTTCCATGGTAAAAGTGATTATGCAATAGAAAGAGGTCTTCAAAAATATAAAATCAGGTCAAAGAATAGGAAGGAGATCTGGAGAGAAGGGATGCTGGCTGAAAGATAATAGTTTCTGTTTGCGTGTGTAAAGTGCCATCAAGGTGAAGACAGTTTATGGCTATCTCATGGGGTTTTCAATGCAAAAGACAGAGGTGGTTAGCCATTGCTAGCCTCTGTATAAAAACCCTGGACTTTTTGGTGGTCTCCCATCCAGGTACTAACCAGGGCTGTGGAGCCTCCCTTCATCATACCTTTGACCAATCAAGACTTCTAAACAATCAAGACTCCTGACTTCTTACCTTCATTCCCAAAACACAAGACACCCAAATGCTTTCTCTATACTTTCCCTGACCCCTATTTCAAGAGATGACAGCATTAGCCCAATTAAAGCTCAGTTTCTGATTGTGAAGAGGTCCTATTTTGTTGTCTGGGCTGTATCCAGACTAAATTTGCTATTAATAGAAGGCACTTCCATAAGTGGAACAGAAGTTTCCTGCTTTCCCCCTCAAGCCCATTGATCTCCCAGTAATACTGCTCCTGGGGGATCAGGGATCTTCAGGGAATGGCATGCGTGTCAAATTGGGGGTCTGTGGCAGGAAGGGAGAATTACCAAAAATTACACCTCCTGTTAGCAGAAAATTTAGTCTGGATGCAACCCTCTGGCTATAGCTCACTTGTTCCACCAACTCCTGCTCCACATGCCCAAGATCATTGTCTAAAGTTCTTCTTGCATTCCACACATCAACCCCACCAAGACTCCCATCCTAGAACAAACCTCCCCATTCATGCAGGTCCAATGTCTGCCTGCAGTATCAGCTGCCTGGTCTCCTTCCACCTCCAGGAGAATTCTTCACTCAGAATAAGGTAGGTAAAGCAATCCTTCTTGCTACCCCCCTTTCTCCTCATCAGTACATCCATTGTAAAAGTATCTATGGTAAGTATGTTCTGATTATTTACCTCTGACTGTATAAATACATTTTGTTTCTGCTTAGCAAACCATCATTGATTATGCTACTATATTCCATGAGCTTTGACTTCTGTTTTAAAGATCCCCTCAAAAGTGTGTCTCTTCCTTCCTTTCCCTTACACCGGGTATTAAAACGTGTAGCTTTTTTAGAACAAGTGGTAGAAGAAAGGTTTCTCTAATTTGGATCTAAGTAAGAAGGAGGCATCCTTCACATTGACACATTTCTAGTAGAGGTGCATCATCCTTAGCACAGAAGTAACACTTTCCAGGTCCAGAGTAAGGATGTTCAAGAATGTTCCCTGTCTGAATCAGCATTTGCTCACATAATAACCAAGTGTGCAGGATCATTTGGCTACACATCCAGTCGCAAGCTTAAACTTCTCGCATATGAAAATTTTCATAATAATGCTTGCTTTGAACTGCAAACAAATCTTTGGTGATCAAATAGAGGGTCTCCTCAAAAAACAATGCTTTTCAGACAAAGAAAGTTCAAATGCCAATGGCATTTTCTGCAATGCTCTCAGAATCCTTGGAGCTACCAATACCACATGTAGAGTGGAGAAACAAACCACAGGGGACAACAATTGTCTCCATACTCTGATTGTTTGCTAGCCATTGAGAGAACAGGATGCTGGATGGGGTGCCTCTTTGGTTTGATCCAGCAGGCTACCATACACATCCCATACTCATCCGTCATGGAGATCCACAAAAGAAGGGAGCTGTCCAACAGACCAAAGAAGGGAGACCAAGCCCAGTGTTAGGTTCCAAGACAAGGTTGCTGAAACAGCAAGTAGCTGTCCAATCATCCAGCTAAAGGAAGGAACACGAAGCTTGACTAAGGCCCGATCTGCATCTAGCATTTGCTCCGCTGTTCTTACCAAACCCACACTGGAACAGAAATTGCCATCTGCATTGCACGCCACTTTCACTTTGATTGAGTGTTGCATTTTATGGCAGTGTCCAGACTGCAAGCTGCTTTCACTTCGTTTGATCTCTGGTTTAATGGTGGCTGTCTGCATAGATTTATGGCTGTTTTATGGCCATTTGGGGGTGACTCTGCAGTCAGTACAGTATTGGCCCGAGATAGTTGAATGTGGTTTTGAACTGCATCTTTTTCTGTTCCAGTGTGGGTTTGGTAAAAATGCTAAATGCAGATTGGCCCAAAATATGAGTTGTACCAGCACTGACCAAAGCCACTGACAGCTCTTACAGCAAACCCTACAACCCATCTGGTGTGCACCGGTATGGGGTCCACTCCTATAAATGCATAAGTCACAGGCTTTTCAAGATTCAAGCCACAAGCAAGTGTTCCACCATGTATTCTCTCCTAGCTTGCTACTATCTTAGTTCTTGGATCACAGAACTTACCTTTGGGGGAGTCCAGGACTTGCAGGGCAAATCCAGACATGGGGCAATGAGCATGCAACTAGAGCCCCGAGGCCTAGAGCAGAACATCCTCAATGGCATTCCCATGATGGTGCTGTGAGTCATTCTGTCTCCAGCAGGTATTCAGACTTGCATGGGGGTTCTCTCTCTTTGAGGATGCCCCATCCAGTTCCAACTGTGGGAATTGGCAGGTGCTGAAATTATATGCTTAAGCCCTTCCTCTTACCTATAACACCTGTCCTAATGACAAGCATTCTTCCAGTCTAAAATATTCTATTCTATAAACACAGAGCAGGCTGCCTTATTATATCCATATTGCTTTAGCCCACACATAAAACAGAATAACATCTATGTCACTACATATAAACAAGTCATGAAAAAAGCTAGCAAGGGTAAAGAAATTTCTTGTTCTCATTCAGGGCCTGTGACATTTGCTGGACTAGCTAAGAATACATGGGATGTTTTTCAGTATTGTGCATCATTATTGTGGAAGTCATTGTTTCCCTCATTAGTGCTCTAGATCTGTACATTACTTGCATTGCCGGTCATGACCTTAATGCTGACAGTCCATCCTTAACTCACCCTTTGGTGCCTAGGCATTGCAGCAAATTTGCTATAGTACGTGACATCTCACACTTGAATATTCGGCAGCATTTGAAGGCAAGGATTGCATTCAAATGCATTTACTGATCAACACAGTGACTAACAAGAGGCCTATTAGGGCTACAGAGAGGGAGTGAAAATCTGTTACACTCCCCCCCCACACACACACACTATGTAAACACGCTGCATGTTTTGTATAATATTTATACTACAGCTATTTTGGAAGGTTTTAATCCAATTTGTATGATTGTGTAAGTTTCCTGCTCACACACAAATACACATATAGAGTTATTAAAATGTGTTGTGTGTTTTTGCATGTTAGAGGCAGAATTTTTTTCATGTAAATCTGTGATTTTATAAAAAAAAAATGGTGAAGATGAATGAATGAAGAGAGACTTGAAGCACAATGTTCCTAGTTTGCTAGCTGGAGCCAGAAGCACCACTCCAAAATACCTTACAATTTGTCTCTTAGAAGTGTGATTTTTAAAAGATGCCAATGGTTTGCAGCAACAAGTAGGAGCCCCTGCGGAAACCTGAAACATGAATCGTCATGAACACACTGTTAATGGAGCAGACAGGATAGACAGCAAACTGATGGAGAAGTGTGAACAAGAGGACTGAGAATATGGACCCCCCTGTCTGAAAATGCCTACCTCATTGCAAGCTGAGACCAGACCCTTTCCAAATCAGATCCAGCTCACAGTGAGGTTCATTCCTAACTCCATGGCTAGTCAGACCTCCCTGCCAGACCTCCCCTCTTTTTACAGGCAACTCTCCTACACCTTTTATAACAAGGAGAGGGGGGCAACAAGGGATGTGGAATGACAAAAGAGGCTTTTCTGACCTTTACTTAACTTGAAATTACACTCCTGAACATGCTCAAGAATGACATTTCCTACAAGGAAATGTGAGAGTTGTGGTTTCCTCTGCCTTGGAGACAGGGGATACTATAACTGTGCATTACACTACAGGAAGTACAGCAGGGGAAATATAAGAATTAACATTCAGTATAGGAGACACAGGTTGCACGCTCAAGATAGGGTTGCCAGTACTGCCCAGGAAAATGCTGGGAGATTTTGAGGGCAGTGCTTGGAGAGGGTAGAATATGGGGAGTAGAAAAATTGTTTCTAGGTAATGCTCTAGGAATTTCCCCTTATCTCTGCGTAGAGACCATAGATACACAGGGAAATTCCTACAGAGTCACTATGGAGGCCATTTCTAGCCTTTCCCCCCAGTTTCTCAGGGACAGGGGATTGGAACCAAGGGCAGGGATTTGCCTGCTGCAGCCAGGCAAACAGTAAGCCTAGCTCAGGAGGCTCGTTTCCCCTTAAGGAGAGACCCAGAAATGGCTTCTGTTGTCCATAGCAAGTCAGTTCTGCCACTGGTGCCCCGCCTCTCTCAAAGGTATTTTTTGATGATTGAGAAGGAAGAGGGTGACTAGTGGGAAGGTCACATGCTTAATCCACTTATTTTATCTCTATATCTATTCCAACTCTTCTCATGAGCATTCAAAAAATTGAATGCTATCATGGTATAGGGTTGTACTTTTAATGTCTGCAGAGAAAGTAGGCCATTTTCATTGCATTGTTTATTGTATGCATTATATTGTTTTGATGAATTGTTTTCTAATGTTTAAATGTGTTTTATTCCATGTATATTATACTGTTATTTGTGTTGTTCTCTAATTTATTAATCCCATTTTAATGCATCATTTGTACATATTAAGGTGTTTTTATAAAACCTTTAAAATGGTGTAATCTGCCCTGAGTCACAGTGAGAAAGGAAGACTACAAATGAAATAAATAAATAACAAGTGGGAACCCACAAGGACTTGCGGGAGGCATCTCATTTTCCCGTCCTCCACTATTTCCTCTTTCTAGTTTCTGAAAGCCCCATAGCCTCTCCCCTTTCCCTCCTTATCTCCTTCTAGGGTTGCCAGCCACCACGTAGGACCTGGAAATATTCCATAAGCACAACAGATCTCCCAACTACAGAGATCAGTTCCCCCATTATGGCTGACAGCTCCCGGTTGGGAAATTCCTAGAGATTTGGGGATGGAGCTTTGGGAGGGTGAGGTTTGGAGAGGGAAGCAACTTCAGCAGAGTACAATGCCACAGAATCCACCCTGCAAAGCAGTATTTTCTCTGGGGGATTGATCGTTGTCACCTGGACAGCAGTTGTAATTCTGGGTAATCTCCAGCCCCCACCTGGAAGATGCAAAGCAAGGAGAGAGATCACGAGATGGAAGTTGAAAGGGAGCAGAACAACCATGATATATTATGCCAAAAATTCTTCATAGACTTGTAAGTTCTTTTCCAATATCCAATTTACTTGGAGCAATTCAAACACATCAACACCACAATGGACCATGCATATCGCATCTTGTTTCGTATACACACTTTATCAGAGTGGGTAGCCTTGAAATTCTTATGTAATTTTAATCCATTTGGCAAACACTATAGTCATTCCTCACGGTAACATTGTGGGCTGCATGCTTGGCTCGCAAAAAGACCCTTTAAAGGATCTTTTTGCAAGCTACGCGTGTGGCTCATGACTGCCCCTGTCCCTCCTTCCCACTAGATTTCAAGGGCCCTCTAGCTGGTCAGTGAGCCACATGATCCCCGCCGATCAGCTGAAGCCCTTTAAATTGGGCAGGAGGGGAGGGAGAGTGGGGGCCAGCAAATGGTTGCTCTTAGGGGGCGGGGCATGGGGGCAGGGCTTCCCCCATAAGCCAGCTGGCCAGGATGGACTGAAGCCCCCAGAAGCAAGGGAAACCCCATCTGGACCTGGGGGCTGGCAACCCTTACCGAGGCGCCTTTTCAGGTTTGTAGAAGGGTCTGTGTTGCCTGTTCACAGCTCCAGTCACCCAATTTAAGTATTCAAAGGTCTGCAGACTTCAGTACTACAATATAAGATAAAATTTTAATACTAGCATGGAAAGATTGTTTTAAAACAATGGAAGTCAATGGGAGTTCAGCCATGAGTAAGAGAGTATGATGGTGGGGTCCTGATGGTACACCTTAGAATTCAGAACTGAGCATAGCAGAAAATTTTGGTGCAGCCTGGACCCAAACCCTGACCTGCCTCATGGAAAAATGGGTCATCTAGTTAAACCTGAGGAATGCTGTGTCTGTACTGTTGGTTTTGTTTCCTGTGGACTGGGACTAGTGAGGAGTAACCTCCCCTCAGCTCAGTTCAGAATCAGATCAGCAGCTTCAAAAATCACACAAAACTCTAGGAAAATAGGGTTTAAATAGGTTTTAAAGAGAGTCCCTGAACTTCTTGGGAAAATTGTGTTCAAGCTGTAATGCAGCTGAGCATTCTGTGCAGATTCGTATTCCAAACTAGTTCATTAGGATTTTTCGTCCTAACCATTAACTGGAACAGGGCTGGAACACTGGTTGTCTTTCTCTTATGCAGAAACTAAGTGAAGCATCAGTGCAGGCTTTGTGAAGGGGAGGTATCCCATCTCCAACCTTCCTCCAACTTAAGTGTGTCTTTCAATACAAGAGCCTCTTAAATTGAAGGAAGTCTTCAATGGAGTGGTAGGATACAGAGCTATGTCTTTGTCAAGGTCGTTAATGAGGATCTGCTGATTCTCAGGAAGAAAATTTTAGGCGCTCCAGTGGCCTGAAGCATGAGGGACAAGCAGGGAAGTCCCAACTCATCAGCTCCACTCCCACTTGGTGGCTCTTGTGGGACACTAAACCACTATATTGTAGGTTGGGCCTGGCAAGTCACACAATAACTTATTGACTGATTGACTGAATGACTGATTGATTGATTGTAGTGTGTATTACATACATGTTTCCCAGCCACAAGAGCACATTCTAATTCCATGCCCATCTCATGCTAACAAAATAGGTGGTCTGCATTTCAAATGGAGCACTAGCTAATCCACCATTTGGGCATCCCAACCTTTTACTGAGAAACAACCTTGCCAAGACAGTTTTTCAAGAATGTATTCAGATTTACAGCTGAGCCAGGAGAGAGGGGAACCCTGAAGAAATTAACTAACAAAATTAATTTGCTCAGCATCTTGGAACGTGAACACAAACTCCAAAGGAATAAGCAATACAGTCTTTTAATTTCATCTGGCATTATATCTCACTCTCTGTGTATGTGTGTGTGTGTAAGTAAATTCTTAAATCTCAAATCGCACATGAGCTAAAACTGAAAAAACACCCTGTACTTTGTATATCATTTGATATGTGATGGTATGGTAGGAAATCCTAACATTCCTGAAATCTGGCCAGATTCAGAACAATCAGATAACAACTTTTAGGTTATGATGAGATATTACAGTACACAACTCTCTTGCTTTCAGTGATTTGTCCTGGCCCCTTGCACATTAAGCTAACAGTCTTCATAACAGGTCCATAATGATTGGGATTTGGTGGAAATAAAATGAACGCCATCAGAAATATTGCTTTATTTCTGCCGGGGGGCAAATCTGGTCCAACAAGCCTGTACACTTGATAGCGACTGTTTCATAAACAAGTAATGCAAAATAAATCTTTTGCAAGGCCTTGTCCCCTCCCCCTCTCTGCAGCACCCCTCTGAAGCCCACAAACAAGGGAAAATATGTAATTTATAAAATAAATAAATTTAAAAGATGGTTCCTAGGCTAACTTAGCTGCTCACTTACAGTGCAGGGAGAATTTTTTATGATCAAGTTATAAATCCCTAAAAGGGGGGTGGGTTGTAAAGGGAACTCTTATATACCTTTATCTAAAATGACACAGCTGGGGGCTGCTATAATAATCCTTCTGCTTTCATGTGGCCATCTGGAGGCCTATTAAAAGTAGTCTGTAAAACAGACTCCCCAAGCGCATCCGAGTTTGCCAGTTTCCATGAAGTCACCCAAATAAGGGAGTTTGTCCTTCTTTAGGGTGAAAGTGGCCCTCCACAGAGGGAGGAACCGTTGACCTCTAACCTGTGAAGACGTTGTGTATGGGTTGATTTTGATACATATGTTGTAATTGTACAGAAACCCACAGCTGGGTCTGTTCTGCACTTCTGGGGTTGTGTGATGAGACAGCAAGAGGTTAGGGGATGAGGGGTTGGAGAACACTGTAGCTTTAATGAAGCAGCATGTTTCAACAAGATAATATCCCTTTTTTGGTTTGTGAGCAAAGCAACGGTGAAATATTGGAACAATATTGCAAGCTTCAATGGTTTGGTTGCTCAAAATATCATTACAGAATTTGCTATCCTTTTTTTTTATTTTGCACTTCAACTGTTAAGTAAAAATTAAGGGGGACAAAAAAATCTATATTAAAGAGAGATGGCATACAAATAAGGTCTTTTCACTTGCTATCTGCGTAAAGCCTCCCTGGCAAAAAAAATAAAAAGAATTTGCTTGTGAAACACACAACAGCGAGTCAAACGGACATCGCGTGTCCACAGCAGAATCCTTCTGGAAGATTTTCATTAAGCGTCTCGCTCCACAAATGCAGTCTGCAACCTATTAAACCTGATATATCAAAAACAAAAATTAAGTCGCTATCTCAAACTGCAACGGAACTCAGATCTAGAGGACCAAAGAAGACACATTAATTGCTTTACTGCTTCACTGCAAAGCCACTCTTAAAAACATAATTCCTTAATGAAGTCCGTTAATTTGTTCATGGCAGTACACAATCTGTTCAAAATGACACAGAATTGCACTCTGTTTTCTAACCCCTGCAGTTTCTTCTGTTAGTCACTCTGTCTTGTGTTGTTATCCCATGGATAGTAATTATTTTATAGTGGCTGTAATTAGGAGAGAATTAGGCTTGGTAAACAAAACCTGCCTTCTCCTGTTAATAGCTAAGGATAATAAATTTGGCACTGACATCCACTATATTTGGACAAGACTTGGCCTACTTCCAGTTTTCCCAATAAGAACTTTATTATATAATTATGCCTTGGAGGGTCTCATATTACAAGGTAATTTTTTGTAAAGACACATATTGCATGGCTCCGAGCCAGAAAATGATATACTGTAATATATGTCTCCAATAAATGTTTTAAACAAAAAATTTCTCTAAGCAATATTCTTCCAGGCTCTGAAACTGCACACTGTTATTCAGCATATATTATTTACTGGGTTTTTCATAATGAAAATGATTTTCTTTTGCTCATCCTGTTCAACAGTATATAGCAAATGTCTTTTAAAAAGTTTAGGATTATTTATTCACAGTAGCATTTGAGATCTACTAATAACAATGCAGATTAAAAATAACTGTGCTAGGTCTTACCAACATGGCATTGTCCGTGCGGTTCTTCCTGTGTGTTGTTTTACCAAGGACCCTACCAGAATTTGCGAAGAAGAGGCAGAGGGTACCGATGGTAGTTTGCTCTCCAAAACAAACCAGTCTGCCTGCCCAGGGCATGTAGCCACCAGCATACCCATCTTTGGTTCTGCCTCCAAGGCTTACCTTCTCTTGCAGGTACACCCAGGTCTTCCCAGAGTGAATGAAGGAAATCATATATATATATATATATAAAATTCCCAAGCAGCTGGATGTGGATTGAAAGCAGATATGTACAATTCACTGAGAGGAAGGGAGACAATGATTTAACTGGCAGACTCCCTGACAACAGTAACTACAGAGGGAAGAACAAAATGGGAGAGGCTCAAAACTCATTCTACTGTCAAATGGGAACTGAGAAACTTCTAAGAAGCTGGGAGAAGTAGTGGCTGATGTTGGGGAAGATAATCATGAGAGTACAGAAGGAAAAAGGCCCTTTAGGCTCAAGCACTTACAAAACTGGGTGACTCATCCATCTACCAATGGATCTTCATGGCCTGCCTGTGGATTGAGCCTTTCTAGAAAGACCTGGAGGATCATAAAGAGGGAACTTTATATTTGCTGACAACTCATCTCCATAATCTCCCAAAACTATAATAAGAGGCTGTACATGCTTTGGTAACATTAAGAGACACCACAGTGGCTGATTTGTGTTCCACACTGAAAATTCTTTATGTTCCTGATGGACTTTAATTTAATTTGTTCTGAATGGCAGGCTGGGCAAATCCACATACCTTTACTTAATATTAACCCTCTGATTACAACTTCTCCTATAAAACAACAGAACAGTATTGGTGATCAAGCAGTATGAACCTAAGCCTTAATTAGCACCCATTTTAAGTTAATCAGGCTGATACAACTTTGTTTTACCTCATGGTCTGATCCAATTCTATAGGCCAAGGCCTTTTCATAAGAATGAATGAGGAGGTCCATGTAGTCTAGCATCCTGTTTCATACAGTAGTGAATAATTTGTTCTGGAGGGCCAACAAACAGGGCACGGAGCCCAAGGCCTCTTTGTGATGTTGCCTCCTACGACTGATATTCAGAGGTTCATTATGGACTTCAGTCATCATGGCTAGTAGCTTATCCTCTGTGAATTTGTACAATCCCCTTTTAATGCCATTTATACTCATGGTTATCATTATGTCCACCGACAGTTGATATGTATGACACGTAGGCAAGTTCTCAACGAAAGTGATTCAGCTTTAATAGTGATTCAGCAACTCAGAACAACTCAGAACAGACAACGAAACATAGAGCAACAGGCTCTTATTTAAACTGTGCGGGCTAGCATAGCATGCCCATAGTCAGATTAGCAACCAGTCATAATTCAGAGATAACATCCAATCCCTTTGCTTCCCTCCAGCACAATCCTTGTCCCCTGATTGGCCTGCTACACAGAGTAGCCAATCGGGCATTGCCATTTAGAATACCAGTCTGTTAATGGGGATGCAATCCAAGCTCAGGACATAACAACAGTGAATTCCATATTTTAATTACTTTGTGAGTATAGTAGTGCTTCTTTTTGTCTGTTCTGAATCTACTGCCCATCAGTTTCATTCAGTAACTCAAGTTCCACTGCTATGGGCAAGAGGAAGAAGGTCTTTCCATCCATGTACACCATCCCGTGCATCATATAACAAATTCTGAACATGCCACAAAATTTGGATTAAAAAACACACTCAATGGGGCCATTTACAGAGAAGGATCCCCTCCCCATGAACCTGGGGGAATCCCTAGGTTTGCAGAAAAATCTGAAAGTGAAAATAAGTAAGGGGATTTTTTTTAAAGCCCCCAACCTTCATCTCCTTGCTATATCCTGAGATCTAGGCAGACATTTTAAGGAAGGAAAAGATGGCAGAAAGCCAAGTGAGGCACTGCTGTAGGGCAGCTAAAGATTCAAGGCAGGCGGGGTAGGTGGCAACAGCAGCAGCAGTGAAGCTGAGAGAAGCACTGCCAGTGCTGGGCAGATAGGTGAGCAGTGTAGATAGGCAGTGGCAAAAATCAGTAGGGTAGTGGTGGGGAAGGCAAGAGAAGTGCCATTACCACCAGATTTGTGAGCAAGTTAGGCAAGCAGTTGGGGCTGGCATCACAAATGACCAAGGTGGCAGAGGTTAAGCATAGCAGTGCCACTGGGTGGGCAAGCAGATGCAGTACAAGGAGGTAGCAGTACAAGCAAACAAACAGGACAGCAGTAGAGGCAGCAGGAAGGATGAGAGGTGTCTCCATCAGGTGAACAAGGCAGGCAGAGGTAACAAGGAAGGTAGAATTTCCATTCTCCCATGAGTTCCTCCCAGGTCCCAACTTGTAAATTTATAATCCCCTATCATGCCCTCCCCCCAATCATCTTTTTTCCAAATTTGAGAGCCCCAGATTCTTCAGCTTCTCTTCACAGGAAAGGCACTCCAGTCTTATTGGCTGCCTTCTGGTATTTTTGGCCACTGTGTGACACAGTGTGGGACTAGATGGGCCATTGGCCTGATCCAATATTGGCTTCTCTTATGTTCTTATGTTCTTCTGCACTTTTGCCAGCTCTGCAATATCTGTTTCGAGATACTGTACACAGTATTCTGAGGTACTGAGATACTGCACACAGTATTCCAAATGGGGCTGCACCATAGGTCTATATGAGGACATTACAATATTTGCTATTTCATTGTCAGTCCTTATCAGCATACAGCTTGCTTCTTTCCACCACTGCCACACGGTGAGTCAATATTTTCATTGAGCTATCCATTACAATCCCAAGATATCTTTCCCTCTTAGTCTTGGCTGGTTCAAATGTCAGAAACACAGAGCTGAGGTATGGGGGTCGTTCCAATGTGAATCACCTCGCACTTACCAACCTTGAACTACTAGCTGTGATGACCAAAGTGTTCCTTCACATCCAGGGGCAGTAAGCCTCTGAAATCCAGTGCTAGGAGACAACGTCAGGAGAACCGGGGTGGTGGGGGGGAGGCATTTGGAGCTGCAGCAGAAATGGAGAGACAAGGAAACTGCACTCGGCTGACAGAAATCCCTTCTATCAACAGAGATTTCCCATGGAATCCAAACCAAAGTCTTCTGCGTAGATACTCTAAGGCTCCAGGGTTTGGTCCATAAATCACCACTCAGAATGCGAGCCTGAGCACTGCAAACCTCAGTAAATGGTACCCGTCATCCCCATTAATATTAGGGCAAAATATGTACATTAGTTTTATTTCAACAAGCTTTTCAGGATATTTTGTGATTCAATTACTACTTGTGACGATTCTGTTGACTGCTGACATTTTAGCATCCTGGTTGCTCTAATGCATCAAATAAGCAGCATTTAGCATAGAAATAAGGCAAGGTGGTTTTTTTCCCCTTTTTAAAAAATGCTAACTATAGTGACACACACAGGCTGTGGTCACACACACTAAATATTCCATTTTGAATTCACTTTCAGTGCACTGTCCAACTGGATTTTACATAAAATCCAGTTGGAAAGTGCACTGAAAGTGGATTCAAAATGTGTGTGACCTAAAATCCAGTTAGAAAGTGCACTGAAAGGGGATTGAAAGTGGATTATTTGATCTGTGTGAACGCAGCCACAGAGATGCAAACCAGAGACAGGAATCTCCTTAGCCACATCTCCACTGAAAAGAAGGCCAGAAAGTCACAAGATGGCCAGATGTCAAGTCGTCCTCCTGACTCCAAGGAGAGAACTGTGCCCTTCCACCCAGGGGATTGCTTCCAAGGAGGATGTATTGTAGCCAGGTGCAGACATTCATCTGCAAGTACGAATGAACACATGGTAGAGAGGAACCAGGGTAACCTTTAGTACCTTTGCCTCCAGTTCCATGCATTCAGGTTCCTGTTGCACAGAGGATGATGCACACTCACCCTGCCAAGGGTCTGCAGGTTTGCTATGAGCAATCTGGACTCTCTCTACAGATTTCAAAGACAGAGGCTGAGTACAGACTGGCAGTTTGCTCTGGTAGCCAGTTGTAGCAAAAAAGCCCTGGAATAAACTATACTGGGTTTTCCCGTTCACAAAGCGGGGGCCGCTGCCGGAAGATACGGGACGAAGGCACGCGAGAGCATTCAGACTGCCGCGCCGGAGGCATGCTATATTCGCCGTTTCCCCATTAATTCGACTGTGGGTGTATGGGTGTATGTGTGCATGAGCACCTATGCGCTCATGCGCATAAGCACATTTTGCCAATTGGGGGAGGACCCCACAGCACCGGCACCGCATTGGGCAGTGGAGTGGAGCACAGCCAATCACACCGCTGCTGCCTTCTGCCCAACGCGGGTTGCTCCCGGCTTTTCAGCTCCGCATTCAGACTCCCCGGAAGCGGAGAAACGCGCGACACACGCGGGCTTTTGGATTTGCGACGGGTTTTATCAGCATGGGTTGGCTATGGGTGGGGGATGCCAGGCAGATGTGCCTGTGTGAATGCCCCATTTACTCCGGGAGTGAATCGTCGTTGGCCCGGGTCCCCACCGGAGCAAACTGCCAGAGTGTATGCATGTTCAGATGAATGTGTGGAATCTGAGGATGGCGGTGGCAGGCAGGTGCTCTCTAATCGTCTTCTCCATGTGTGCAAATGTATTCATCAGTGAGCATCTGCACAGAGTGAGAGACAAATACAAATGTATTACTTTTCCCTGATACTGTTTGCTCATAAATTCTTAACATACAATATAACTGCAGTTTTAGAATGCCTTTTATTTTCCAGTTAAAGCAGGGCTTTTGTTGACATATATTAAAGAGAGCCGGCCACTTTATTTTCTGTTTACTGCATGAATTAAGAACACCCTTTTGTTCCACTTGCAGTCCACACAGTACAATGCACCATTCCCTCCCCCACAACCTGTTTTTTGTTTTATAATGTACCTTTTATGTAAAATAAAACTTAAGAACCGCTCACATTCTTTTCACACCCTAAGCTAAACAGAAAGGAATTCCCCTTCACACGAAGGAGAGATTTGTGAAAGAGAAATGCAATCCCACGCAGAGTTACTTTCAGTCTAAATCAGTGGATTTCAATGAATTTAGATCGGAGTAATTTGGCCTAGGATTGCACCATAAGCGGCTCAGAACCACAGAACCCCAGTTATGAGAAAGGGACATACAAAAGGAAGCAAGGAGAGATTAAATTCTCAAGTACCATAGAAAACGTAAACAGAATACAAATGCAAAAAATATGATAGAATGTCCTGGCATTGTTACCCATGTTATTGTACATAAAAAATGTATTGTCCACGTTAGCATCACATGAGGAAAATGGTCCCAGTGAGCTTCCTCACATATGTACATAGACGTAAAGGTATTCTCTTTCTTACAATTAAAGGTTAAAATGCTGAGACAGCTGAGATTCCAAGAGTTATGCTGGGGAAGCTCAAGAGCTTGTGCCCATCCAATAATAATTTGTGTCTTTTCCTGCTTAAACTGTAGGCCTCGCATGTCATTTCAAAAGCTGTTTTTGAAACTTCCTCATTTTCAAAATTATTTACGTACTTTATTTATAGTCCACTTTTCTCACTGGGACTCAAGGCGGATTACCAAGTGTAATTCAGTGTAATCAGCAGGACAGGGCATTTAATAAGCAATGTAATAGGACAAGGATAAAACACAAAGTATTAGACATGATGTGCTAAACAATCCAGCAATCACAACATGGGAGGGGCGTGACTTTTAATGCCGAATTCTTCAGTTGATTCTGTCAGCAGTTTTCCTTTCAAATTTTAAAATGCAATCAGGAAATTATGTCTACAGCATTCCAAGGATGTAGGGACCACTAGAGAAACCTGCACTTTTGAGCTGAATTTTTGAGTAGTCATGAAATTTGGTTACAGCTTTATTGTTAGATGAAGCTGATTACTGAGATCCTTACCAGACTGTCGGAGGTGCAGGGAAATTTATTTATCTATTCAATTTATACCCTGCCATCCCCACCAAAGCAGAAATGTGTGTATGTGTGTGTGTAAGGTGCCATCAATTTATGGCAATCCCTGTAGGGTTTTAAGGCAAGAGATCAACAGAGACGACTCGCCATTGCCTGCCTCTATGTAGCAACCCTGGACTTCCTTGGTGGTCTTCAAATACTAACCAAGACTGACCCTACTTAGCTTTCAAGATCTGACAAGACCAGACTAGCCAAGCTAGGGCACAAATATATATTCTGTTACTGCTTTGCTCTCTTGTGAATACCTATACTTCAGTTTATGATATGGAATGTTGTTCGTTTTGCACATGTTTTTATACACTGGAGTTATGCCATTTATACATCATTTATTAATCATCACTCTGAGTGTAAAAATAGCTTCTTCAAGAATACAAAAGCCTTTCCTGTCCAAGACCTAGATACAAACTTCTAGGTGTAATATAGTTAAACATCCCCCACGTAAAGGGTTAATTTTTAAGATAGTAACATCTCTGAAGCCCAAGGAAAAGGAGCTGCATGACCCAACAACTTGGTTAGCCAAGATTCAGGGAGCTTCTCCACACAACAAAAATCAAAGATTTCAGGTGGACCCGAGTATTCTATTCACTACCAGTGAAGTCCTCTTGAGTGTCCCATTGATGAAAAACACCTCTTCTTCCAAGCCAAACCTCTATGCACCAGGAATTCTCCTGACACTGGGGAAGATTCCAACATCAGAGGAACAGAATTTATGGAGTTCAACTAATTACATTTATTTTCTTTCTCTGCCTTTAACTTTGTTTCTGTAACATTTCTGTTTCTGGTAACACATTTGAGGCACAAAAAGGACCACTCTCAGAAGTCTCAGCATTAAATTAATCTACATGTGCAAAAAAACCCACATCCAAGATAAAGGAAGAATGTAAATAAATAAATACCAGTAAGTCTTGATTAAGATTTGGTGTGGCCACCACAGGGCAGAAAAATTGGATTCCTGGGCAACTTACAGACTTTTCTTTAGTTACCCCTACCTTATAAACAGATCTGTATATGAGCATGAAGATGAACACAAGTCAATTTTTTGCAAATAATTTCAAGTGAGATTTCATGAAGCACAAGAAGAAATGGTCATACAGAACAACTCAAGTGACAACTTCAAGAAATATTCCAAGACTTCAGAGAGACTTCCGGCGCTATCATTTGCTTCTTTGTATTCTATTCTTCTTTCCCCCATCTTTTTTCCCTCTCAACACCACCTTTTCCTCCTTGGCTTTTGTGCACTCTCTTCACCCCAAAATCAGCAATGGCATATCTACAGAGCTCTGAATTGGCAATTCAGTTGACTTGACTCCCATGAGAGGCACACACAAGAAATGCCTCTTTTCTGCTTACCTTCTCCATCTTTATGTCAGGGTAAGTGCCAGACAGAAGCATGCCTTCCTTCTCAAAAGCACATTGTTTGTAAGTACATTCCATCTTGAAGTGGCAATTATAAACTCATATTCATTCTCAAAAGTAAAACGGAATGATAGGCTGAGAGAAGAAAAAGAGAAAAACATGCCAGGGCTGTATTGTCTCCCAGAAGGTGCGAAATACTCTGAAGTACTATGCTTTGTGTTACCTTAAAAACACACGGGTCGGGCATAATACCAGACTGACTCAGCACTGGAGTGCTGGATTAAGTCCTAATTTTTCCTCCAAGGTCTAATATTATTAGAACATGTCTGGGAACATACTGAAAAAGAGAAGGGTTTCACATTTTTTCCTCTCCCCCTAGGCTTAGGCTGGTACTAAAGACTCTGGTTCCACTTCCGTATTGATGCAACTCACTTGAATTATACAAAGAATTAATTTGGCCATATTACCTACTCCTCAGGGTTTGTGAGGAGGAAAAATCCCCTAGAGGTATTGACTTGGTTTATCATCATCATTAGACTGTAGAAATGCTTTATTAGGTCATCTAATCCATTTTTTTTCTAAAGAGCTAATGTAGGTTCGGCCCCTAACAATATAATCTACGCTGCTTTGTCTAGACTGTTCTTTTTATGGCTTAATATAATGATGCTAACACCACTTTTCTTGGCAAACTATTCCACATGCTATTAGGAGTTTGTTTTTCCCCTGTTGTTCAGCTCAAATTATTTTATAGTTAATTTAAATCTCATTACTTTCACCTTGGCACAAATACTGTAGGATGTTTTCACAAAGCCAGCCTGAGTAATTTTATTTGATCATGATGTCTCTGAAATCCTTCAGACTTGCCTAACAGAGCCTCCACTCCTTGACTCACACACTGAATTACAGACTGCTTACTCTGACATTGTAAGGAAACTGAATTAGCTACAAAGAGGGCCGATAACTGCTTGCGGTTTCCCAGTATTAGATTTGTTCTACTTGCAACTTAGAGAATGTCACTTCCCTGTTACGTTCCTCTGTGAAGATGGAGAAGATGCAATGGAGTCCTGCTCACTACACCACCAACAGAGGGGCAGAGGATGAAGATGCCTGGGGAGAGCCAGTGGGAGAGGAGCTCTGCAGAATCTCCAACTTTAGACACATTTAGAGTATAGTGATGGACCCCACAGGGAATCATTTATCTAAAGAAAGCCTGTCCTACAACAAGAAAGCCAAGAAGGCAAAGTCTGCTGGATGGCATGGGAAAAGAGAAACAACTCTGTATCACATTTACCCATCATCTAGGGCTGCCAGCTCCAGATTGGGAAATACCTGGAGATTTGGGGGGTGGAGGTTGGGGAGGGTGGGGTTTGAGGAAAGGAGGGACTTAACATAATACTATTGAGTCCACCCTCTAAAACAGCCATTTTCTTCAGGGGAACTGATCTTGATCATCTGGAGATCAACTGTAATAGCTGGAGGTCTCCAGGTGCCACCTGGAGGTTGGCAACCCTACCATCATCCCTCTTTTCACAGCAGTGTACTGTCCAGGTGACAATATCAAAAGAGATATAATTTAAGTAAGCAAAGCTCAGCTCTGATGGACTCATTAACTGGATTCACCCTATGGTCTAGCAATTGGATATATTAATGTAACCTCCTTTGATGCTTTCTTAAGCAGAAAGAAGAAGGGAGAAAAGGCTCTGGTACAGAAAAAGAGGAGAATGCACCAGAATTTATTCATTAGGCCCCAGCACGCTTTGAGTCAAGAAACCGTTTCTCCGGGGCAACTGAAAACTGGTTATAAAAAGAAATGGGTAAAACAGTCTTATACAACTTGAAATACATTGAATCATAATAAATGGATTCCGGTGCAGCTTAGAAGATTTCTGATAGATAGCCCCAGAAGTCTGTAGTGGCAAACAGATAAAAAAGGGGAATCCAGCAGCACCTTAAATATGAACAAAATATAAATCACACCTGATGGATTTATACTCCTATGTATCTGATGAAGTGAGCTAAGACTTGAGAAGCCCTATGCTGGAATAAATTCTGTTAGTCTTTAAGGTGGCACTATTTTATTATGCACACTTGATCACTCTAGTTCATGCATCTGATGCCAAGAGGATAAATGCAAAGGATTAGAGAAGAGAGGACCTTGAAACGAAGCCATTTGATCTTTAATGATTTTCCTACCCAGTTTAACCTTATCCACCCTCTCTAATTATTTAAAAGTATTTGAAAATATATATATATATATATATAAAACTGTTCTGCAACTAGGGATCATAACATACAATCCTTGCTAAACCCTGAAAGTAGATAAATAGCTTTTTCCTGATGGCGGGGACACCCAACTAAATCTGACCAGCCACGTTTTACAGAACCAGGTGCACCATCACCACCTGCCTTCGGTCCACCCTGGCCTTAGAGCCAAGTTTTGGGAGACACTCTCTGGAACAAAAGTTGAATGAGTGGGTCATATCACAAAAAGACATCGACCAGGATGTTGGTTACAAGAGCTAAAAGTACTGGAGTTTCCCAAGCACAGAAAGTAGGGTTAAACCAACTCATAATGGCACCGGACTGCACATCCAACATACACATATGCCCCTTCCTGTCCAGGCAAAATAGTTGACAGTAGGCTTGTCTACACAACGATGCTGGACATAGTTATCCTGGGATCTCTGGAAAGATGTCATATAAATGTTCTAAATAATTTTATTAATAATAAAATACCTCCTCGTAGCAGTACCAGCAACTACTAGATCACGTTATGACAATATCTCCAGTAGCAATAACTCTTTTGGTTTGCTCTTCACGAGAAGGAGTTGGGGGGACATGCAGTGTAAAGTCCTTACCAGCCCTGCTTCTTGGTTGTACATACAAAGGCTGAGTTCAGACTGGCAGTTTGAAGCGGGAGCCAGTCAGTCGGCGCAGTGTGACTGGGAAAACCCAGAACAGTTTGTTCTAGGTTTTCCCAGTCACACTGTGCCGACTGATGCGGGAACATACTGGGAGGAGGAGCGTGGGAGCGTTTAGACTGCTGGCCCGAATGCACGGCTGTAAAAGGCTTTTCCCTGATAATTCAGCTATGTGCACATGTGCGCATGAGTGCATCCAGCTGATTTGGGGAGGATCCCGTTGCGCTGGCACCGCATTGGGTGGTAGAGCGGAGCACAGCCAATCATATCACTGCTGCCTTATGCACAACGCAGGCTGCTCCCAGCTTTTCGGGTTGGTGTTCACATTTCCCGGAAGTGGAATGAAGTGGGATAAATGGGCTCTCAGGGATTTGCTACTGCTTTTACCAGGTATCTTTTAAACATGGGAGCGAAGCGGAACAGCACAGTTTGACTACGGGTGGGGAACGCCAGGCAGATGTGCCTGTGTGAAGACCCCCTTTAATCCACTTGTAAAACGTGGCTGAAATGTGGCTATAGCGGGGCAAACTGTCAGTCTGAACTCAGCCAAAGACTCATCGATGACCAAGACCTGAAATTAGGTGAGAGCAGGACTGACTAGAACTGTTTGAAGAAGGCTGCTGGTTCACTCTGTCCCACAGCTGATATTTTGGAGAGCTGGGCATCAGCCCCACACTGGGTGTGAGAATGCTGACATCACAAATCCAGGCATTAATGCTGAGTATTCCATCACCCTGCAAAAGCAGAGGCTTGCCTGCATCATGTCTTATCACTGTTTTAGAAAATGGATGACGTGAAGACAGAGGCCCAGGGGATACCATATACCGAGAGGTTTCCCCTAAGTGCACTTCGGAAGGATGTGAATGTTTCAAAGCACAGTTGCAGAAAGAATTAATTTGACAGGAAATAAGAATTAGTGTTGTGCAAAGTTTTTATGGTGTTCCATTTTCAATTCAAAGTTGCCAATTCCAAAGCAAGAAAAAGGTCTGGGGGAAAACTCTTCCTCCCTCTTTTGTGCATTTTCTGCTACTGTTCACTGTTGTGATTTCCCAAAACGGCCACAGCTTTGGTATCAGATATTCACTTGCAAGAAGTGCTTTGCTGACCCATTCCTCCCAATAAGGAGGCACGACGACACCATCGCAATACAGAGCCAATCATATCTGACTGCATGATGACATCATTAAGGTCAAATGAAGTCTTCCCATCGTCTTCACTCTGAGGGTCAAACTAGACACCTCTGTGTTCTGGAGTTCAACAAGGGAATGTGGCACCATTTTAAAGCACCCCTTTTTTACTTTTAAAATTGCCATGGTGGCCCAATTGTGTTTGGGACTGCAGCATGGGGAGAAGAGGGGCTCCCGTATCCCCCTCCAGTGCCATGAGGCCATTTTGGCTGTTGAAAGTTACATGTGGCAACCCTGACCTGGATAGCCCAGGCAAGCCAGATCTCGTCAGATCTCAGAAGCTAAGCAGGGTCAACTCTGGCAAGTACTTGGATGGAAGAACTCCTTGAAATACCAGAGGTGGGAGGCAGGGGTAGGCTTTATTCAGCCACCTCTCTAAATATCCTCCAGGCCCCCAGTAGGGATCAGTCACCAGTGGTCGCCATGACTTCCAGGTGCACACACACACAGACACACAGACACACGAAAAATACCAAAAAGAAAGAAAGAAAATTGTGTGTGAGGATTGTTATGTCTGCAGACCGCTGCCAGGCATCAGCCACCGGCAGCCAAGCTTAAGTCTTGTAGACAATAGGGACTAGGCCCCTGAAACTTCCAGTAAGGAGCCTATAGGGACATTGGCGGGAGGTTTAATCCTGCCAATAGAACCCCGGGGTGTGTCCCCCCATTGTATATAGTTGGCCACCTGGCCGTTAGTTTTTGTTCCATGTGAGAAGTACTAATAAACGTGTCTTCGCTTATGTTGTGGTCCGAGTCCTGATGTATTGAACCCAGTACTTTTCAGTGGCAATGAAGGTGGGATCCTGCTGAGCCAGGCCTGGCTCGCAGCACCGAACATCACTCCAATAGATGCCTGCACCCTGCATCAGTCCCGAGCACCGCACCGCACCCTGCATCCAGGACACAGCTCCCAGCAGCGAGCCATGGCTGCAGCTCACGGAAGCCTCAACAAGTTCGATCCCTCATGCCCAGAAGTTTGGGATTCATGGATGGACCAGCTGATGTGTTACATCGAGCTGAACAGGTTCACAGATGCAGGATCGAGAAGAGCCCTCCTCCTCAGTTCCTGTGGAACCAACACTGTTTGGATTGCCAAGAGTCTACTGGCTCCACGGGCCATCCTGGAGTGTTCGTTTGAGGAGATAATCAAAGCCCTCAACAACTACTTCAGTCTGAAGCCAACCTTCCTGGATAGACAGATGGAGTTTCAGGGTTGCGTGCAGGCCCAAGGGGAATCAGCCGCCACCTTTATGGCTGCCCTGCACACACTCGCAGTGAACTGCTCCTTCCTGAAGGTGGGGGACAACCTCCTGACACAATTTGTGTGGGGCTTTACGGACGCCAAACTTTGGAGGAAGATGATCAGCAACCATCAGATCACCCTGGACGAGGCCTCACAGCTTGCCCTAGCACACGAGGCATCACACAAGGAGCACCCAGCAGCTGTGGCACATCAGGTCATGAAGGAATACAGCCCAGGAAACTCAGACGAGGAAGATGTCTGTGTCGTCTGGCAACTACGGCACCGCCTGCAGCAGGGGCAGCCGACCAACAGTCCTGCTGGTAATCCCTCCAGTCGTTCCCAATGTGCCAGTTGTGGAGAGGCACATGAGAGAAAGACGTGCCATTTCTGGAACGTGACCTGCCACACCTGTAGGAAACAGGGTCATCTCACCAGGGTCTGCAGTCCAAGGGCCCCCAGAACATGCAGTCATCCATGCAACCTCGCCGCCATGCTGCCGCCACCCACAAGTCTGTCGTGGAGACCTCCGATCTCTACCACCTCACCGACCAGCCACTTCAGGTACTATGCCTCCCTAATCAGTCTGCCACCCTGAAGATCCAAGTCCAAGTCCAGATTGAGGGGTCCCCCTGCTCAATGGAAGTGGAGTCGGGGTCAGCAGCGTCCATCATATCCGTGGACACACTGAGCAGACTGTGCCCAGCGGGGGGACCCCCTCCATGGCCCTCACCCTTAAGCTTGGTAGATTTTCAGAGAAATCCCATTCCAATCAGGGGAGTCAGGACGTTTCAGGTGCAATATCGGGACTTTGTGGGAAAGCTGGATTTGGTGGTGGTGGAGGGTAACCTTGTAAGCCTTCTGGGCAAGGCATGGTTCGAGGCGCTAGGTAAAACCATCGGGGGGGATGAATAAATGTTCACCACGGGAGTTTGGGGAGGCCTGCCGGGAATTTCCCATGGTGTTTGACGGGGCTGTGGGATGTTACAAGGGACTCCTAGTGTCTTTACAGCTTGACCCCAATGTTGCCCCCATCTGCCGGTGCTTCCGCACAGCACCCCTCTCCTTGAGGCCGAAGATTGAGGCCGAACCATACTGGCTGGTGGCCCAGGGTTTTCTCAAACCACTATCCCATTCCCCTTGGGAAACCTCAATAGTGACCCCCATAAAACCAAACGGGGACATCCGCATCTGCGCGGATTACAACTGCACTATAAATCAAGCCCTCCAAGCACACTCATACCCTGTGCTGATTGTGAGCCAAGTGCTGGAGTCGCTGGCAGGGGCGTGGATTTTTGGAAAGCTGAATCTTGCTCAGGCATACCAGCGCTTGCTGGTCAATGAGGCCACTGCCACAGCCCAAACTATTGTTACACACTGAGGGGCGTTTAGGGTTAAGAGGCTGCAGTTCGGGGTCAGTGTGGCCCCTAGGATTTTTCCAGCAACTAATGGACAATTTGTTAAAAGGGATCCCTGGCATGATGCCATTTTTCGATGATGTCCTTATTGCCGCCGCAACCCCTGAGGATTTTGTGTCTCGCCTTTGTGCCGTTTTGGGCCGTTTCAATAATGCCAGACTGAAAGTAAAGCAGGAGAAGTGCCTCCTTGGAGTTCTGGAGGTGGAGTTCCTGGGCTATTGGGCGGATGCGATGGGTCTCCACCTCACAAAAGACAAGGTGAAGGCTATTGTGGAGACCCCGGCACTGTGGTGCAAGGTGGAGTTCCAGGCCTTCCTGGGCCTCATCAACTTTTATCATGCCTGCCTGCTGCACAAGGCTGCCGTGGTGGAATCACTCCACAGACTTTTGGACAAATCAGCTCCTTGGGCCTGGGGTCGTGGGAGGAGGCGGCGTTCCAGAGTGTGAAAACTTTGTTGATTTCTAATGCTGTTCTTGCTCATTTCGATGAGTCTCTGCCTGTAATATTAGCATGTGATGCTTCTCCGTATGGCGTCGGGGCTGTTTTGGGTCACCTCCTGCCGGACGGCAGGGAGGTCCCCATGGCCTATTATTCAAGAACGCTGTCCCCCGTGGAGCACAATTACACACAGATAGAATGGGAAGGGCTCGCTATCATGGCCGGGGGTTAAGAAATTTCATAACTTTATCTATGGCCACCCCTTCACGATAATCACGGATCATAAGCCGCTCCTGGGGTTGTTCATGGCTGATAAGCAGACACCACAGGTCCTGTTGCCCTGTGTCCTGTGCTGATCCCTGGTTTTGGTTGGGTACCAATACTGGCTGGAACACTGGCCGGGCAAGGCTATGGGGCACGCCAATGGCCTGAGCAGGCTTCTGCTTCCTACGGTAGACAGGGATCTGGCTCCCGCACCAGGGGGTGTTCATGCTGGAAGGTCTCTCCGAACTCTCCCTGCAGGCTTCTGATGTGACCACCCGCACGTCCAGGGACCCCGTCCTCTCCCGGGTCTTGGGCTGGGTAGTAAGGGGGTGGCCATCTGCTTCCCTGGGGCTGGAGTTCATAGCCTTTAAAGCCAGGAAAGACAAACTCTCGGCCCTCAAGGGTTGCTTACTATGGGGTAATACTGCATACCATGAGACAGAGGGTCTTGCACACACTACACAAAGCACACCTGGGCATAGTCCATATGAAGGAGCTATGTGTGGTGGCCCAGGATAGATGCAGAGATCAAGACATGGGTCCAGGGGTGCAAAATCTTCCAAGAAGTCCGCCCCAACCCTCCAAGCTCCCCAACACAGCAATGGGAATCCACCCACAAACCATGGTCCCGGTTCCATGTGGACTTTGCCGGTCCGTTCCAAGGACTGTTGTTCTTAATAACGGTCGACTCATACGCCAAGTGATTGGAGATCAACCCCGTGTCCACCATGTCATCCAAGCCTGTCATAAGGTTCCTCCGCCAGATCTTTTCCACACATGGACTACTAAACATGATTGTGTCCATTAATAGGGCCGCATTTACCTCGGCTGAGTTACAGGACTTCCTCCAGAGGAACCTTATCAGACACATCCAGTTGGCTCCCTTCCACCCTGCGACAAACAGCCAGGCAGAAAGGATGGTCTAAATGGCTAACGAAACCCTTCGCCGAATAACGGACGGGGACTGGGAGTTCCAGCTGGCCCAATTCCTCCTGACGCAGAGGACAACCCCAAACCCAGTCTCTGGCCACAGCCCAGCAGAGCTGCTGATGGGCCACTGTCCTGCGACTCTTTCAGACCAGCTCCATCTAGACCACGCACCTGACTTCCAGAAGTTATTTGAGGACAGGGAGGCACCCAGGGGGTTCTTCCCTGGTGAACCCATCTATTTTAAAAACTTCGGGACGGGGCCTCAATGGGTGGCTGGCCAAATCGTTAAACCCACCGGTACAGTGTCATATGAGGTCATTACAGAAGGGGACAGACTCCTGAGGAAACATGTCGACCAATTACGACAGCGGCAAACCCTGGAAGCCGGGGGTCTCACCGCTACCTACCAGACCCGAAACCCCCACACAGGCAACTGAGGACTGTCAACCCCAGGGGAGGGGGAGAGCCTGTCCCAGGGGGAACCAAGTCCAACAGATGTAGAACTGGAGACCCCACCTTCACCGCAACAAGTACAACAACCGACCCAGACCCCGGTCTCCTTGACTCAGCCCGAAAGAACCACCACAGACCCGGTGCCAGCCCCCAGGCGATCCCTCAGGGAATGCAGGCCCCCCACCTACCTGCAAGACTACATCACGTAAGTAGGGATGAACCATGGGGGGAGGGGTGTTATGTCTGCAGACCAGGTGTCAGCCAGCAGCAGCCAAGCTTAAGTCTTGTAGGCAATAGGGACTAGGCTCCTGAAACTTCCGGTAAGGAGCCTATAGGGACATTGGCGGGAGGTTTAAACCCACCAATAGAATCCCGGGGTGTGTCCCCCCTATTGTATATAGTTGGCCACACGGCCGTTAGTTTTTGTTCCATGTGAGAAGTACTAATAAACGCATCTTCGCTTATGTCGTGGTCCGAGTCTTGATGTATCGAACCCCGAATGCAGTACCATCTAATTTGTCCCTGAATGGAAAGTGCGGTGGGGGAGAGGAAATGCAGGTCACACTGCACTAGCAACTTCATTGCCTGCCAGCACTGCACAGCATTGTCCAGCTCTAGCCACACACGTGGAACTAACTGGGCAGAATGTAGATGGGATGCACATTCAGTTAAGACCCTCTTCTCAAGCCCTGCTCTCTGTGTCCCTGCCTGCAGAGGTGAGGGGTTGATGACCAGAGATGACACCCATTGTACGCTCTTTCAGATGCCAAGACATTTTCAGATCCCCCCCTCCAGTTTTATAGAAGGGGTTCCCGATCAGTCTGCTCTAGCCTCAGGACAGTTTACATTTTATACTCTTTCATGTTCTGCCTGATTTTTAACATCTTGTTTTTCATGCTGCAACCTATTTGAATGGCTTGTTTATATGTTCTGGTTTGTGTGGTTCTATTGTGTTTTCCCCTCCTGAGAGCAGCCTTGAGAAGGTCTACAGAGAAGCAGGCTATGCATTTGTTAAATAAATAATTCTCTTGAATGGATGTTATCTACATTGATTTGAATGGGATGTATATCTGGATGTACATTCAAATGTACATCCCCATTCATATTCTGCACCAGTTAGTCTGGATTACTACAAAATGATGTACTTAATTGGTTTGGGGGCATGAAAACGCTGCCCCCGTGTATATACAGGGACACCAGCCTTCCTCTGCTATATGCTGCATTGTGGAGAGATTTCTACAAAAGGGTACAACAGACAGTCACCATATTTTGTGACAATGAAGATGTCAGCAAAAGATGCCCCTTGTTTTGGCTCAGTACTAATAAGAGCTGTATTATCTAGATGGGCTCAATATATTCAGAGTAATACTAGTTGGGTAGGGTATGAACTGTCTACAAACAGATCTCTTTTAACAACCACAAACCCTTTAATGTATAGAAGAATTATGAGTGGTTTGGATCGTTAAGGGGTCATACCCGTATTTCTTTTATTTATGGAAAGAAAAATATGCCTGCTATTTTTTAGTTACACAAACTGCATGACAGTTGATGAGCATTTAAATAACATGGCTTTAGATTCCTTCATGCAGTACAATACAGGATTTCAGCAAAATCGATCTCTTTGCTAGGCAGCCAAAGGAGTGCCATTTAAAAAAAGGAAATGGGAGTGGGCTGGGGGAAACTGTAGATCTCCTTCATGGTCTCTGTGCATCAAACCTCTGGGGATATAGTGCACCTGCGCCGACCTTGATCAGTTCCTCTTGAAAGCAAAAGGGATTTTCGTGCCCACTCCCCTGTCATGCACCGGCCCCACTGCACATGACTAAGGGAGGTGCACGACAATCCCGCCAGTTCTCTTCTGACCACTGCACTGGTAGGATCCTCTCTGCTTCAGTTGATAAAACTTTGGGCTTTTAGGCCTATTCCTCTTTTTCTTCGAAGTTTCCTGTTTGGTTTTTTTGTCTAAGTGAAAGGACATTGTTTCTACAGATTTACATTTTGGACTTTTTTTCATTTGGCCATCTTCTTTTACAAGATGGTGTGTTTTCCCCCTCCTCTGGCCTATGGCCAAGAGGTGGGGTTTCCAAATGATGCCTTAAGTGCGGCAGCAAAATTTCCCCCCCAGACAGACACTCGCTTTGCCTTTTGTGCCTCAGAGAACCACACCAAGTGGACTCTTGTGCTCATTGCGTGAAGTTCTCGAAGCACACGAGAAAGAACTGAGCTGCTAGACTTCGCATTGCGCTTTTGGAATTCGCGCTGTCATCAATGTCGTCACAGAACACTTTGGGGCATGCCTCAATGTCGACTCCCACTTCAGCATCAACGGCTGCGCTGCCCCTGATACTGGCGCAATCAGATGTTGAACACCCGATGCTGAAACGCTTGGCTCAGACATCTCAGTCTGAAGCCCATACTCCCTCTAAAAAAGTAGGGAGGGCAAGGATGATTGGCCAGTCAAGTTAAAAAGCATAAGAAAACTCCCCTACGCAAACTCCGCTGACCCCTTAGAGGGCCACAGAACCGAATCTCATGGGGGCTGCTTTACTTGACTCTTCGAGCTGAGAGCAGCTACAAGGTGTACCTCAGTCACCTTCACTGCGTCCTATCCAGCTCACTGACTCTGAGCATGATATGGATTTAACACAGATCCCCCGGTCTTCCAGTGTCGAAAGTCTACACTCTGACCATGGAGCTGAAACCTTTGTCTGTCCTCCACAACTCAGACCTGACAATCGAGAATGGCCATTGGCACCAATCCACCCACCTCCCTCTTGGGATCAACGACAATGGCAATATATGTATGGGGCCCATCCGTTATCGGGCAACATGCCATGGTTCCCACCCCAACCAATGGAATGGGACTGTCAGTCCACCTCCTCCCGACTCTCCTGGTATCAAGATCCACCACTGATGGCAGAGTTTGTGAGGCTGCAACTGTTGAGACCGGCAGGCAAACCTTCCAAACCATCGAACCCAATATCCAAGTTTAAAGGTCCATCGAATCCAGTCTTATTGACACCGATGTTAACTATGTCTTTTTCTGAACTATCTGAACATTCTGCCTCCCCTGATACATCTTCCCAACCAGGAGACGAAAACCTCAACCCTCCAGTGGAACCCTCGCCACCTCAACAAGTGGGCGATGATCTCCCGATTTCCCCTTCTGAAGATTTGAAATCTTATGGGGATTTCATCAAATGGATGGCCAACACGCTGACCCTGCCTATGATACAACCCCCACCTACCGTGACAGATTCTGTGCTCGATATCGTCCAAATGGACACTTCTACCCCAATTGCCTTACCGATGACGTCGGTCATGCTTCAGATGCCCAAAGTCCCAGCATCTACCCCTGTCTCGAGCCGGAGAGTAGATCATATGTATAAGGTGCAGGAGCAAGGTGCTGAGTTTTTATTCACCCACCCCAAACCCAATTCAGTCATAGTTACTTCTTCTTCCAAAGGCAGACATAGTCATACCACCACCACCACCCCGAGAAAGAAGGGAGGAAACTTGATTTGTTTGGAAGAAAATTTTATTTTGCCAGAGCACTCATCATTAAGACTTCGAGCTATACAGCACGTATGGGGAGATATCAGTTTGCTCTTTGGGAGCAGATGTCTGTATTCATTGCAACCCTTCCTGAGGACTCTAACCACCAGGCTCATAGAATTCAAACAGAAGGAATGCTCCTGGCCAAACACCAGCTCAATGCTGCTAAACACACATTGGATGCAGCAGCCAAAATGCTGACTTTGGCCGTTACCCTCCAGCGACATGCTTGGTTACGCTCCACAGCTTTACTGCAGGACTCCAGGACTCTTGTTGAAGATCTCCCTTTCAAGGGTGAGGGCCTCTTCAGTACCACAACTGATACAGTCCTGCAAGACCTAGACAAGAGCATAAAACCATCATGGAATTTAGGGGTTATGTCAGCTCCAAAACCGTCCAAAGCAAAATCCTGGAACAAGCCATGGTCTCGCAGATCATCTCTTAAGTCATCCCTGGAAGCACAATGGCAATGCTCTCCCACCGTGTCTTCACGCCCCTTTGGGCACAAACCAAAATTTTCAACCATCACTCCACCTAGGGCTAAGACTCCCAATGCCCCCAAGCAGAGCCTTTGACACCTGTCGTCCCACCCCCACCCACCTGTCTCCCTACCTAGCTGCTTGGCAACAGATCACTTCAGATCGGTCATCGTCAAGAAGGGGTACCTCATAGAATTCACCCAAATACCCGAGGCCCCCAACTTCATACCTTCTCCACCATCCATCCTGGAAGAGATCTAGAACCTTCTTCAAAAGGACGCTATCAAACCAGTCCCAACAACGCAACATCAACACAGGTTCTAGTCCTGTTACTTTATGGTCCCCAAAAAAGACTTTAAACCTCTTCTCTCTTAGCTCTCCCACCCAGGCCAGCTGAGGAAGGGAAGGGGAGGCTTTTGAAGATGCCTCCCCCCTTTTGCTCCCCCTTCTGATATAACTTCCAGTGATGTCAGGGGGTGTGGCATATGCTAATAGCCTAATAGCTCATTAGCATACTATATGCTAATGAGCTCCTACAGCTGTTTTTCTACAAAAAGACCCCTGTCAACAAGGGTGTCTGGATGGTGACTTTGGACATGCAAGATGCATATTTTCATATAACTATCCACCCAATCCACAGGAAGTTTTTGCATTTTGCAGTTGTGGGAGACCACATTCAACACAAAGCCCTCCCTTTTGGACTCTCCACAGCACCCAGAGTCTTTACAAAAATGATGATTGTCGTTGCGGCATACTTTCACCTTCAGGGCGTGCGGATTTTTCCATGCATAGATGATTGGCTATTGATAGCAAGCTCCAGGGAGACTCTGCTCAACCATATCAATCTAACATTGGTCACCCTAAAGGGGTTAGGCCTGAAGGTGAACTTTAAAAAGTCCATGCTCCTTCCTTCCTTGAGAGTCCAGTTTATCGGAGCAATTCTGGATTCAACTGTCTGTCGAGCCTTTCTCCCTCCCAAGAGGGCAAACGACATTATAACTTTTATCGGCCTAATGAGGACACAGAGGGATGTGTCTGCAAGGCAGATTCAAATAATCTCAGGTCTGATGGCCACCACCACAGTGATACTTCGTCAGACTACGGATGAGTCCGCTTCAGCAGTGGTTCCTCAAGCGTTTCCATCCACAGTGGCAGTCCCAATCTCAATGGTTCGTGCTCCCTGTACAAGTGCTGGATTCCCTATAGTGGCGGAAAATCTGGACAACCTCCTTCAGGGAGCCCCATTTCATGCACCCAGCACTGAAATGACCCTGAACACAGATGCCTCCCTGTGGGGACAGGGAGCTCATCTCCAAGGCGTTTGTATGGGTGCCCAGTGGGGACCGCATCTGACCCACAAGCACATCAATTTCCTGGAGCTACTTGCCATCCAGTATGCCCTGAGGTCATTTCATTATCTCATAGCCCACTGCACGGTGGCAATCCTGATGGACAACACCACCACACTGTGCTGCCTGAACAGACAAGGTGGGACGGTGTCCAGAGGACTTTGTCGATTGGCCCTGGAAATCTGGGCCAAGTGTCAGTCTTGGGGTGTATTCATCATTGCCCCTCACCTACACGGATCGCTCAATGTCCATGCAGATTTTTTGAGCAGGGGAAGCACATCCCTTCATGAGTAGGAACTCAACTGGACTTACCTCCAACCAATCTTTCAGAGATGCGGCTGCCCAGAGATAGATGTGTTTGCGACGCGTCAGAATACGAAGTGTCATCTGTTTTGCACCAGAGCAGGACAGGACCCCCTGTCCTTGGGGAACGGCCTCCTTCTCCCATGGTCCCACAGGTACTTGTACCTGTTCCCACCAATTCCTCTACTCACGAAGGTGAGCAGCAAAATCATGAGGGAACATCCTCAGTGCATCCTCATGGCGCCCTGGTGGCCACGTCAACACTGGTTCCTGACTTTGCTTCACATGTCTCAGGGTACTTATGTGCATCTCCCACCGGTATCAGATCTCCTCCTGGCTCCGGAGGGCCAAGTGTTGCACCATGATGTACCACACCTCAAACTCACGGCGTGATAGACCTTGTCCTGTTGAACTGTCGTAAGCTGACTACACATGCTTCCTATGAAGGGAAGTGGAAAAAATTCCTGGCTTACCTTGAGTCGTTGAGTTTGCCCCTGCCCCCTACAGACTTGAGGGCAATCTTCAGTTTCCTGTTGACCTGCTTAGACCTGGGTCTTAGTTGCTCCTCCTTAAGAGTCTATTTAGCCGCCATCTCCACCAATCATCCTGCAGTGGACAGCTACTCCGTTTTTTCCCACTCTCAAATGAAACAGTTTCTGAAGGGTCTTACTCGTCTTTTTCCTCCAGCTTGTGGGCCAACTTCCTCCTGGGACTTACCCCTGGTGCTGTCCAGACTCATGGGTAAACTGTTCTAGTCTGCAGTTTCTCTCCTGGAAGACTGCCTTCTTGGTAGCCATTACCTCAGCTCGGTGAGTGAGTGAATTGTCTGCACTCCGTTGCGACTCTCTGTACCTGGTTTTTCACCATAATGGTGTCACCTTGGCCCCCGATGTCTCTTTCCTGTGCAAGATTGTTTCCGAGTTCCATTTGCAAGCTGACATTGCCCTTCTGACATTTTCCCCATCTCCTACGAATGACGAGGAATGCCGTCTCCATACTTTGGATGTCAAGAGGGCCATACTTTGGACGTCAAGAGGGCAGTCACCAGCCTTTGTCTCCTATGGCACACCTGTGCAAGGGAAGAAGCTCTCTTCACAGCTTCTATCCAAGTGGATTGTGGAAACCATTAAACTATGCTACTTACTGGCCAAAAGGTCACTCCTGGGCTGGGCAATAGCTACATCCATAGCCTTCCTGAGAGGGTCATCGCTCACTGTCATCTGTCAAGCAGCAAACTGGGCTACCCCCCACATGTTCATGAAGCATTATGCCCTGGATGTGCATCTTCATCAACGTTCCATGATGGGACAGGCAGTATTGCAGGCGGCACAAGTCTAGGACCTTCAGCTCCCTCCTCCAGGTAGACGTGTACTGCTTGCTAGTCTCCCAGAAGTATGATAAACAGAGACCACAAAGAAGATAAACAGGTTGCTTACCTGTAACTGATGATCTTCGAGTGGTCATCTGTGCATTCACACCACCCGCCGTCCTTCCCCTCTGCTTTTGGATCTCTCCTCTTTTTACTCTGAGACTGATGGCAGCGGTCAGAAAGAACTGACAGGGTTGTCGTGCCCCTCCCTTAGTCATGTGCAGTGGGGCCAGCACATGATGGTCGAGTGGGTGCGAAAATCCCTTTCACTTTCAAGAAGAACCAATGGAGGTTGGCACAGGTGCACTATATCCCCAGAGATGTGAATGCACGGATATCCACTCGAAGAATATCAGTTACAGGTCAGCAACCTGTTTATCCATTGGCTTAATGACTAGACCTGGTAAACCAGCAGAAAGCAAAGAAAGACAAGTTATGCTAACTATGTAAGTTGCTGAGCAAATAAATCAGTATAACTTCTACAAATTGACATCTTGCCTCACCAGTGGGTTAATACTCTTTGAGAGTATAAAGACATCTGCAGATGGGGATAATCAGATATCTCTTTTATTTAGCACTTTTTAAACCTGCCCTTCTTCCAGGTAGCTCAAGGCAGTATAGATCATTCTCCCCTCTTCAGTTTTACCCTCACAACCACTCTGTGACCTCAGCTGAAAGAGTGACCTGGCCCAAGGTTATCCATGAGCTTCAAGACAAAGTGGGTATTTGTCCCTGAGACTTCCAGATCCTGGTGTGAAAATGTAACCACTACACCATGATGGCTCTGCCTCAGGATGGAATCTGAAAAAGGTTTTGACAAAGGATGTTACCCTCCCTTAGGTTCCTTCAGCTTAAGGAGCTTTCCTCAAGTCTAACTGGCTCTTCCATTGGAAGAAAGTGGGAGGAAGACTTCAAATTTTGGAGTGGCAGTATACAGGCCAAAACCCTAACCAAGCACTCTGGGTTGCCCAATGGTAGCCTTATTTATCTGGGGGGGGGGAAATCCCATTGACTTGCCCAATAAGCAGGATCCAAGCATGAGAGGAAAAATGGCTACCCATTCCCAAGGTCTGAGACTTCAGGGGAACTAGTCTGGGCTGCAAGCCCATTGCCATGGTATGGTCTAGTCAGCCCGTCTTACAATTTGCACCATATTCATAGAAGCGATGTTTGGGCACTGCCAGTAAATGTGTTCATCATTATAGCCTCAGGAAACCTCGCTATTCTAGCAGTGCTGGAGTTGCAGCAACATTCCCCCCCCCACACACACACACACTGCAAGCTAATATGAGAAGCTTACCCAGGAGGTCATGCTGCAGCTCCTCTCCCTTCCATCATTAGCCCAGTTTCTCAAGGGAGCATGCTGGCAGGCAGAGAGGCACTGGCATTGATTTCCTCCTGCACTGCCTGGGGATTGTCTGTTTATCCCAATGAGAAAGACAGCTACTGTAGTATCTCCCATGCCACCAGGATAATGTGAGTACTGGGTCATAGCAATCATGAAGATTTCTCTCTCATGGATCAGTATCTGATTATAAAACAGGAAATGGTGGCTTCACTGTGGAGAGAAGAGTGGGTCTCCCGAGGTTCAGCTTTGAACCACTCCCGTTATGATTAAATCTATTCAACAACAATATGGCATTTGGATGAATAGTAGATCGCCACTGCTAATGGCTAAGGTTACTCAGGGAACAAAATGTGAGTAAGGATTTTACTCAGTTGAGGCCCTGGCTTCTTTTATCTTCATTACTTTCTTAGCATATTCATTCATAGCTTTTCTCCCCAAAGAGACAAAACAAATAGGAAGTAACCAACTGTAACTTGGGCTAGTCTTAAATCCAAAAGTCCAGCTGATTTAAAGGGACAAATCATGGGCTAAAAGCCAAGGGCCAAAATCCCTTGTGACATGCCTCCACCCCAATCCTATCACACATCTACCAATCTCGCCCCCCCCCAACCATGGCCCTGATAAAGTATATCCATTTCCTCCCCTTATTGAGGCCCCACTTAAGATGGCAGTGGAAAACTCAGCTTATTTCAAATGTTTTGATGTTTCTTTTGAAATGTTTCCTATCAAACTGTCAAAAGCTAAGTATCTGAAGGATTCCCTTCTTTGATAGAGTATCTTATGGGATGCATGATGTCACAAAGAATTTACCAATTATGTTTGAATACAAGAAAACAGACAGAAAACAGCAAGCCTCATAACTCTGTTATACATCTTATGTTCGCTTCACACCTCTTGAAATTGATGAAACCATACTGAGGAGCTGAATTTTAGGGAAACATCCTTAGGATTGCATTACTAAACTACTATGTATGTTCTGGCTGCTCCAGCTCAAAAGGATATAACAGAACATGGAAAAGGTTAAAAAAAATGGGCAATACAATGACCACAGGGCTGGAGCACCTTCCCTTTGAAGAAATCTCTGTGTCTGGTACTCAAGAGCCAGTTTGATGTAGTGATCAAGAGCAGTGAACATTAATCTGGAGAACTGGGTTCAATTCCCCACCGTTCCACATGAAGCCAGCTGGTGGCATTGGGTCAGTCAGTTTTCTCAGAGCTCTCTCAGCCCCACCTACTTCACAGGGTGTCTGTTGCAGAGAGTGGAACGGAAGGGGATTGTAAGCCACTCTGAGACTTCTTCAGGTAGTGAAAAGCAAGGTATAAAAACCAACTTTTCCTTTTCCTCCTTCCATGTGTTTAAAAAATGCAACATAAGAGAACAAATAATGTGAGCAACAGAACTCCAAAATGGTTTCAAATTTCTCATACTGGAACAGTCTCATAACATTATCACATAGTACTAGTCTCTCCCAATGTCCAGAGCCTATGTACAGAATCAGGAGTCTAACCAACTGGACCACAAACCGCTGCTACAATCAACAAAGGAAGTACAGAAATTGTATATCTTTTCAATATTGTATATGTAATGGAAGGAAATTAAAGAAGACGTCACTACTGCCCTCACTTGTCAAGTGTGTAGATGGCTTAGACCTTCTCGAGATGCAAACAGGATTACATTTTGAGTGATTAAACAGCCTATACACTGGGCATGTGCAACCAAATTGCACATTCTCTTCCTCTGTGGATTCTGTAATTGAATCTATGTGCCCACCATACACACACACACATATACACATGCATACACATGCATATACAATGATTATGGTTACACAACCTACTAAAGCATGTTCAGTCATGATGGACACTCTTACACCGAAAACAAGAATATATTTCCACTGGCATATGAAACCTTAGGCAATGGACAGAATTCAAGCGCCATTCCTCACTGGTCCTTTCTGCACTTGGATCTCATCCCTGGTTTTTATCAGAATTCAACTCAGGACACAATACCTTGCATTTATCCCTGGTTATAACAGCATCCATTTATCCCAGGACAAGCGTGGGGCGTAACTGGTGTGACCTCAATGTAATGTGGGGGGGGAACCCAAGATAATTACAGGCGTGAACTCAAGTGTAATGTAGAATGTAAAAATACCCCAGAATAATTATAGGGGTGAACTCATGTGTAGTGTAGAACGTAAGTTCGGGGACAGGGTTGAACCAGGATTTAAGGTCTAGTGCAGAAAGGACCGCTGTGACCTAGGGGGGGAGCACATACTCTTGGGGGGGGTTGACAGTTGTCTCTAGAGCCACCACCAGCCAGAGTGGGCACTGCTTAGCTAGAAGAACCAAAGGTCTGATTCAGAATAAGGCAGTGTTGTGAGATTTTATTACAAACAAGAAGTAAAGCTGGGGAAAATGCAGAAGAGGGCAAGCAAGATGCTTAAGCGGTTGGAGCATCTTTTCTGTGAGGAAAGGCTAAAGAGTCTGGAACTTTTCCATTAAAAAAAGATGACTAAGGGAGGACATGATAGAAACTTATAAAACTATGCACGGGGTAGAAAGAGTGGACAGGGAGAACCTTTAATCCCTCTCCCATAACACTAGGACTTGGAGTACCCAATAAAGTTAAGAGTCAATAGATTCAAGACACACAAAAGCAAATACCTTTTTATTAAACAAGTAATTAAATTGTGTTCACATCCAGTGGACACAGTGATCCACAAGCACAGATGGCTATAAAATGGGAGTCGACAGATTCATGGAGGACAGGTCCCTCTGTTTCTACTAGCCGTGGTGACAAAAGAGGACTTCCATTTTTAGAGGCAGTAAACATCTGAATGTCCTGACCTGGTTAGCCTGATGGTGGCAAGTCAGACCTTGGATGCTAAGCAGGGTTGGCCTTGGTCAGTATTTGGATGGGAGACCACCAAGGAACAGCTGGGTCATGCTGCAGAGGCAGATGTGACGTGATGGCAAAAACAAAACCTCTGAACATAACAGGCCTAATAGCCCAGACTAGTTTATCTCATCAGAGCTCAGATGCTAAGCAGGGTCAGTCTTCCCTTGATAATGCTACCTCATGGGCTTGCCACGTGTACTTACCTTTTATCTTTACACCTCTGAATACCAGTGCTGGGAGACACCACTGGGGAAAGCCTTTATGCCATGCTTGTTAGCTCTCCAGGGCAACTGGTTGGCCACGGTGTGAGACGGGATGCTAGACTATGTGGGCTATATAGAACAGTGGTCTGATCCAGCTGTGCTCTTCTTATGTTTAGTTTTTTTTAAAAAAAATCCTGAATGGATTTGTTGTGACACATCAACAGGAAATATTTCTATCAGGTCTGAATCCTTTTTATTTGATTTACACTCCTCAACTGGAACAGCTTTAAGAGAATTGGGGTTATTAGAGCCCCCCCCCGACAATGGTTCTGCACCTTTAATGATTGCACAACCTGAAGAAATTCAACTGCTGGAGCATTTCCCATCGTTCTCTTTGGGAGCTAGGAAAGCAGACTTTCTCTATTTCATGCCACTGTTAAAAGGCATAGGAGCCTGCCAGAAAAGCTGGAAACTCTAGATAGAACACATAGCCCTTTTTATTAATGACCTTTCTAAATATAAAACTTGATCCAATCAACCTGCTATCTGAGAACCCAAAGTAGCAGAGCGCCATATCTGGTATACATATCTGAATTCTTTATACAGAGCAATAAGATGCTATACACATTTTTATAGGCAGAGATTGGCCCGAACTGGAGTGTCAAAGGTGACATTTGAAACAAAACTCTACGACTGGTCCCCAGTGACAACACAGCTCAAAAGTAAAACAGGTTGAATTGTATAGACAAGAGTGTCGGTCCCTAATGATACCAAGGTTAATAAAAGGGGGGAAATGGCTTGTATGAATGCTAGCTTCTGTCCACATCTTAGCCTGGTACTTAAGGGGAATGTTTTCACTTAGATACTTCTGGTCCTCTCACAGACGTGAGGGAAATGCTGTTAATAACGGAGATTGTCCCCGATGGTGGCAAGTCTAATTACAGAATAAAACACAAGGAGGTAGAACGAAGTAACAGGTTTGTTGGGGGGTTTTCCCCTGGATGTTGGTTTATTACCAACCTGACACCATAACTTTAAGGGTCATTTCTCTGCAGTTACTGCATCACCAAAACAAGAAGGAACAAAGAACACAGAAAGAGGCCACAGGAAAAATTCTTGTTAGTTTCCTCTTCAAAGTTTTCCCCACAGCTTATCTAAAGATGCCTGAAAAATGGCATCAACAGACATCAATTCAAAGTGAGTTTACATTTGTTGTGGAACAAACCACTGAACTAAAGAGAACCGGTATGGTGTCGTGGTTTGAATATTGGGTTTGAATCCCCACTCTGCCGTGGAAATTTACTGGGTGAGTTCAGGACAGTCATTCACAGGGTAGTTACTGTGAGGATAAAATGGAGGAGTGGCTCTAAGCCACTCTGGGTCCCCATTGGGTATGACTGTTTGGTATAAATGTATAAATAATAATAAATTAACTGAAATCATTTACCATTTTGAAATACTTGGATGGATAGACAGACAGATATTTGGATAGACAGATCTAGGATGGAAAAACCATGAAATACTGAGGATCAGGAAAGACATGAAGCATCGTCTTAAACTATATTCTTAATTTGCATTTCTCAAATCCAGTTCCTCAATTTTTGGATCACATCTGCAAAAGCACAACACATTTTACATACCGCCACAAAATGTGAAAAGGCATAGGACTTGCTGTTTCTATTTTTTCTTTAAAAAACCTCTCAACGACTCCTTGTGATTGTTCAGGTTATGAATTAGGGTTCTAAGACATCTCCGGGTCAGGAATCACTTCTTGACCTGGCAATACTGTGTTTCAAGTTAAGGTCACTTAGGGTTAAATTGTCTTTTCTGGTTTCATTAGCCTTAGATTCTCTGTAGAGATACACTGACCAAGGTGGGGTCCTTGTTTGGGTTTTCCCAGTCCTGATTCTGCCCAAACTCATATCCTTGATCTGATACACCCTGATGTCCTATTTGATGAGATATGTTGCCTACTTTGAGACACTGCTGCTTTTTTCTGACATAGAATTTATCTTTCAGCAGTCAGGTGAGTTACAATGTGAGAATAGCTGCCTTAGTTTTTAGCGTCCAATTCTCATTTGCCAGTGCTCCAGTAAGGAAGTGTGAAGCAGGTTAGCAGCTGTGGCCCCACTTAAATAGAAGCACACTTTGTATGAATCAAGTGTTCAAGGGGAGGGCCTGTGACTTAGAGGTAAGTGTCTTCTTTGTTTGCCAAAGGTCCCAGATTCATCTCCAATACTGGCATTTGGCATCTCCAGTTCAAAGGGATCTGATAGTAGGTGATGAAAAAAACCTGTATTGGAGACAGACAGTGGGTGCGTTCAGACGCACCATTTGATCCAGTGTCATGACCGTTCAACAATGGATTTTATATGCACCATCACACAGTCAACATCTGCCTCCTGTCCCCAGCAGTTGTTTTCCAGCTCTAAACCCCCTTTAACCCGGAGTATTTTGTTACCAGGTCCCAAGTGGTGTTTTCTCAGTTCTCCCATTTAAAGTTGCATTTTTCCCCTGTGTGATTGCTATTCCAGTGTCAAGCCACTTCCAGTGGTTTAAACCCCTTCCCTGCTCGAAAGCTGCTGTGGAAGCCCAAGGCTTCCACTTTTCACCCACCATTTTTTTTAATGCATCGGTGGTGTGCACATAAGCGAAGCTCTGCTCCCGTGTTAATAAAACCAAAGTTTAAATGGTGATTCATTGTAGTGTTTAGATGAGTTTGGGATCTCACAGAGGCCAGTTTCAGGTCAAAAGTTTAAAGGGAAGTATTCTGTTACAGCGGTTGGAGACACCTCAGGGCATGCTTTTGGTGGGAAACTAGTTGTTCTGTGCATGCGTGAAGATTCCAATTCTATGGATGACTGCCTATGCGCATGTGCAAACTGAGAAAAAAAATTAAAAATCCACCGACACACACTCCCGCGCGTCGAGCCAGGATAAGGAGGTGAGTGTGATCACGATTATCCAGGTTAAAAAAACCTTCGTCAGAACTGGACCAGTTTAAATCGCTCTCAGCACACCGTCTGAACACACCCTATAGCAGTCAGAGCAAACACTACTGATCTCGACAGACCAATGGTCTGACTTGGTGAAAGGCAGGGCACAACCAGATGTGATGGCATCATTTTAGATTCCAACAAAGGATTTAAAAATGCTTGAGGCAGCACAGAGGGACCAGGCACACTTGTGCTCCCCCCTGCAATTGCAAATGACAAAACAGCTGCAGGGGGGCATTTCCACTTGAAAAGGGGGGAGGAAATAAGAGCCCCTGGTCCTGCTACCTTGCCTTGTAGCATTTTTAAATCCCTCCATTAGACTCTAAAATGTTGGTGGTGTCCCTGGGGACACTATAACATTTGGTAGTGCCTCCAGGTTCATGTGTCTGAGTGGACGTTATAAGGTGTCACCAGCCTCATAAATAGGGATTTTGGGTGGAGGGTTTTTTGGAGGTAGCTAATTAAACCAAAGTTAATCACATTAATTCAATTTGGGGCCAGCCCCATGGGCCCCACATTAGCTATGGGCCTGGGTGTCACTGTGGTTTGTGTGATGGCAGCAATCAGGACAAAATATGGGGCATCTTCACATTCCCCAGGACACAAGAAATATGGAGCCACCACAAATGGTGCTTTCTGCACAAAAATAGCCTGGGGTGGGGGGTTGCCTCCCCAAGGCTACTGACTGAGGCCACCAGCTAGAATAGCTTAGTAGTTAAGAGAGTCAGATTAGGATCCTGGAGACACAGTTTCAAATTTCCATTCTGTCATGGAAGTTCTCTGAGCAACCTTGGGCCAGAACTCTCTCACACCTAATCTACCTCACAGGGTTGCTGTAAGGATAAAATGGAGAAGCAGGTAATGTTGGAAGCAGCTTTAGGTCCCCAATGGGGAGAAAAGCAGGGTAATAACTAGTTAAGTAAATAAATTGGTAAATTAGCCCTTTTTTCCTTAGCAGCCAGACTTATAATAAGATGTTTGAGGAGAATACAATAATACGTTTAAATATGGTTTGTTATGGCAACCCTATGTTACTCTTATTATCATCTGTACCATCATGGCTATATCAAATTGTAAAAAGTGTGTTATGGGGTTGGCTGAATACTAGGAACTGTCCCATAATGAGGACAGTGACATACTGCCAATGGGCACAAGCTGAGGGAACAGCATGGCGGCACAATGAGCATTTTCAGTGGTGGTTTCTGCCCTGGAATATAAATTGCATGAGGAAATGTGCCAGGCCTCCTAATTTCCTAAGGCTTTTGGATGAGCTGCCGGATAGCATTCCCTTACTGGTCTTTGATCCACTTGGTGTTGGGTTTTTTGTGCTCTAATTATGTTTTTATCAATCTCTGGTGTTGTTTAAAATGGTACCTGTTGTTATTTCAGTCAACCATATACCACCTTAAACTATGGAAAGGTGGAACAAAAATCTTCAGATAAATACCTCATGCCCCTATGTTGAGTAGGTTTTAATGATACCTTTCACCACAAAGAAACTTATGTCATGCATTGACAATGCATCACTGTTGAATTACTTCCAATATTTAATTTACTCTGTTGAATTACACAGTGTACGCACACGCACACACGCACACACACACACACATGCTATTTGTGTCCATACATTTATCTACTCTTTTTCTGTCTCTGTTTTTTTTCCTGAAGCCCTGACATGATTGACACTCTCTGAGAGCCAAAGTTGGAATAAGGAACATGCACAAATGATGGTTTCCTTAGCAACGGGAACCATGTGAATTCTCTTCTTTCCTTCTTGGTGCTTTTTTCCTCTACTTTACTTAGTGGTCTCTCCACATTGGTTTTCATGGAGACTTGAAGGCCTGATTCCCTAACTGTTTTTTAAAAACAAAAAAATTAAAAGTCAGTGAACCAAAGAGAATTAAAGCTGTTTTTTTTGCTGTTTGTTTGTTTGTTCATGTTAATTTGGTGATTTAACTGGTTCTCAAAGTTATCTAATATGAGCTGTTAACATACATGTGAACACACTCATGGATTGATTCTGTGGCTTTCTTTTCTTTCTGGTTTAATAAAAAAAAACAGTCTAAATATTGTTATGGATCTGGTCTGTTCTTCCTTACTGTGTGATTTTATCTGATTCCCTCTTTTTGTTACCCACAAGATTTCCTTCCCTAAGTATTTATTTATTTATTCGCTTCCCTTATATCCAACATTTTTCCCCAGTGGGGACCCAAGATGCTCTTCTCCTCCATTTTATCACCATAACAACCCTGTTAAATAGGTTAGGATGAAAGGGTGTGACTTTGCACATTTTTTACTTGTAATACTTATATACACACAACCTGACTGGGATGAAATTTTCAGGAACCATACCCATCACACATAGGATCTTTCCTCATAAATTTCAGCTACGTAGGAAAAGTCCACTCCATTCTAGATGTGACTGAAGGCAAAACACATTTCCAGTTCTACCTTTATCTGCTACCCAACTGGAAATTCTCAGGGAATGTAGTTTTTACCAAGGGGATTCTCCCTGGGAAACTGCAGACTGAAATGACACTAGATTCCCATTTTACGAGGTAAGTGAAACATTCCCTAGGAGACTAGGCAGACAGAGGTAAGGATAATGAAAATTTCCCTCTGTCTTTTCCCACTGCTGGATCCTGATACGACTGGGAGGAGATCCTACTTTTAAATCAGTGTTGTAAGGGACATTAAATGAGGTCCTATTTTAAAATCAGAGTTGTAAGGGACATTAAATCCTGTACACATACACGAAACCCAGACCTACCTTATGTAGGTTTCTTCCACACCATTCCTAACTTAACTGACTTTTTGATATCCAGTGAAGAACCAGTGGGGGAAATTAAATGCATCCAATAGTACAGCACAGTAAAATAGATCAAAGAAAGTTGAGGGCCAAAGCTCCCTTTTCCACCATGTAGAACCACTATACAACTCTTCCGGTTGGATACAGTGGTGTGTCTGCAAAGCACAGATCTGCTGAGCCATTCTACCCCATCTTTCCCTCATTCTGGCCTGCCATGGTTGAATCAAAACCATGACCTTGGCTGAAACACCAGGACACCATGATTTACAAACCACCCTCAGTGCTTCCAAATGCAAAAGGTAATTTCATTTGGGTTATTCTCCTAGGTTTAACTAACAGGAAATATTTGGGTCTGGTTTTGATTAAATTCACTCTCAACTAACATCCCTGTAAAACAGTGTTTCACTTACCTGTAACTGTTGTTCATTGAGTGGTCTTCTGTGTAGTCCCACATGGGTCCACATTTCTGGACGCCTGCCACAAAGATCTTTCTCTAAGAGCTCTCTTGGAGCACTCTCCCCTGCCCCTCACAGACTGGCTCTTTCCCACCCAGCCAGCATGTGATGGGGCAGGGTGAGTGCTTCTTCCCTCAATCCTTTCATTGCTGCCATGGAAAGACCCAATGAATACAAGAATTCCATGGCCGGGAAAGGAAGAAAGGATGTGTGCTTGCACAGAAGATCACTCGGTCAGCAAGTTACGTGTAAGTGCAACCCTGTTTTAATCTTTGTGACTTCTATGCCATCCCACATGGGAGAATAGCAAGCTTACTTACCAAAAGGAGGTGGGCATGGAATCCTCAGAGAAACAAGGATTGAAGAACCACTTTTCCCACTGCTGCATCTTGCCTGGAGTCAATATCAACTGTGTAGTGCTTGATAAACGTTGACAGGGAAAACCAGGAGGCTGCCTTGTAGGTACTGTCCAAGAGGACATTGCCAAGGCAAGGAATGCTACATAAGATGACTGGGACCTATCCAAGTGAGCTCTGAGGTGGAGTGGGCAGCAACCTTGGAAATGGAGTAGGCTAACTGTATGACCCTCACCACCCAGCATGAGATGGTTTGGGAGGAGGCTGCCTAGCCTTTGTGAGGGGCAGCAAAACAGAGCAGCAGGTTGTCCTCCTTCTACAGGGATGCAATATGGTCTAAATAAAAGAACAGTGATCTATGAACACCTACAATGTATAGAGTCCATTTCCTGTATGACATGAGGGAAGGAAAAAACAGGGGCAAGACTATGTCCAGGAAATGTGGAAGGAGATACAATACCTTCAGGAGGAAGTCCACACTCAGGTGGAATATGACCTTGTTGGCATGAAACCTGATGAAAGGTGGAGAACAGCATAGGTCTCTGAGTTCTCCCACCCTTCAGGCAGAGGTAATTGCCAGGAGGAAGGCCACCTAGTAGGACAGGAAAGGCAGGTCACACGTGGCAAGGGGATCAAAGGGCTTGAATATTAGAGCAGAGAGTACTAGTGAAAGACTCCACTGGGGAATGGGCAGGGGTGTTGGGCTGTGTGTAGGTTAAACAGGCACTTAAGAAATTCATTAAACATCTGGGCAGAAAAAAACAGAGGCGCCTGCGATGGGGTTGTGGAAGGCTGAAATGGCCAACAAATGAACTTTGACTGAGGTAATCACCAGGCCAGTATCTTTTGGAAGGAATAGGCATTTGAAATATAGTTCAGTGAGCACAACTTGGGAAAACTTGTGGGTAGCTGCCCAGAGAGAGAACCTAGACCATTTGACAAGATAAGACTTCCTTGCCACCATCTCAGACCACTCTAATGGCTGTGTATCAACTAGGCTGACAAGTGTAAGGATTAGGCATCATGGTGAAGGAGGGGCCCTATGTGAAGCAGTTCTCTCACCATGGGCAGAGGCATGTGACAGCCTTCAGACAGGGACCACAATGTCAGAAACCCTGCCATTTTGGGCCAGAAGGGTGCAATTAGAATGCAGTGTGGTTTGTCCTTTTTGGAGAGAACCTTTCCTAGCAAGGGGATTGGGGGGAGGCATACAACAGGATTCCTGGCCATGACAACTGAAGAGCATGGGCATCCCCCACCCAAGCTAGCAAGCAAAACTGGGGACATTTGGCATTTGAAGAGGAGGCAAACAGGACCACCTGGAGTTGGCCCAGTGGCATAATACATGAAGTAAGTAATTGTTCTTGATGGACCATTTGTGTGTAGATGCGGTGCCTCTGCTGAGAGTGTCTACTGTCCCATTTGCCAACCTGGTGATGTGAATAGCTTCCAAGGATACAGCATGCTGAATGGTCCAGGGCCAAAGGAAGGAAGCTTCAGAGCAGAGGGAGAAGGAGCCAGTGCCTCCCTGCTTCTTTATGTAGAACTGTGTTGTAGTGTTGTCTGTGAGTATTAGCACCCACTTGCTAGTAACTAGGGCTATAAAAGAAACCAAAGCATATCTTACTGTCCTGCATTCTAACAGGTTAACATGCATCCCCTGCTCACAAGGTGGCCACTGGCCACTGGCCTGGTGGGAACTGCAGTGTGCGCGCCCCCAGCCTGAAAGGGACACATCAGTAAAGACCTGAATGTAATGTGAGGGCATGCCAAATGGGGAGCCACAATAGGTTCTCCCGACAGGACCACCACTCTAAAGACTGAATGACAGATCTAGAAATGGACAACTTTTGCCAGTAGGTATCCAACTGCATGTTGGTGGATCTGAGGAACCACTTCTGAAGGGGTCTCATGAACAACCAGGCAAAGGGAACCATAGAAGTAGTTAAGGCCATTAGCCCTAGAAGTCTCTGGATAAATTGAATTGAATGAAACCTATTGAAGGAAAACCTGAAGACCATTGTCCATATGGAGGTTCCCCTATTTCAAGGGAGAAAAGCCCTGTTCCTGTGGGAATCTAGCCATCTCCCAAAACTTTATAAATGTGGTCAATCTTCTTGGCTGTGGGCAAGACTGGTGCTGTCTTAGCCCAGATGGATTTGGCCATGTCCAGTAAGCCCTGGAGCATCATAAAAGCAACCAAGCCTGCATTGGGTGGGTAGAGTACTTCAGAATAGGATCAGAAGTAGTTATCTCCAAGATGATCACATCAAAGTTCAGGGACTTAGCCATGTGAATCACCTGTTCAGAATCTAGGCAGAGATCCTCCATCAGAGAAACAGGGGATGGGGTCCAGAATAGACTCATCGAGCAAAAGTTCTGAGGGAGTATCAGGACCATCTAACAATGGGGGTTTCTCTTCATCTGATCCAGAGGGCCTTAGTTCCATGGTGGACAATATTGATGGTGGGGCACAATGGTGCCGGGAACTTGGTTCCACAGAGGTAGCAATTGTTGTTCCCACTGCATAGGCCAGTACATGGATGGTGGAGCATATGAGAACCATTGTGAAGGGGGTAATCCCCAGTAGTGCAGAGCCAAGGAGTCACCTGAGGATCTACGATAGCACTTTGCCGGTTGTGGAGGGGGACTGTGGATGAACCTCAATGACCTCATCATCAGAGGAAGGAAGAGAAGGAGATGGTCTCAGAGTCAGGGAGGGGGTCCAGGATTGCTAGGTGGAGGATACACTCCCACCTGAGTGAAGGAAGAGTGTGAAGTCTTATGCTTGGACTTCAACTTTTTCTTCTGCAGTGGTGGTTCTGAGGAAATCTGCAATGCCATGGATTTCTCTAGAGAGAATACTGGGCCTGTTTCCAATGTGGATCCTGATGGTACTGACCCCTAAGCATGGGCCCTATTCTTTGGTTTTGACTCCTTAGAAGGGGTCAGATCATTGCCTGGATCTGCCAAAGTCTTTTCCCAAAGGGCATCTTTCAGCCTTGAAGTTCAATCCAAATGAGTTTTTTGGGGATGAATTGTTTATAAATTGCGCAAGCAGAGACATTGTGGGCTTCACCCAGGCACTGGAGACAATGATCATGATCACCTGGCTGTGCCATTTTTAGGCTGCATTCAGCACACTTTTTGAATAGAGCCATACCATGAGAAGACTTGAGAGAAGTGACAATGATAGAAGAGTAAACAAGAAATGGTAAAAATGAGAAATCAGAAGAAAAAACCTGAGGTGAGTACCAGAAGAGGGCGAAGTGTCCAATCTATGTGGCGGCAGCAACAAAAGGACTGAGGGAAGGACTGTTTGCTCCATCACATGCCACCTAGGCGGGAAAGACCTGGCTCATGAGGGGAAGAAGAAGAAGAAGAAAATAAGAGATTGGATTTATACCCCACCCTTCACTGCCCAAAGGCGTCTCAGAGCGGCTTACAAACTCCTTTCTCTTTCCCTCCCCACAACAGACACCCTGTGAGGTAGGTGGGGCTGAGAGAACTTCTGACAGAAACTGTCCTTGAGAGAACAGCTGTGCCAGAGCTTATGACTGACCCAAGGTCACATCAGCAGGTGCAAGTGGAGGAGCGGGGAATCAAATCCGGTTCTCCCAGGTAAGAGTCCACTACACCAAACTGGCTCTCCACTATACCAAACTGGCTCCACTACACCAAACTGGAGGGGGTGAGTGCTCCGAATCTTCTAGAGAGCTTTTAGAGAAAGATCTCTGTGGCAGGCCTGCACAAGTGTGGTCCCATTTGGGACTGCACAGAAACCATGAAGATGAACCTGTCTTTCCATGCCTTGCTGATGCATTTTGTAATCCCTTTGTTTAAAGATGGAGATGGTTGGGAAGGAGGTTAAAACCATCTCTGATCATGTAAATATTCCAGGTGCATTCTGTGCTTGTGTGCTTTACTTGAAGTGGGTTCTGATTCTTTTTTAGGTGTTCATATTAGCAGCTTTTTCACTCATGAAACACAAAGAAGGGGGCCCTTTCAACCAACTGAAGAGCCTAAGTGGGGATTGTGTGACCCACATAAACAGAAGTCATATGGGATGGGGAGATGCAGTAAGGAGGAGAATCAGGTGAGATCCAACCCAGTATCACCATGACCCAGTATCACCATTTTTTTAAAATGAGGAAAACATCTATCCCAAACTTCACTGTAAAGATCAAAATAAAAACAGAGCATATATGCACAGACTCCACTAGACCCCTCATTACCACAATATCAGGTTATACCTTCTCCACAAATTCTAAAACCTTCTAAAACAATCATATATGAATTCATTTTTAAAAAAGGATTAATGAAAGCAGCTGTTGAAGTCACTCAAAGGCACAGAAACAACACTTGGTACTGTGAATTTCAAAAGCCACGGAGGAAAAGCAAGAAGACAAGTTGTTCCTTCAAAAGATTCTCCCTACAGCCTGGGGAGAACACCTTCCCCACTCAATATTACCCAGCATAATTCAACAGTTCCAAACTTGTAGGTAACAACACATTGAAGACCCTAACTTTAACACAACTAAGAATGTGCAGTAGACAAAAACTTCCCCCACACTTGGAGTAATGCATATAATCAAGCTACTGCTTCGTAGAAAACCTTCCCATCTGTCATCTGCCTTGGCTCAGAGCAAGGGATACATCTGCTGCAGAATAATAATAGTTAAAATAGTGCTTACCAACTCTCAGTTTTGAGCCCACAAGCTTTTAGGACATTTGTGAGAAGAGCACAGGAGAAGTCACTTTTATTACTGCAACCTCTGGCATGCCAGTACAGCAATGCTTTTAAAGAGACACCATCAACTTGAAATCTTGTCATTTTTAAGTGTTAAAAGTGGTTTCATATGTTACACTTGCCCTCATATTTCAGTTTCATCTACTTCAAAGGCATTCATGAGCATGGTTAACCTCTTAGTCCCCTCCACACCCACTGCACCATCAAACTTCAATCTAGAGGACTGATCCTCGATGTGAGGGGGGAAATATGTTTTGCTTCCAAGCTTCTGTAAGCCACTTCCCCGACTGGTGTTTAGTTTACCAAGCAAGGTAGGGACAAACACACATGCAAGCTTGTGCACAGAGATTCACAAACCAGGGCTCCATGTTGTAATGTACCCAGAGCCACCATCGAACACTGAAGTCTCAAGTCAAGTTTCAGCTCTACCCCTCCACAACATGTAGTACAAGATACCTCATATCTTGATGCCATTTGTGACAGGGACCCAACATAGTGCTCCTTCCTGGTGCCCAACAAGTTTTTTTAGAAAGTGAGAGTGGCCAGATGGGGATTTTGCCCATCAAGAGTTTTGACCGACCACTGGAGACTTGATTGATGGATTGAGGGGAAACATTTTAGCAGCAGCTGCCCCCATAGTACAAGGATCTTCACTTTGGCAGCCATTTTGTACTTGGCTGCACCTCCTGCAGCAGCTGTTTTGTGGCAGCCACACAGTGTCAGAATTCCAAAGGAGCCCACAGGCTCAAACAAGTTGGTCTATGAGCGTTCCTGCCCTAGCTCATATCACTGACCACAACTAGCAAGAGCACGAACATGTTCAGCTCAACAGCATCAGGAGATAAATTAAGTTGTAATAGAGTTACAGATACAAAGACAGTATTTCTGTGGCAGAGCCACATATTTTTTAACGTGTGGCTCTTTTGCCTATACGTTTCACCAATTGTCCCTGACTATCCTGGACAACGCAGAAGTGTCTGTCTAGGTGGTAGCTGGAGATTTCCTGGGATTATAATAGATCTCTAAGTGAGAAGGAGCAGTTCCCCTGGAGAAAATGGCTGCTTTTGAATATCCCATTGAAGTTCCTCCTCTCCCCAAACCCTGCATTTCTTAGGCTCCAGCCCCCAAATCTCTGGGCATTTCCCAACCCAGAACTGGCAACCCTACAAATGGCCCTCCTGGCCCACCCTGTGATAGGCACGTGCCTGAATACATGCCCAACCTTTCTCTAATAACTTGTTTTCGTGGCAATTATCTCCCGCGAAAGTGCAAAGAAAACTACTTCCAGATAAGATGCTCCTTTCAGACTCTGCATGACTATTTAAACATTGCAGGTACTTTAATCAAGAGGGTATAATGTACTGTAAGCATTCAATTAGACAATACTGCAGTTATATTGTAATTTCTTAACCTAGGTAGACACTATAGTTTGTGCAGAATCCACTAAACTGTTTGGGTCCAAAGGGGCATTCTAATTACTGTGAAAAAGCAAAGATGTTTCCTATTTTGTTTCCTTTCAGCATAACTGGCAGGCTGGCAGGCCTTCACAGTAGCCAAAGGCTGTCCCCATGCCATGGGCCTAACCAGGGCTGCCATTTAGGGTTCTGCAAATGGTGTGTGTGTGTGTGTGACAAAAATGTAAAGGAAATTTAATTTTATTGAACAAGGAAATAGCTGATTAAGGAACTTCAAGAAAGATAGCGACAGCATCTTTTAAAAAAACACCTGGCTGGATTTTTTGCATGTGTTTATGCGTGTGTGTGCACGCCCATGCACCCTGCCTGGAAATCATGGTGACCTCTGGTGACTCCTACTGGGGCCTGGAGGGTGTTCAGAGAAGAAGCTTGATAGCCTACCTCTACCTCCCAGGCCTGGTATTCTTTGGAGGTCTCCCGTCCGAATACTTGAACACCCAGCTGGAATTTGACCAGCATTGTGGGTTGCTATAACAGCAACAGTGCTAGGGTTGCCAGCTCTAGGCTGGGAAATTCTTGGTTATTTGAGGGTGGAGACTGGAGAAAGGAGGGAGCTCCGCAGGGATGTGGTGCCCTAGCGTCTGCCCTCTGAAGCTGCCTCTGGGGGAATTTCTCTCTGTAGTCTGGAAATCAGTGTAATTCCAGGAGAACTCCAGGATCCACCTGGAGACTGGAAACCCTACACAGTACACTGTGTTGGGGTTAATTGGTGTGGTTAGTCCAGTTCCCACTAGTTAGCAGAGTGCTTAAATAAAGCTACAAATACAGGAGTGTCTCTTCACCAGGTTACTCAGCTTACAGAGCTACACAAAAGCACGTTGCAAGTTTAACAGAGATTTACTTCTCTCTCTATTTGAGAAGTACACTTTTGGAATGGAAAGAGTAGGAATAAGACAGAGTACTAACTTATTAGCTAAGGATAGAAGCAGATGGCAAGAGGACCATCAGCCTTATGGTTCCAAGAGAGGACAGTATGTTGTCCCTCTTGGTGTGTGCAGGGAGAAGGGGGAGAGTGAATGGCAGGAAGGAAATTGTCCCTGAGAACACAATCTACATTTCAAAGGGGATAGTGGCAGAAGAGCAAACACGTGAAGGAAAGGTCAGTGTGCCTCAGGCCCGTAGCCACGATTTCTTAAATTGGGGGCCTTTAAATAATTCAGGGGGCACTGAAGCTGCACCCTTCTGAACCCCGTTGACTTCAATAAACTGTTTCAATTTTTGGATCCTGCTTGTCCTCCGTGAGAAATAGGAGCTGTAATCTGCCGGTTTGCAGAGAGGCAGGGGCTTCAAGAGTGGCCGCCTCAGGCACTCTGGTGAGGTGGAGAGAAAAGCATGAAAGGCGCCGCCACAGTGAGGGGCAAATGGAGTCATGTCTTTCCCTGTGATAAGAGCTAAGGGGAGTTGGGAAGGGAATGGGCTGCTGCGGGAGGGAATAGAGCCACCTGGAAGTGTAGTGCTCCCTCCTCCTCCTGTTTCCCTTCAGAGGTGGTGTCTGAAGGAGACTCCATAGCCCCCACCATGCCCATTCGCAGTCCTGTCCCGACTGTCGGCACCCAGGCAGGGGCGTTTGCTCCCTCTGTCTGGTGTGGGAGGGACCAGCTGGGGCCAGAGATGGTGAGACAGCTGCCAGGAGCAGCCCAGCCAGGGGGAGAATGGAGCTCCACAGGGTGAGGAGAGGCAAAGGAGGAGGGCTGCGCTGGGCCATGGGGCACTATGCCCACTGGCCAGTGGTGAGCACATATCATCCAGGGCCTGCCTGGTTGCCTGCCTGACTATCCAGGATAGTAAATTGGGGGGCCCTGCTAGAAAGTCGGGGGGCGGGCCCCAAAATGATTTAACATAGCTACAGGCCCGGTGTGCCTATCTAGCTGGCTAATCTCTCTTGCCCCTTGTGTCTGGAGATCTGAAACAGGGGACTGAGCCTTCACTTCCAACACACTGCACATCATGGTTGTTGCTTGGAGATTTGGTGCAGGACCACAGAGGCAGAAGTGGCTAGGACAAGCATGGTGATGGCCAGAGGGGCAAAGGAGGAGACAATAAGCAAGAGGAGGGGAGTTGACAGCTAGTGGAAGGAGAAAATAAAAGGGTAAAATCAGATTTCCCTTCCCCACGAGTCTCTACAGTTCTGAGTTTTTGTGTGTGGAAATGTAGACTCATTTATACCATGTATACATACTGTATAATTTTTATATGCAGTCTATATGATTTCTAAATGTGCGATGCACCTCATTTATATAGATACACACACATGTGAAATACTGACTTACTGATGCACAAATAACACTGAAATATATTTACATTTTATGAGCAAAACCGATTCAGAAAATGACACAAAAATAATGGGTTTTGGATGCGATTCACATAAAGGAAAACAAAACCAAAATGGGAACTTTGGGGTTGAAACAGCAACAATATGAAATACAAAACAATATCTACATGGAAGTAATAAAAACCATCAGCTTAGGGCTAATTCACACGTGCAATACGGTATGATTGTGAATTTGCCTCAATTTGGTCTACTCTACCATGACCTGGAAGCCAAGGGAAACCTAAAACTTTTCACAGTGCTGTAAGTAATGTTTCTCACCACAGCAAGGATATTAAGGAAGAAGGGTCCTCACATATGAAAATCTGTGGGGAAACCCCTCTTAGGCACTCTTGTACTTAAAACTATTGATGACCTAAATCCTGTGAAAGGGTAGTTCTTGGCCATCACACAAAGGACAGCTTGCAAGTGGGATGCATTCTGGACCCTTTCACTGGGCTGCTTCCCAACAGGGATCTCCTCAGGAGCTACCGCAAAAGTCGCCTTCCTGTGGAATCAGCCTTTTGTTTTCCTTTCCAGAAAGGATTTCGTTGTTCAAAGCCAAGTGGGCCTGGTTTATTCTGCTTCTCCCCCCACCTTCCCCCTAATGTTCTTGTAGACTCTGCTCACCTCCTGTTTACTCACACAGGTGGAATAGTGATCAGTTCTCAGACTGGCTTATTATTTTTACATCTTGATATTGGTGTGGCTGCAAGTGGGAGATTTCACAGGTGGCTGATGAAGCTCATTATATTTATTTGGACCTCCTCAGTGCTCCTTAAAAGGCAATTAAAATGAGAATGAAAATGACTGTATGTGGTCAAGCGCACTGCTGCCTTACAATTCACACCACTGCCAACAGAATATAAAAAGGAGGCATTTTTGTACCAGCAAACTATAGTGCAGCTGTGCTAATGGCTTCCAAAACTTCAGCATTCGAAACCTGCCAAGAGAACGTTTACAATGGAATCCATTAGTGAGACACACAAACCCTTCTGATCTTTACCTGTACCATACTGCAGAGCAGAAGTAAGCAAAACACCCTTCTCTGACCATATTCTGCACCCTCGGGCATGAGTCCCATGTTTATGTAGCCTACAGCTTGAGGTGGGTCTCTGTATCTGGCACAAACTGCTCTGCTGGATTTTCAGGTGTATTTGCAAAGTCACTACACATTACTGAGTGGGGTGGGTGGGGCAGGGCTGGAACTTGATTAATTAAATTAACGGAACTCACAAAACTGCTAGCTCTGAGCAGGGTGGTCAACCTTTAGAGGGTAGAAGAAAGCAGCAGGAAAAATAAAAGATCCCCTTGTTTTCTATGGTACATACATAAATTCCAAGCACAACCCAATAGTTACTTAACATTCCATAACAGAGCACATTATCTCCTCAAACGCATTCTGTTAAAAAATTAAATTGCAGCCTTTTTTTCCCCGCATTACAACTTATATTGTGCTTCAATGGGTTCATAATGTCCAGGTTGCAGCTTAGATGTCTGGATACATACTAATAGCAAGGATAGGTGAATGTTCTCTGTTTTATTTGTCTGCTGTTTTTACATTTCCATCAAATGTTTCTGTTCCCTATTGGTTTATATTTCCATCAACTGTTTCAGTTTTCCAAATGTTACTGCTGGTTTGTAGATATGTTTGTGTTGCCTATACACATTGTGTATTATCGGGGCTGTTTTGGGGCAGGAATGCACAGGAATGGAGTTCCGGCTGGCTCCCAAGTTGGCCACGCCCAGTAGGAACTCATTAGCATAATAGGCCACACCCAACAGCAGAAACTCATCAGGACTGGCTACATTAGGGGTGTGTGGCCTAACATGCAAAGGAGTCCCTGCTACAAAAAAAAGCCCTGGGTTTTGACAACAAACAAGGTAAACAGAATAAGAAGCAAAAGGTGGGTGTGGCTGGATGACCACAGTGCTGGTAACATGGGGGTGTGGCCTAATATGCTAATGAGCTGTGCTGTCAGGGGTGTGGCCTAATATGCTAATGAGTTCCTGCTGGGATTTTTCTACAAAAAAAGCCCTGTGCATTATTATGGGCCATTTCTATGGGATTGGGTCCAAAGACTCCATTTCACTAACAGTGGAGCCTTCCTCCAGTGCCAGGACGTACCTGTGATGCCAGAGTAAGGCTGGTTGCACCAGAGGATGACACTTTCCACCAGAGGAAGGCTTTCAACCCAACCTCGTGTACCCAGGATTTATTTACTATGGACAAGGATGCCTAGAACTACCATGCCCCCCGGACAAAAATTCCATTTGATCCCTGCATGATGCTCATTCACAAGATCTCCAACCTCCAGGTGGGGCCTGGAAGTTTCCCAGAATCACAGCTGATCTCCAGACTACAAAGATCAGTTCCCCGGGAGAAAATGGCAGTTCTGGAGGGTAGAATTTACAACATTATACCCTGCTGAGCTCTGGTTTCTCTCCAAACCCCACCCTCTGAAGGCTCTATCACCAATTCTCCAGGAATTTCCCAGCCCAGAGCTGGCAACCCTATAATGAGACAAATCACTTGGCTTCCTGATCCCATGAATAGAATAATCGTTAGGTTATAAACAGTGCAGGAAAAGAGACAAAATTTTGAAAAAGGATTTACACATTATTTCTATTTACAAACATGCAAGTCTACCAATAGAGGGTATACTTCTTACATTTGATAAAGTCGGCTCTTGTTCACAAAAACTTCCATGTCATAGTAATCTTTACTAAGTCAGTCAATAAGAAATTTCTCTCAGTTGACCTTTGTACCTTTTCACAGCAGGAAACCAGGGGCAAAACAGGGTGCTGCTTATACAGTGGGGCTGAATGACATGTAGTAGCAAAGTTGCATTTACAAAAGATGTCTCACCAGTTACAACAGTAATAAACAGTGTTTAAAAATGTAATAATTGGAAGAGAGGAGTAGTTTGAACTACTAATCTCAGACTTCACATGTGCTTTAACTAAGACTATTAAAACCCACAAATTATACGAAAGCTAATACCTTGAATAAACCTTTGTTGGTCTTAAAAGTGCCACTGGACTCTAAATTTGTTGCACAAATTATAGCCACATATATATGTTGTTTGTTTGCATTGTTTAATCCAGAAAGGCTTTCAGTATTCCACAGTTATAACCACTGATATAGATTAATACTGATCACTATACATGTGAAGGGTGGAGGGAAGGAAAAATCATACTTCCACTACTTTGTTCAATCACTGGGAAATATTAGCTTGACTGTTCACATTAACAGAAGTTCGCTGTTCACAACCATTTTCCTTCAACTGTCAGGTGATGATTTTTTTATGGAACTAGGGTAGGAGAAGGATCTACCAGGCATTGGGATCACCACCATGTGCTCAGGAAGTCTTGCTCAAATAGGTTAATCCTAACTGGTTTTCACTGTGGACATACAAAAACACTGCAATTGAATTACACAACATTTGGTTTGAATTATGCTGTCTATGTCAGTTCTCAAGAGCTACAGTTAAAAGGGCTCATAAACTTGGGGATTTATTAGCTTGGCTGTGCACTTGCAAATTTCTTATCTATTTTACCACAAATTCTAACATGCTCCTTTTCCTTCCCAGTAGTAAACAAAGTTTTGCTTCATGGTATATGATGGTACTCATTTAAGGAAAGCCACACTTAAGCCCTACTGAATTTCAATGGAAAAGAGCTAGGCATATGCTTAATTCTATTCCACTAAAATCAATAGCTCTTTTCAGACATTCACTTCACAGAATGAACATGTTTTGTAGAGGGAATGGAATTACAGAGACAAGTTCTGCCTCGTCTCTGCACATTCTTTGACACACACGTACAGAGCTTGTGCATGTCAACATGTACATAAATACGCCTCTCTGAATGGTCAAGAATCTTGCTTTTTAGGGTCCTGGATCACACAGATAGGAACTTAACCTCTGTAGCCCATAATCATATGTCCAATGAGCAGGGTTGGAGCTTCCTGCTCCAATTTTACTCCCTGCATTCATGCATGCAATTCTTCCCAGTTAGAACCATGGCTACCCAAAGGAGGTGACTAGAGGGTGCCTTTATCACCCTGAGGATCCATGCTAAGTCATGTGATCTTGCTTTAATGCAGTATTTAAATTGGAAACAATTGTTTAAAACTAGGTGCTATGAGGGGGCCTGGAGGAATAGTTGCCCAGGATCCCCTAGTGGCTCTTGGCAGCTAGGTGAGAATGCCTGGATATGGCCACTATAAACTCGAAATCCTATCCCATATGACCAGGAAGAGGTAGGCACTGAAAGAAGGGTTGGGGCTCAGTGGTAGAGCATAGGCTTTGCATGCAGAATGTACCAAGCTCAATCCGCAGCATCTCCAGCTTGACGGGGGGTGGGATCAGTGATGTGAAAGACTGGTTGGGGGCTGGCTGGGCAGCCACAGAAACATCCGAGCTGGAGAAGCCCCCTCCACTGCCCACCATTAGCACCAGGACAAGGCGGCCAGATGGCTGCAGCAACACTGGCAGGCCAGGTAAAACTCCCCACACACCCACATGGCCCAGCAGAGTAGCACTGGAGGTCAGCAAAGCAGCAAAGCAATGAAAACATCCAGGGAAGGTGGACGGGGTGAGCCCAGGCCGACTCACCTACCAGGAGCAGCTGGGGGAGGGGGAAGCAGGGAGGAAGACTCACCAGCACTTCCAGGCCACATAGGCCACAGGGGGGCTGGAGTAGGTCAGGGGCAAGAATCACAGGAGGAGCCTGGGGCCGGACAGAGGCAAAAGATAGTGACTTCTTGGAAGCAGCACCATCCAGCAGGAGATTGTTTTGAGGCCCCAAGTCAGGCAGGGCTGATGAGGGAGGAAAACACAGAGGGAGGCCCACTGGCTCAGAAACTGGAATGAGACAGGCCCCATCTTAATTGGAGGTCACTGGTAGAGCCCACAGTGGCCCCATCTCCAGGTGGGCCTTTATTAGGCACAACTCCAAAGCAGTCTGAGAGAACAGGCCCAGCCACACCTAAGCAATCAGAGGGTCAACTGAGGGCTGAGGAGAGAGGGCCAACGGTGTTGTAACCCCCCCCCCGTGCTGAGACAAGTCTGGGATGTGCCAAAAAAAAGAAGACATCCGCCAGGGACTGACTCCCAGTCTGACAGACCTCTACCCAACACCTTGGAGAAATGCTGCTAGTAAGTATACACAGTACTGACATTCTCAAACCAATGGCTTGACGCAGTATAAGGCAGCTTCATGTGTGTGTATTCAAGCCTAGCAGAAATATAGGCTGTGGTCACACTGGAGGCTCTGGCGGTGCCTCTATTTGCAGCAGTTTAAATCGTTGACTATGCTAAAGCCTTTGATTGTGTGGATCACAATAAATTATGGCAGGTTCTTAAAGAGATGGGAGTACCAGACCACCTCATATGTCTCCTGAGAAACCTGTATAAGGGTCAAGAAGCAACAGTTAGAACCGGATATGGAACAACTGATTGGTTTAGCATAGGAAAAGGAGTACGACAAGGATGTATACTGTCACCTTGCTTATTTAATTTATATGCAGAGTACATCATGCGAAATGCTGGCCTGGATGAATCACAAGCTGGAGTTAAGATTGCTGGGGAAAAGATCAATAACCTCAGATATGCAGACGATACCACTCTAATGGCAGAAAGTGAAGAGGATCTAAAGAGCCTCTTGCTCAGAAGAGGAGAGTGCAAAAGTGGGCTTGAAGCTCAACATCAAAAAAACTAAGATCATGGCATCTGGCCCCATCACTCCTTGGCAAATAGAAGGGGAAGTCGTAGAAGTAGTGACAGACTTCACGTTCCTAGGATCCCAGATCACTGCAGATGGTGACTGCAGCCATGAAATTAAAAGACGCCTGCTCCTTGGGAGGAAAGCGATGGCAAACCTAAACAGCATGATAAAAAGCAGAGACATCACCTTGCCAACAAAAGTCCGCATGGTCAAAGCAATGGTATTCCCCGTAGTAATGTATGGCTGTGAGAGTTGGACTATAAGGAAGGCCGAGCGCCGAAGAATAGATTCTTTTGAACTATGGTGCTGGAGAAGACTCTTGAGAGTCCCTTGGACTGCAAGGAGATCAAATCAGTCAATCCTAAAAGAAATCAACCCTGACTGTTCCCTGGAAGGCCAGATCCTGAAGCTGAAGCTCAAATACTTTGGCCACCAAATGAGAAGGGAGCATTCACTGGAGAAGACCCTGATGCTGGGAAATATTGAAGGTCAAAGAAGAAGGGGACGGCAAAGAATGAGATGGTTAGACAGTGTCATCGATGCAACGAACATGAAATTGAGCAAACTTCAGCGGACAGCGGAAGACAGGAGGGCCTGGCGTAATCTGGTCCATGGGGTCGCGAAGAGTCGGACTCGACTGTGCGACTGAACAACAACAACAAAAATCGTTGTGTGAAGAGTTGACCAGACAACACACCCTGAAGCAGCCTCACTACGTGCTCACTCCATGGTCAATTGTTCAGATTATTGCTGTGGGGCCACCATGGAGTGGGGGGGTCATATGGCTTTTTACAATTTGTCTTTTGTATTTGCGCATAACCGCTTATTCAAAGCACCGCTCCATTTTGAAAGCCTCCCCATCTGAAAAAACTCATCTTTTCAATTAACCCCTTCCCCACCCTGTGTGCTGCAAAGCTGTAGGCAGAGAAACCAGAATGAACAAAGACAAAGGAGGCTTTTCAGCATGCTCCCCCCCCCCTTCTTGCCTCAGAGGACAGCTGAAATCTTGCTGGTATGCATGAAGATGCGGTTATGTGCACATCACTAACTAACTTTAAAAAAAAACCAAGGACCAGAAACAGAACAGAGCAATTGGACTTCTCAACCAGGTTGTGCTTGCACCAGGGGAGTTCAGACATCCAGAAAGGTGGGGTGAATGCCCAGATAGCCGTAAAGACTGGACTTTCCCTGGTGCCTGATTACTCCACTTCCAAAGTGGGGCAGAATGGAGTGGTGACAACCGGGGCACAGAAGGCAGATGTTGCTGTCTGATCATGCTCATTAAATTTGCAAAAGTACCACAATGATATTGGCGTAAACTGCTCATGTCACCGCAGCCAAAAACTCTTACATTCAATTGCATTCAATTCAGCTATAATTGGGATATATCAGGTAATCGGGCCCACTTCCTAATTGAAACCCAAAGTATTAAGAAACACGGGACAGATCTGTAAAACAGAAGGTTCTTTCAACACTCCTTCCCCCAGCACAATACTTATTTTCCCCTCTGTTTTAAGATTTCATTTTCTGGATTTGGATTCTCTGTTGGTGATATTAAAGTCACATATCCAATAACATTTTATCTAAGCTCTTTAAAACCTGCCAAGATAAAAGCTAATCTTTACTGTAATCAGTATGCAGAGATGAGGAGAAGCAGCAGCAAAGCAGTTGCTGCATGTTTGCTGACAAAATATTTAATCCAAACATTTAATTTCAATCTGCCACTGTTCTCAGTTGGTATAATTACTTTAAGCAAATACCATGTAAGAAGAAATGGAAAATAGTCTCAGCCACTGAAATGTAAATAGTGAAACATAATCATAATCACAGCCTTAAAGCCTTCCTGGGATCTAGTCTGTGGACTATTTTAAATGCTTTAAGTGGCTTCACAGGAATTCTAACATCACAGACTGGGATCCTGCCCCAAACAAGGCAACCACAATACATTTACTCTCCATTAAAGAACCACAAACACTACATTCCTTTTTCAGATAGGCACGTATAAACCGAGGCACAAGTGTGATAGCAGTTGCACAAATTTCACCCAAATCTTGTGCTCTCAAAAAAAAGGAAAAAAGGAAAAAACTACCACTCAAATACATTTTTACACTATTATTATTATTGTTGTTGTTATTTATTATTATTTACATGCTGCTGAAACTTTGATTGCCTTTTATTTCAACTTTCCCAGGTTTCCTGCTACTGCATCTCAGCAATTTGGAGTGGCAAGATTCCATGCGCTCCCTTGGCCCGTCAGTTGCCACACAAGACTACTCGCATGTCATCGGCTGGGTGCTGGGTCTGCTCATCTTCCCGCCCTCCTCACAGCCATGGGAAACTGAGTAAGCCAAGGGAAGGAGAGGCGGTTTAAACCACCTCCCCTCCCCACTCAGAGCCGGCTTTCTTGGCTTCCCCACGGCAGTTTAAACTGCCTCCCCTTCCTTGTCAGAGCCCACTTGCTCGCCCTCCCTGAAGCCGCGGGGAAGCTGAGCAAGCCAGTGGAAGGAGAGGTGGTTTAAACCGCCTCCCTTTCCCTCTCAGTGCCCACTTGCTTGCCCTCCCTGAGCAACAGGCAGGGGGACACCCCGGTCATGTTGACCAGTGGGGGACTTGAGCAGCCAGGAGGGAAGAGACGGGGCCCGCAGCCACCCAGCCAAGCTTGCGCTCATTGCATTTATGGCTGCAACGGGCCTTCTTCCTAGTAAGGAATAAAATATATAATCTAATATTCTACAAGTAGCATTTCCTGCATTAGCTGCTTGAGTAGGGGAAGTAGCTTCAGTAATTTACAAGCTACCAATACAATCCAGAGGCAGAAGCAATACTATGGGTACAGTCAGATGTGCCATTTGGTGTGGAGGGGAAGCGAGCCTATTTCCCCTGATGGAAATTGACATGGTGTTGCACGATCACATATCCTTTGTAGCTGCAGGCTCAGCCCATCATTGCCCAATCAGATGGCATGTTCAGCCAACTGGGGGGTTGCTTTTTGTTTCCTATGTGCATAAACAAGGAACCACACCTCTGCACTAAGAGTCCCCCTGAAGTATGCAGTTATGCACATACTGCTAAACGAGGGGGGGAAATGGCACCGAGTTGGGATGGAATGGGCAGACCATCCCGGCAGCTTGAGTGATCAGACAGGGGGAAGTTTGTCCGTAGGCCATCGGCAAGCATAAGGATCAGACTTTCCACGGTGTCTTTTAACTCCACTTCCATGACGGGGCAGCACAGGGTGCTGACAGCTGTGGGACCTTTCTCAGATGTTGCTATCTGATTGTGCCCTTTAAATCCATCAGGCATTGTAGCTGAGTCAGATCTAAAGGCACGTCTGAGTTTTTGGGCTAGATGCCATGCCAAGTTCAGGTGGAGTGAAAGACAGGCAGGTTTTTTTATATCCAGTTGACCAGACCTTGCAAGGCTGTGGTTGGCAGGGGCTAGGGTTGCCAGGTCCCCCCCGGGCACCGGCAGGGATGGAGGAGTAGGGTTGCCAGATCCAGGTTGGGAAGCTCCTGAGGATTTGGGGGTGGAGCCTGGGGAGGACAGGGACCTCCGTGGAGTACAATGCCATAAAGTCCACCCTCCAAAGCAGCCATTTTCTCCAGGAGAACTGATCTTTGTAGTCTGGAAATTAGGTGTAATTACAGGGAATCCCCAGGTCCCACTTGGAGGCTGGCTTCCCTAGCAGCAGCATAAAAGGCCTGTACGGAAGGGGGAAAAGGGATATGACAAATAAGGGAGTGTTATGGAAGTAAAGAACAGAGAGGGTGTCAGTGTAGGAGCAACTTCCTCCTTTCTGCCTCTCCAGCAGGTCTGGATGAAGACTCTAAATGCTGAGGCTCGAAATGATGTCAAGTTCATGAGGTCCCACGGAGATGCCACAAAAAAAAGGTAATTCAGCATTTTTACTTTATTTTTTTATTATTTAGAGGCCCCTCACTTTAGCTGAGTTACTTTGTGCATAAATCCAGCGCTGCACTCCAGGGATGCTGCGTTTAGCATTCAGTGCTCATGCATGCAATTGCATTTTGGGAAGAGCAAGAGAATGCAGAAGATATACATGAAGATGAAGGGAGGCAGTGAAAGCTTAAGCAAAAATCTTCTTGAAGGAACTGGAGTCTTGGGGGGGGGGGAGTCCCAAGTTAAAGGGACGTGTAGTTGACACTTTTTCCAGGCTAATATTTTATTATGTTGTCGAAGGCTTGACGCAGAGAGTACTCCATCTTTCTGTGTTATACCTCTGAGGATGCCAGTCACAGCTACTGGTGCAATGTCAGGTCCTACAATGCCAAGACTATGGCCACACAACCCGGAAAATCTACAGCAACTAATAATATTTTATTCCTTCTAGTGTTCAGTATATCATAATCCCATGAGTTAAGGATAGAGCAATCTGCACAGGAAAAAAAACAGATCTGGCATCTACAAGACGGAGTTGTGTGGGATAAAAATCCACACCTGTGTTAGCAGAGCTAGGAAAAATAAACCAGTCCCACACATGCAGAGTTATATTCTGTACAGTATACTGTAACAATAGGGTAGCAAGAAGCTTGCAGAGAGAGCATCAGTATCTATTACTTACAGGCAAAGAAAAAAAACACAACAGAAGGAAAGGAAAAGAAAGAGAAGCATTCAACGAGCTCTGAATAGTAGGGAAGGGAAATTATGGCTCCTCCTAGACTTACGAATGGACTAAACACCCCCTGCCATTGACTTCAGTGGCCTTAGAAAGGTGTCACTAACTAGGATGACACTGGAGGTGGACTACAAACAAATTCAGTAAGTGGTTAAAGGTGGTTAAGGTTTTCCCTTTCCTTACGTCAACAGACTCTTAAAAAGGGCCACTGGGAAAACTGAAAATAAAGCTGGACAACTTGTGGAGATGAGTTTCCCTTTTTTTATTCATCAAGCTCTGAATAGTAGGGAAGGTAAATTATGGCTCCTCCTAAATTTATGAGAGGATTGGGCCTCTTTTCTAAGAATAGGCCATTTACCTGAAAAAGCATGCAACCAGGTTTTATGTCCCTGGCATAAAACACGAGTGTCAACTCATATTCTTTAGGGCTGCCAGACCCCTGGGCTGGGCAGGGGTTTACCCACTTTTTGGGGCTTCAACTTGCTGCCGGCCAGCTGGCTGGAGGGGGAAGTCCCGCCCCCAAGCCCTGCTTCCAAATCCAAACACCCACAGCCACCCTTCCCTTCTCTCTTAAGAGATTTTAAGGGCCCTCCAGCTGACAGCAGAGGGGATGGACAGGGGTGGCTGCTGGTGTGGGGGCCCCGCCAGCTGGAAGCACTTAAAGAGACCTTTAAGTGCTTCTGGCCAGTGGGGACTGAACTTCAACCTGCACTGCCAGGGACAAAATTGGATCTGGCAACCCTAGCAGTGGTGCTCATTCCGTGGCTTACTAAGAGTCACATTCACAATGACCATCCACTATAAAAGCCATATGACTATTGTATGCCCAGTGTTGTAGTTCACTGAATACACATATAGGGTTGCCAGGTGCCTCCTGGCAACCAGCGGGAAAATGGGGTGTTCACCAGGAAAGAGAGGACGCCCCAAGAAACATGGAAACATCATTTCTGGCATGTACTGGAAGTTACATCATCAAGCTGGTGATATCTGGTGACACTCTGGTATTTGGGCAAAAACTCTCTGGGAAAAATGGCTTCTACAACAAAGTTTTTGCCTAAATACCAGAGCATTATTGGACATTGCCTGTATAATGATGTCACTTCATCTGTGTGCGAGAAGTGACTTCATCACATCACTAGCAACATTGCCTGGGCCTCCCTCTCTCTCCTGCTAACTCCCCCCCCCCCGTGCTGACAAGCTGATTGGAGGCAGGTGGGTCCTGGCAGTGGAGACACCTCACCTTCACTAGGGGAGCTGGCAACCCTATGCACATGCAGTAATATTATTAATATTAAATTTAAAACTATCTTTTTAAATTACCAGATTAGTTATAAGTATGTAGGTTTGTCTCTCCCCACCACTGTTGAAACTTATCCAGGCCCTTGTGTATCTGAAGTGAGGAGAAAAAATCCCCTCTCTGCCTTCTCACTCTTTCCTCAGCATGAAGAACAGCAGTTCATGTGAGAGAACAAGGACCAAATTACAAGTGACAGAGGCTACATGTCCATCCTATGGCCACCAATGCCAATTTAAAAGCATTTGTAGTTCTTTAAAAATGTCTCAGGGCCCTGATTTGGATTGGATATGTGGTGTAGCAGCCCAAAGAACTCTTGTCCCCTCCTCGATGCCTTTTCAGGTATAGAAATAGCCTTGGGGGGAGGCTCTTTCTGCACCTGAAAAGGTGCAACGGGGGAGGACAAGAGCTCCTGGGGCCACCATGATGTGCACCCAATACAGATCAGGGCTTTGTGGCAATTTTTAAAGAACTTCAATTGCTTTTTTGAATAGAATGGACCCATGACATTTGTATTTTGGCCCTGCAACTGCCAAGACGTCAGGCAAAAAGCAAGCTGGTTGTGGAGAAAGGGGAGTAAAACCAGCCCTCACCCCACTGTGCTCAGCTTGCTCTTTTCCTGGATGACTGCTGTGGTAGTTGTACTGGCCTGCAGGCTCTGAGTACCAAAGTCTGAGTTTCAGAAAGTCAGGCAGGGCAAGGTTGTGCAGCTTGAAGTTAGGGTTCCAGAAGTTAGATTAGGCAAGGTTGTTCAGTCCAAGGTTAGGCTTCCAAGAATTAGGCAAGGCAGAGTCATTGGCTGACTATCGTACACATTGTGTCCATGCCTAACAGCCTCTCTTGGCTGATTTTTATAGCCCCATGCCTAAGGGTCATGCCTGCAGCCAGCTGCTCAGAAGTAATCCTGCAACTACTCATCTTTGTCATCAGCAAGCAGCTGGCGCCAGGCCAGGAGGCATGCAGTCTGCCTTCTTGCCTGTAGTTCTGTTCTCAGCCTCTGTCTGTGGCACTCTAAAGGTGTAGGAGTTACTGGTGGGCTGGGAATGGCTAACTGAGATTCATCTGCTGAATCTGGGCCGGAGGGTGTGAGTGGCTCTGCACCAGCTGTTGGCTGTGAATCCTGACAAGCCTGCATCTCATTCTCTTGCTAGTCAACTTCTATTAATTTAAGGCTGGCTCATTCTAAGCTGAGTTAATGTGAGCTAGATCACAGTTTTGTAGCCTCCAGCTCACACATTTTTGTCTTAGCTCAGGAAGGATGACTCCAGAGCAAACTAATTTATGCAGTAGTCAAATCGCTTGCTCACAACTTTAATGCCAGTAGCTCACAAAGTAGAATTTTTGCTCACAAGACTCAGCAGCTTAGAGGGTGCATTGCCTGCAACCACAGTCCCTACAGGGCAATGAACTTGCTCACTTTCCTGAAACGTAGGGTGGGTGTCCCATTAGTAGGTTTGCAAGCTCTGGGTCAGGAAATTCTTGGAGATTTTGAGGGTGCAGCCTAGGAAGAGTGGAGTTTGGAAAGGGGAGGGATTTCAGCAGGGTATATTGCCGTGGAGTCCACCCTCCAAAGCAGCCATTTTCTCCAGGAGAACTGATCTCTGTCATCTGGAGATGAGTTGTAATTCCAGATCTCCAGCCAACACATGGAGGTTGGCAACAGTGCTTAGAAGAGCCACTGCTGACATGTCAAAGAGCCCCCAGTGGCTCCTAAATCACTAAGTATCTAGGAGTTAGGCATATCCATGGAGAATAGGTGTCATGGGCCACCCCTGAATGCGACAATAGGTCCCACCAGCTGCTACTAGCCATGATAATTAAAGAGAACTCTCATACAGAATCAGTGAGCCTCTGAATATCAGTGCTAGGAGGCAGCATCAGAAGGAAGGCCTCTATATCCTGCTGGTTAACGCAGGGCAACTGGTTGATCACTGCAGGAGTCAGGAGTCAGGTCCAGTCCTGGGGTCGTAGCCAGAAGAGACTGAACAGGAGCTGAGTCAAGAGTCCAAGAGAATAGTTGTCCGAAGCAGGAGGTCAGAAAGTCAGGAATCCAAACAGAAGCGAGGTCTGGAAACAGGAACTGAGGGTGGGTTCGAGGTCAGCACAGAAGCAACTTGTTGTTTCCATGGAGAGCCCAACTCAGAGCAGGAGCTATATAGGCCTCGGGCAGTGCTTCCCTTAGCGGCAGCACTGCTCCTGTCAGTACTCAGGGCTCGGTGCCCACCTTCCCTGCCAGCATGCATCTCAGAGGTGGGTTACTAAGTCCCTGCAGAGCCGCTCTCTCAGCCAAGCCACCTGTGGAGGTGAATCAGGCGGGCTTTCTGTTTGCACCTGTACTTCGTCGACTGCTGCAGGACCAGGTGTGGTAATTACTGTCTCAGGTGCTGGTGGGGGCAAGCTGTAACTCTTGAGGAGTAAGAGGGGCCACCTTCCACGCCTGGTGATGCCAGCAACTCTGGATGCACTGCCAACTCGGGCAGGGGCCCGGCACGGTCGTCATCACCCATGACAATAAGCAAGGCACCTCATTTGGTCTTATGTAATAAATGCACATATTACCTTGTGTTGTATTTTGTTTGTTGAAGTGAAATCTTGCTATGTGTCAGCCTACAGATGGGTGACACATTCACAAGACAGGAGTGGGCTAGCATTACGGACGTTATCACATTTTGTCATTTAGTCAAAGAATTTTTCTTATGGATTGCTTAGGGAGAGTGGTTGGGGGGGTATCTGCTTTATCTTGATATTGTTATTCCCCCTCGTCAGGTTTTATTTTAGTTATTTCCAAATAAATACACTTTTTGATGTTGTCCTATTTTTTGTTAATTTATATATCTTCTCAAGCATCTTATAAATAAAACAGTTCTTAAAAATTACTGCATTGTCTTTGGTTCTATCTTGTGTGAATCAAATCTGTGAATTTTTATTTTCATTCTGTTTTCTGTTTCCCTGTGCCACATTTATGTGATTTGTAATTTGACTTTTTAAGCATATAAATGGCATAACACTGGTTTAAAATGCCAGTAAAGAAACAAATAAACTGGGAATACTGAAACAAAAAAGTGGATGGAAGGAAAACATTCCCAACCACCACAAAACATTGGGCTTAAGGCCTCAAATACAACTTAAATACACTTTGCAGGAAGGGGAAATGGAAGTCTCAGGGGAAATCAGGAGTGGATTCCCTAAAAGAACCTGGAGAATTTTTAAAACACTCTTCATGTCCTCTTTAAAGAACCAAGTAGAATAAATGGAGGGACAACATTTCCCATTTGGAGGCTTGCCACAGCAAAACCCTGAGCACCTTATGTATCAGCCCAGCCTGTTGGCAGTTATCTGAGCACAGACAATGATCTTCTCAAGAACCTAGGACATTTCACAATCACAGAGATAATTCAGCTCCGAACATTAGAAACTTGACATTGTCTATTAGACAGCCCCTCCCATCAGCTTACAAGGAAACTACCAAGTGCCTCCTTTATGTCACTCCCATTCTGTAACGGCTTCGGTTAGTCTACATGATATAAAGTCCCCCCCACCCCCAGGATTGTCTTTTCACAACAACAACATAATAATAATTAAAAAAAATAAAATACCATCATTTGGTCATTAAGACAGCACAATAATATCACTAATTGATTGTTTAGTGAAGGCATTCAAAGATTACAAATAAATCCTGGCTCTCTACCCACACAGATCATCCAGCCAAACTTGTAATTACGAAACTCAAAACATGTCAAAGGGGGAGGGGGTAGGATAGAGTCTGAATTTAGCAGGTTCCAAAGAACCTTCGTGGGCAACGTTGCTTCTGGAGTAATTACTACAATAACTCTTTGAAGTGAAGGGTGCAATTTTGTTTACTCCTTAACCAGTCTTGCTTGTATTACAGGTCAAGCATGCGTGTCAAAAACTGCTGGCTTTAACAGCGGCAATTTCTGTTACTTATCTGATTTGTTTACATGGCTAAACAGTTAGTGCTCCTCCGCTCTTCCTCAAATCTCTCCCCCCCCCATACGAGAAAGAAAAGAATTCCACTGCAGTGGTAAAGAGCTGGAGCGCAAACTGACAATGGCAGGTCTAGTTCTTTATTTATGGTTCCCAGCAGGTGTCAGATGCTGTGGTTTCTTTACAACCATCAACACCCTGGGGCTTTTTAGTTCCACATACAAGATAAGGAAGATGGGGGATGGCAACTAACCTCAAGGGATTAAGGTACCTGAATCCTATCCCAACTGCTAGCAGACTCCAGCTGTGTCTAAATGTTTTTTTGAAGAATTTCTGATGTTCAGCAGTGGCTGATTACTTCCAGATTTTAGTTCTACCCCAGTGGAGATTGGCTACAAAGACTCCTGGCTGTTGTTAAAAAAAAAAAAAAAACCCTGCAATTGTGCCAAGGAAATGTCTTCTTTAAAACCAGTTTCAAAAACATGAACTATTAAAGCACTGTTTTAGGAAGAAGTGGGGGGGGGGAGATAGAGAATTTTTTACTGTCATTTCACAAAACTAGTCAATGCAGTGTAGCAAGGGCTAGGGAAAAAACAATCCTCATTTCTTGTAGGCTCTTCTCAAATGCTGGTTAAGAAGGCTGATCTTGCAACCTTTAGCTGCTATACAAGTTAACTCCGAAAAGTGGTCTCAACAAGTTCTGTTTCCCAAGTAGGCATGCATTGGATTATAGCCCTATGACTACCATGTTTGTCCAATTTACTTTGTTAGATCGAAATATAGTCCCTGGAGAAAGTAATCAGTCATTTTTAATTCAAATGATACATTCTACAAGTGTAACTAATGAATCTGAATTATCTGACAGATGTGCATCGTCTTGCTCCTGTTAATAAATGTGGAATTAAAGAAGTGCATTATTTGTTTTCAAGTCACCATACAGGAGGAATGGTCATCTTTTCTTTTTCTTGGGGCTACTATATTCTCCAAACTGTCCTCCTAACAAGTAATCAGGCTTTCTTAATAAAATTGGCACCACTTATTTATTTCATATGGGTTGGATCGAGATTGCATTTTCTGTTAATGGAAGTCACTCCCCACCAGCAGAAAGGGATGTTTCTGCCCCCTTCCTCCTACTGCAGCCCACTAATCTACCTGAAATGCAGCTCCTAGAGGACAGAGAACCATTTTGTGGAGCTCAGTGGATTGCATTCGGAGGAAGAAAGCAAAGAAGGGGCTATTCTGTTGATGGCATGCCTTCCATTAATGGAAAACAAACTTTAGATCCAGCCCTGTATTGATACCCTTTTTTCAGTCCTGGGAGTCAAGATAGCCTACATTCAAGATTCTCAGATGGCATGGACTAGACTTCTATCCATTTCATGTGCCATCCAGTCATGTCCTGGTACACCAAACTGGAAGGAGTTCTGCTTTATGAAGACCTTGGTTTAGTTCAGGGGCCCCCAACACGGTGCCAACCAATTTGGAAAGAGGCTGGTGCCTGGGGAGGCTCTTCCAAGTAAGGCTTCTGATTGATCATTGAAGATTTGATTGGCTGTGCAGATTTGTTTAAAAAACATTGTTTTGGCAAAAGCTGCCAACACAGCATGAGGATCTTCACAATGTGACTGAAGGTCAGCTGTGGCAGCCATTTTGTGACTGGCTCTGCCTCTTACAGCAACCATTTTGCGGCAGCCAGTTTGTAGCTGCGCCCGACACTCTATGTCAAAATTCCAAAAGAGCTCACAAGCTCAAAAAGGTTGGGGACCCCTGGCTTAGATTGCATCTAAAATTTCTGCGGATTTAATCAATGACTTCTGCCTTCCCCCTCCTGCTGCAGCCCAAAATGTCCCCGTGAAACACTGCTTCTCAGGGACAGGGAACTCACAGGGATCGGTTTTGAGGGATCAGAGGTTTGTTACAGGATGAGGGAATCAGCAAAAATCCCCCATTGTTGTGTGTGTAGAAATTTAAGGAGGGATCCAACCCTTTGTTCTGAGGCATAATATTACATACAACTCTTTAAGGACAGAAGGGATCGTGGCTCAGTGGTAGAGACTGAATATCTGCTTTGGATGCAGAAGGTCCCAGATTCAGTTCATGACATCTCCAGGTAAAAAGATCACATGGTAGGTGATGTGAAAGACCTCTGCCTGAGACTGTGGAGAGCAGCCGCCAACCTGAGTACACACACACATACACACACACACACACAGAGAGAGAGAGAGAGAGAGAGAGAGAGAGAGCTACCTTGTACTGGCAGCAGCTCTACTCTACTCAGTCTGGCAGCAGCTCTCCTGGGTTTCAGGAAGAAGGTCTGAGTAGATAATACTGATCTTGATGGACCAATAGTCTGACTCAGGATAAGGCCGCTTGATGTGTTCATGTGATGCAACACTGAAATATGGCATGTCTCTGTCACCTACAACTGTTCTTTTTTAAAAAAAAAAAAATTCCAAATAGGTGAAAGCACTGGCAAACTTTTACCATACCTTGATTAAAATTTGGTAAGATCACTGGGTATATATTTTTTTTCCCTTGGGAACCTCATCTAGACTTTGAATCACCAATTAGCCGTCACTGCCATAGGAAAACATTTAAATGTATATCTTCATGAGCCCTCTTGGGCAGTGGTCACATGAGCTATAGTTGCACCGACATAGTTGTGTTACCTTTGTAGATTTAAAGACCATGATCAGACAACATCTGCCTTCTGTATCACAGTTGTTGGTGCCCTGCTTTGCCTCACTTTGGAAGTAGAGTAATCAGGCACTGGGGAAAGTCTGATATTTAGGGATGCCAGCACTTCCACTCCACGTTTCTGGTTGTCTGAACTCCCCTCTTGTGAAGTCAAGCTGTTTAGGAAGTCTGAACCTTCCCTTCCATTTCTGCCTCCTTTCTCCCCCCCCCCATCAGGCAGCAATGTTCGCACAAGCACATAATCTCCCCTGGCATTGTTAATTACCTTGGCCAAGTAGTCAGTCTGGATCGGGAGTCCACAGGGGAGTCATTTTCAAGTGACAAATTCCCCCCACCCACCCCTCTCTCCTGTTTCTGAGTTGGAGTCTGAGAGCATCCCACAACTGACACAGGGTAAATGCGCTGAAGTCGATGGGATTATTCTCATGTAACCCCCACCTATGTATTCCATGGAAGAGAGGTGAAGGGAAGGAGGGAGGCTGAGAGGGGCCAAAGTACTTGGCAGAGAGATTGTGGAGCTGTCAAAAAGGAGTTGAAGATTCGGATACACACTTATGCGCATGGGCACAAGACAAAAAAAGAATGCTGCAACTATCTGAACAAGGGATCATGAGGCAAGCACACAGTGAAGCCAGTTCAGGATGGGATGTCTGATCAAAACTTCTCACAACTATTTAAACTGCTGCAAACAGAGGCACAGCCAGATCACACCAAGCCTCCAGTATGACTACAGCCTTGATCTCCTAACTAAAAAAGAAGGCTTTAGCATGTCAACATCAATGCACGATGCATTTGTGTGTGTTTCTGGCAACCTTTGTTTTCAGCAAATACTCCACTGAATTCCAGAGCAACCGAAACACCTTTGATATAGATGCCAAGGTTTGTTAAGCCAAAATCAAAGACACAGCCAAAAAAAAAAAAAAACATTCCTACTTAGCTATATTTTTTAAAAAAATCATACAAGGTGAAATTAGCTTGCAATAAAACAGGAGATAATTTCCATGTGAAAAAGCAGTAGACCAAAATCAAGTCTTACCACCATATAAGTGCAGGTCTGTCATAACTCTGTCGCTCTCAACATGGTGGACAATGTCTAAGACTGGAATGTTTCTTCTTTATTCCATCCTGCTGATTTACAGAGCAGGAGAAGAGAATGCTCACAAAACGATCACTGTTCTATCTAGAGACCACTCTTTGTCAGTAGCGATGAGTAAAATATTTGAAAAATGCCATACAACATTTCTAAGTGGCTTTTTTATTTCCTACTAATTCAATAACTGTTTTTTGGACAGACTGTATTTCAACTTTGTCACCACAGCAGACAATTGCTGAGCTGCCAGGCAACCACTGCAATGAAGAAGAAGAAGAAGAGATTGGATTTATACCCTGCCCTTCACTACCCGAAGGAGTCTCAGAGCAGCTTACAAACTCCTTTGCCTTCCCCTCCCCACAACAGACACCCTGTGAGGTAGGTGAGGAGAACTTTCTTGAGAACCGCCTTTGAGAGAACAGCTCTGAAAGAACTTGTGACTGACTCAAGGTCACATCAGCAACTGCATGTGGAGGAATGGGGAATCAAACCCAGTTCTCCCAGATTAAAGTCCACACTCCTAACCACTACACCAAACTGACACAGACTGGGGAGACTGGTAGCAGAAAGGATTGCCATAGTCTGTGATTACAGGACAATGAAGGAACAGGGTAGGTCCTACATTGTGTATAGGCTTACCAGGTGCTCGCTAATGGTGGGCAGAGTTCCAGTAATTGTTTCCAATACTCATCGACACTCATCTGGTCAGCGGGCAGAAGCAGGCCAGCAAAAGGGGAGGTGGCGATATTCATCACAGCACAATGACATTACTTCTGGCATGACCCGAACATGCTGGCATTACACCAGGGTGATGCTCTAGCACTTCCCCCGAAACTCTATGGGAATCATAGATTTTGGGGAGTGAGCCCTAGAGCATTGCCCCAGTGCGATGCCAGTTGTTCTCCAAGGTCTTAGGTACAGAGGTCTTTCATGTGACCTGCTACCTAAACCTTTTAATTGAAAATGCTGATAACTGAACCTGGGACCTTCTGCATAAAAAGCAAATGCTCTACTACTACTAAGCTATGTGCCCATGGCTCCACAGTTTGGAGCAGGAGATTATTAAAGTAGGGAAAGGGTTAAGAACCCCTCCTTCCTGCTGCTGCTCTGATTCAGACCCTTTTGGAACCAGGTTGGTGTAATGCCCACTTTGGCCTTTAGAGTAGGTAGTTATCATGTGCTAAATGGATTGCATAGAACGCTGTTGAAATCAGCTTAGCCTCTGACAAAGGGGAGCAAACTAGATTATGATTAGCTGTCATTTAAACAGGCAACATTCCCTGGCCCAGAGAATTCCATTCAGACCAGCAGCAATCTTCACACACACACACACACACCTAACAAGTTATACTTTTTCCGCCTCCACCCTGAGGCATTGTGTTTTCTAGCGAAATCCATCCATGGGACATAACAAGAGGTTATGCCACTGATTGAAATGATCAAAGGAGCTATTTCATTAGATTACAAGTGGAAAGTGGCCACAAAAGCCAAAGTCAGAGAGCATTATCATCTCTATATAATTATTAATGATTTACTTTACATTCATTCTCTCAAAAAAAGGGGAGGGGGAATTAATCGAAATTGGGTTTTAAAAAGAAGGGGGATGATTAGGTGAACATAGCCATGTGCAGTCAAGAGAGGACCATCTTCGGCTCCGTTGCATCCCGCGGCCTGCTTTGTGCAGAAAAGGATTATTTCATTTCACTGCCTCGTAGGACAAGTGTCTGTGCCTCGTTTTACAAATGAAACCTTGTCATTGTGATTCGTCACACTTTTGGTGAGCATTTGAGCACACTGAAGTTTCATCTCCTGTATCTCATAGCCAATAATCATATAAATACATGGCACGTTAATGGAAAAGGCAAGATCACAAGGACGGAGTAAACAGCCATGCAATACAAAGACAAATACACCCACCCCCTCTCCTCATGCCTGGACATGTGCCAGAACCAAAGTTTATTCGGCTGTATGGAAAACTCATAGGTCTGTGGTAGGGCACATGTATGGCATGTACGATCTTCCAGGCTTTGGCTCTGCCATTATCTGTGAAAAATGATCTCAGGAGGCAGGGACTGGAAGGACCTCTGAGAGTTGCTGCCAGATAGTACTGGCCAAGATGATTCTGGATAAAGTTATTGTCATGTGTTTATACCGAAAGCTTAATTATGTGATGAGAAATGCTTCTGTTGGCCGCCTTTATCACTCCTTATTGATCAACAAGACCATAAAGCTTATATCTGATTAGCCAGCTCTTGTAAACAGCACACCTGGTGCCAATTCTATTTTTTTTATATGAGGAAAACCAGCAATACATGTAACCCTCTCAACACTACTTCACAGCCTAATGTCCTGATTATTAACGATCAGTGAAACCCCGGAGTTTCCACATGTCTTCACAGAAGTCAAATAAAGTCAAATGCTGCCACATAGAGTCCAATTTAAAGACAAAACTATTTTGGACCAGTCCACAATAACAAGGAATAGCGTCCTTTAAAAAAAAAATCACCTACTTTGCATCCAAATAGAAAGAACTTCATCAACATCTTTGTTGGGACCAAGAAAAAAATTACAACTCTTGAACAAGATTTCAAGTTTCACAAAAGTCTTCCTCAGGTGAAAGAAAGAAAGAAAGAAAGAAAGAAAGAAAGAAAGAAAGAAAGAAAGAAAGAAAGAAAGAAAGAAAGAAAGAAAGAAAGAAAGAAAGAAAGGAAGGAAGGAAGGAAGGAAGGAAGGAAGGAAGGAAGGAAGGAAGGAAGGAAGGAAGGAAGGAAGGAAGGAAGGAAGGAAGGAAGGAAGGAAAGAAAGAAAGAAAGAAAGAAAGAAAGAAAGAAAGAAAGAAAGAAAGAAAGAAAGAAAGAAAGAAAGAAAGAAAGAAAGAAAGAAAGAAAGAAAGAAAGAAAGAAAGAGTTGAAATCTCCAGTACTTGTTTCTTTTTGTTTTTGCCATGAAAATTTAACAATAGGATGCCAGTGTAATGACGACCTCTCATCTGTTCCCATCCCACCACCCCAGCAGCTGAGCCCAACACTCTCTGCACCTCCTGGTCATCTGACTCCCCACCCCGTGCCAAAACCCTCCATGGGGAACCTTCCTCAGAAAAGTGGAGTGAGATGAGGAGCTTTTGGGGCCAGGGCTGATGAACCAGTGAAAAAAATGTCTATCCCCTGCTGCTCTAATTGCATTCTGAGGGGTGTGCATTTCTTCAGAAAATATCAGGTGCCTGGCTCCCTGGACTGTTCTTTCTGTTCCTTTCATCTCTGGGCTTCGCTGCTGCCTTGTCTGTTTCAAACTCTCATCAGTTTCAAGAGGGTTTCCCCCCACCCCCGCCAGGTTGCTAAGACTCCTTTGTGTTCTCTTTCCATTTTCTCCAACAGAGCTTGCAAACCCTTGGGATTGTTGTGACTCTGCTTGAAGATCAGTCCATTAAAGCTTGCACTTCCTGTGTCACTGGGCTCTGCTGGGCATTCTGTACACTCAATGGCTGAGTTCAGACTGGCAGTTTGAAGTGGGAGCCAGTTGTGGCAAAAAAGCCCCGGAACAAAGTGTTCCGGGTTTTCCTGGTCACACTGCGCTGACTGATGTGGGAGCATACCAGGAGGAGGTGCGCGGGAGCATTCAGACCACTGGCCTGGAGGCACGGCTGTAAACGGTTTTTCCTGGTAAATTGGGCACATATGCGCTCATGCGCTCATACACACATAGGCATCCAGCCGATTTGGGGAGGATCCCATTGCGCCAGCACCGCATTGGGCAGTAGAGCGGAGCACAGCCAATCATATTACTGTTGCCTTATGTGCAACACGGGTTGCTCCCGGCTTTTTGGCTGAGTGTTCACACTTCCGGGAAGCGGAATGCAGCGGGATAAAGGCACTCTCCAGGATTTGCTACCACTTTCAACAGTTATCTTTTAATCCCAGGAGCATAGTGGAACAGCACGGATTGCCTACGAGTGGGGAACGCCAGGCAGATGTGCCTGTGTGAACGTCCCCTTTAATCCACTTGGGAAACGTGGCTGGAAAATGGCTATAGCGGAGCAAATTGCCAGTCTGAACTCAGCCAATGTATTTGCCCATATTATGAGATTGTATGACTCTTTCCCATTTTCCCCAGTAGCCAATAACACAGCAGAGAATCTCCTAGTGCTTGGCAATGTGGAAAATGGGGCTTTGCAGCTGCTCTTATCAGTTTCAGGAGGTTTTTTCCCTTTGCCTGTGTTCCTTTGTGTTTCCTTTCATTCAACAAACTCATGCTAAAATGCATGCGTAAACACTGAACCATGGGGATTTAAATAGAAAGCACTTTAAAAAAAACTTTGGATGCCACTCTTCATATGTCACAAGTGACATTCCCGCCCCAATTAAGAAAAGTGTGTGTGTGTGTGTGGGGGGTGATCTGTAGCTACAGAATAAATACACCGAAGAAAAAAGAATGGTGCACATTGCAGGCACATAATCAGAAGTCAAGCTTAAGGACTCAACTACTTGGAATATCTGCAGTAAGCTGTGCATGTGTAATAGGCCTTAGTCTCTTGGGGCCAAACTAGATATTACGGGGGGGGGCAAATCTCTTTCCTGCAACTTTGGGGAGTGTCTAATGTTGTGTAATGTCATTGCACTCTGTCATTCACACAATATCAGTAGATGATACACACAGTGGGGCATGTCAAATAATCAGGGCTCTTTCTGTAGCAGGAACTCCATTGCATATTAGGCGACACACCCCTAATGTAGCCAATCCTCCAAGAGCTTGCAGAGCTCTTCTTACAGGGGCTACTGTAAGCTCTTGGAGGATTGGCTACATTAGGGGTGTGTCGCCTAATAGGCAAAGGAGTTCCTGCTACAAAAAGAGCCCTGCAAATAATGCATCCGCTTCAGCTGGGCATCAGTGTGAGATGAAAAAGACAGAGACCTGGATCAGCAAGCATCACATGTTTCAAATAATGTCCTGTTTGGTCTTCAGCCACTGAAGTGCCCCAGCTAATTAATCAGTCTCTACTAGTTAAGCATGTTGCGCTAGGATATGGAAGGCACAGGTCTGAATCTCCACTCTGCCATGTAAGTGTGCTAGATTGTTTTGGGCTAGTCACTCTCTCTCTTAATGTATTTTACCCACACATGGCAGTTGTTGTGAGGAGGAAGGGAGAATGATATTGTAAACCACTTTGGGTCCCCATTGGGGGAAAAAGTGGGGTATAAATATGTAAACAAATTAAATTAAAATTAGTTCAACTGTAATAACACCATCTTTTAATTTCCACACACACACACCAGGTGCCTCATGTCCCAGCTAGCTTTCAAGTAAAATCCTGTGCACTAGGACTATGTGGCAGACTCTAATCTGAATAACCAGGTTCGATTCCCCACTATTCCACATGAAGCCTGCTGGGTGACCTTGGGCCAGTCACTGTTCCCTCAGAACTCTCTCAGCCCCACTTACCTCATAAGGTGACTGATGTGAGGAGAGGAAGGAAAGAGGATTGTAAGCTACTTTGAGACTCTTTGAAAGAGAAAAGTGGGGTATGATATTCCAAAGAGTCCAGACACTTCTGTTGATTCTTATTCCCCACCAGTGTTCCCTCTAAGCTGAGTTAGTGTGAGCTAGCTCACAGTTTTTTAGCCCCCGGCTCACACATTTTTGTCTTAGCTCAGGAAGGATGGCTCCAGAGCAAACTAATGTATGCAGCAGCCAAATTGCTCACTCACTTCTTTAATGCCAGTTGCTCAGAAAGCAGAATTTTTGCTCACAAGACTCCACAGCTTAGAGGGAACATTGTTCCCCACCCCTATCCTTTTATATGCTTTGTTTGGACATATATGCATTTTAACATTTTATACCAGAAGGGTTAACTGGAGGCTGGGATTTTCCCCTGGTAACACATATATGACACAAACAGTTCTCTCTCTCTCTCTCTCTCTCTCTCTCTCTCTCTCTCTCTCTCTCTCTCTCTCTCTCTCTCTCTCTCTCTGTGTGTGTGTGTGTGTCTTTTAAGTGAGCACAGATGTGCTGGTTATTTAATTCAGCTCCAAGGGTCTTTTTGACTCCTCAATGGAACCAATGTTTTGCTGTATGTATTTTGAACGGAGAGGGGAAGCTTTAAAAATGTTTCTGGCAACGAAGAGAAGCAGCGGAAGGTGAGAAGGGAGCAGAGAACTGTCACCACCAGGCCACCTGATACCAGAAAATATGTATTAAGAAAGAGGTCTGAGCTAAAAATACAGGAAATTTCAAGATAGGCAGGTAACAAAGACTAGTGGCTTTTGTTCCTTGTAAGTCTTAAAATACCACAGCTTAATGTTTTAATTTTAATTTTTAAAACAGAACATGAAGTTATCTGTATAACATGTCAAACACAACTGAGCTAAAAACCCTTGGATAGATTCTAATTGCAGTGTCAATGGTATTTTGGGGACAAGAGAGTTAATGGGTAATAAAAACCAGAGTAATTTTATAGTTTGCTAGTAGCCCTTTAAACATAATACATAAGAGTCTATCCAGAACCTACAAAAACATAATTCTGCAGTTTAATATACTTAGCAGTTAGTAGAGCAAATGAAATTCAGCAAGTGATCAATTGCTTATTTCCTCATTTTATCGTCACCGTGAGAAATGTCTTAACAAGCTTTGCTTTTCAAGAATTATTTACATCTCATTAACATGGACACTCACTTGAAAGTTGCAATTTTATGTAGTATAAAAGGGGGGGAAATTTCAGCCAGCACAGCAAAACAATGCACAGCGGGAAAACATCTTAGACAAAATTGAAGTGTAAATCCTTTCTATTTCTAACCCATCTAATGAAAGTCTTTTAATACAGACATACAATATGATTGCTGGAGTTGTCAGCATCTAGAAAACATTTTAATGAAAAGTATTCTATGTCATACCTTCCTTGACTTCAGCAATTTCTAGGATATCCAGTCCTTTTAAATAAACTTAATGGAACTCCTTTTAACATGTCTAACTTCTTCCCCTTCTTCTTTTTTTTGGTAAATCAACCATGTAACTTTTCCCCCCTTGAAATAAGTCTCCCTGAAAAGGACACTTGCTCTTTGGGGGAACTTTACTGTCTGATCTTTAGAAATGAACACACAATAGATCGGATTCAGATCGTATGTCTGAAGTAGTTCAAAATCTCCCTCCCCCCTTTTTTAAAGTTCCCAATTTGTCAAAAGATGGGCACCAAGCACTAGTACAATGACTTCCAAAAGAGTGTCACAAAATGTACTGTGAATGAGACAGTTTGACCCCTGATGCCACTTCCTGCAAGATTTCTCCCCCCATCTCATGTACCCCCTGTTCCATGGCAGAATCCTTAGACCCTTGGAGCTGATATAGCTTTAGAGCTTATCTTTGAATCCATCACATGACCAGCCTGCAAGGGACTTCCTGTGGCACTGTGTTTTCCTTCTTCGTCCTGCTCCTTTTAACCTATCCGAAACATTTGACAAAAGGCAAACCTCAATTAATGCCAAATTAAAAAGAGCACTTTCTCATGGGGGTCTTCCATATAATATGTCCTCCTGGACACTATAAAAAAAACCTGTCAGAATGATTTGAAAATTAATGCTAGGTATATATATATTTTAATAAATTTTGCCATTTCCATGGGGGGAAAGTTTGGCCATCTACCTTTGATTCTGAAGAAACTACACATCTCTATCTGTTTCAAAATAAGTCCTTGTGCTCATGAGATCAGCACAAAGGCCTCTTTTATGTGGGTCAAAAGGATGTTTCCCCCATGCCCATTTAATATGTTGTCTGTGAAGTTCTGTGTGCTGCCCTTAGGGCCATCCACATGCTGGTGATATGCATGTAACTGGCACAGCAAGTTTTCCTTCCCTTCTGAATCGCAATGCCTACAATTCAATCTGCCCCACAATGAAACTGTGTATTCCCCCCATGCTTTGTGCATGCAGTATGCTACTGCTCTTTGTGAAGAAGGGCCTAAAAATGGGGGGCACACTTTACCTGGAACTTATCATTTAAACAGCTTTCATCTTGACAATGACTGATGTGACTCTCAGAGAATATTATGTATTTAGAAATTTAGAACGTTTTCTTTCTTTTTTTCTCTTTCTCTCTTTTTTTTTTTTTAAAAAAAGAAGCTCTATACTTAAGAAACATGTTTCATCCCCATTGGTGAACTCCTGAACTAAGTCTTAAATGTTTAAACAAAGGTCAAAAAGGCAGCCCGCTACAAAAGTGTGTGACCCACACCTGACTAATATCCGAGCAGAAATTCATGCAGGGAATAATTTGAGTAAGTTTTTCTTTCTGCTTTTAAAACCATAGACTTTTTTTTTTTGCTGCATATTTATCACAAAGATTAAACCTGAAAGCGGGGGAGTCTAACAAAGCAGAAGGCAAAGTCAAGAGAGAGAGGGAGAGAGAGGGAAGGGGAGGGAGAAAAAGACCATCAGATTCTTCATAAACTTTGGGAGCGTTTCTTCAAAACATGCTTCTCCATTTATACAACAGATCAAGGAAGGCTAGAATCCAATTTCAAATCAAATAACCTCCATATCGATGTGCAGGGTAGTTGACAGTGCACTCTCATCATCTCTGTGCTTTCTGGTGGGTAATGTGCACAATATAACTTAGAGTAGCCATTTGGCAGAAAACTGCTGTAGTCAAATTGAAATAGCCTTTAGTGCCTTGGTTAAAATGGAGAGCTCATAAGATATGTTTGTCATGGGGAAGGGGAGAGGGGGAGGAGTGTGTTTGAATTAATGGGGGGGGGAGAAATTGCAGTGAGGACAGGAGCAGCACCTGATGTCGGGGTCTTCTTATTTGAAAAGTGTTCAAGCACAGCACAAACACAGGAGCAACATTTCTTAGGAAACCCAGGATCAGGAACGGGTGATCAAAGATTTTGCAGTTGCTGGTACCAGTTGGCCTGCGGGTTACCTACGGATAATTACTTGCTTTTGGAAGAAAAAGCACAAACTGGCATCTTTAAGGGTTATTCAGGGGTGCTTTTCCTTTCCTTGTACCTTTAACAATGGAGGGGAAGAAAAATGACAGACACATGAACCGTGATTACGTCTGAAAGGTCTGTGCTTGCGTACCCTACTGACGATGCACAAGAGGCGGTCAAGTTGTGCATATTCAGACCTGTAAAGGCCCTTTATAACTTCTGAAGATTGTGTATGTCATTACATTGAGCAGGAGAGAAATATCACTGTCAGAGATACCCTAAGGGGCCAAATAATCTGAAAAGTCCCAGGGCACAGGTCTCCAAGGATGAAAATGGAGGAAATGACAAACTGAAAAATCAAGAGAAGGTCTGATGACTTTGGGGGCAGTTTTTCATGGGTTACGGAGGGGAGTCTACAGCATGAAGGAGTAGGGTCCTGAAGTCCACATAATCTTTCAGATCTAAGCCCATTTAGGCTTTCAGACCATGATGTTATAGTATGGCAATGCAGATTTTATGCAGATATGTTTCAGAATATGTACTGAAATGTATCTTTCAACAGGAAAGAAAATGGTCTGTCAAGAGACTGCAGTCCACACATGTATGCACGCACAGACAGAGAGAAAGAGACTTTATTTGAAAAGTGTTCGAGAACTGCAGCTTCTGTGCAACTTCTGTTGGAATTTGCTTGATGCGACACAGAGAGCAACGGAATCCACTAGAGTAGCATACAGATATCAATTGTGTGTGTAATATGTCTTTCAAGGATACTGTTTCTGTTTCCTCACCTTTGACTTGACTTGTATAACTGTATGCAGTAGCCATTTTGGTCTTAGTCTGTCATATTTCAGTCTCTCTCTAACCAGCAGTGTTCTCACAAACCTATCCTTTTGAAACAACTGTACTGTGAGTACGCTATAGGTGCCATTGCAGGGGACTAAACATTAGGCTTGGTTTAGTTAAACATACAAAAGTTTCAGTACTGCCATATATCCTGCCTTGGCTGGAGGACATTGGTGTAGTGGATAAGAGCGGTGGACTCTAATCTGGGGCACTGGGTTTGATCCTTCACCCCTCCAAATGAAGCCCGTTGGGTGATGTTGGGCCAGTCACAGTTCTCTCAGAACACTCTCAGCACCTCCTACCTCACATGATGCCTGCTGTGGGGAGGGGAAAGGAATGTGATTGTAAGCCACTTTTGAGACTCCTTAAGATAAAGGTAAAGGTAAAGGTTTCTCTTCCTTGAAAGCCAGTCATATCCGACTCTAGGGATGCAGTGCTCCATTTCCAAGCCGAAGAGCCAGCATTGTCCAGAGACGTTTCCATGGTCATGTGGCCGGCATGACTAGATGCCAAGGTGCACGGAACGCCCAGGTGCATGGAGTTAAGCAAAAATGGTTTCTTGCGAGTAAAAGTTTGGACTTTAGACTGATCCACACCTCAAGTATTATACGATACCCTCTTGAAGAAAATAAAGGCTCTATTTGGTTATTGGAGCACACAAAATGGAGATGCCAGCGATTCAGCCTGGGACCTCCTGCATACCAAGCAAATACTCTACCATTGACCCATGCCCCCTCCTCAGTCTATTGGACTTGCCACACTGGCCCTGAGTTCAGGGATTCTCTGGTTTAACATTGGCTTTGTTGGGCTGTTTGCATTTGGGTTCTGTTTGCATTTGGAGGCTTGTGGCCAGTGGTTGCTTTTGTTTGTTTGGGTATGCTTTTTATTTTTTTTTATCCTCATAGGAAACAGAGGTGACAATTAGGATGGCTGGGGGCATCTTGTTCAAGGGCCCATAGAACTTATGGGGGTTTTAGTAGACAGGCAGCACTAGGTCTTCTGCAATTTTAGTGTCATTTGGTTGGAAAACAGCTATTCCAGACCTCCTTCCCCAACGTCCCCCATAGGGAATAATGGACCCGGAATAATTCCAGAGTCCCCCCTCCAAACTCCAAATACTATCAGGAGCCTGAAAATTGCCAAATACCAAAAATATCCAAATGCCAACTCCAAAAATCCAAACACCAAAAATACTGATTTTATTTTAGGTGCACACCCCCTTAACACTATATCCCCTAAGGAACAGAGAACAAATGATAAAGTATCAAGTGTAGACATGCAAATATTTTCAGTGCAAAAATACCTTTGGGGGGGGGGCCCTGCAATGTTTCCTCACACACACATTGTTTACCTTGTCCTCTTTGTAGGTAGAGTTACACCTTAACTCTAAGCATATTTACTTAATTTGGAACAGCCATCATCAGTCAACCCTAAGGATTTTCTTTGACATCAGATTTGAGATTCCTAATGTTAACAGGAAATTAGTGCTAACAGAGAGGGGTGTTTAACACTTTCAGTTTATCTGTTAGCCAACCTACCTGAACCCCAAGCTATTACTTGAAAAACATAATATCTGTACCAGTCTACCCAAGTTTTAGCAGAAGACAATTTAGACCAGGAAAATGGAGTTGGGAGGGGGGGAAGAGGTAAACATTCCTTCTTCTGCATTCAATTAGCTGACCCACATGATTGCCTTAAAGTGTGTGTTTGTGTGTGTGTGTGTGTGTGTGTGTGTGTGTGTGTGTGTGTGTGTGTGTGACCCAATCATGGATCTCCCATACAATCTCTGAGTTGGCCCTTAGACATCATGATGGGCATCTTCACACCATTTTATCACTCACTAAATTCTATCACTCACTAAAATTACATTCTTTTGACCCTGCTATAATATCTCCACCATTTAACAGGAAAATGCTTTTGTAAACTTGACATAACAAGGAAGTTTGGAGATAGTTTTGTTTAATTGGATTTCACTTCCACGTCTATTTATCCACCTAATAATCGAATTACGTGTTTTTTTAAAAGCCCACACAAGCTTTTGTTTTCAAGTTTAGCCTCTATCCCATGTCATCCTAATAACTATGAACTTGTTTCTGGCAGGTCTAGCATTATGTTATACAGTGAGCATAGAGACATTTATTTGACCTTGGCCATTCTCCTTGAAACTGTTTTTTTAAGCCATTAATGGATGGAATCATTTTAAAAAACTGGGGAAAAATAAGAGCCCAATTTGACCCTTACATGAACATGTGGAGTTCACAAAGTGAATTAGTGTGCCTAAGTTGTTTTGTTTAAAAGAAGATTGCCATCCTCAGAGCAAGAATCTGAAACTCTGAGGTTTCATAATATAACAAGTATTATTGGGTAGCCTCATTAAACCTTGTTTGAGCAATCTCTGTATGTTTATTGTATAATTTCTCCAAGTAAACTGCAGATTTGAAACTAAATGTGTTTCAAGGAAGGACAGAGTTTTTTGCCATTTAAAAAAGAGGTTCAGAATTAGGGTGAGAAATTTATAATAATAAACACTGATGTGTTATTTGGGGGCATGTTGAAGAGTGGCTTTAGGTAAAGTCCCTTTCTAGATTTTTTAGAAAAGATTTTAATTGTTTCAAAATCAGCATTCTTTGCTGCAATGTACTAATTACATTTTAAAGGCATTCATGTTTTAAACATGTGTGACTAAGAGATTTATAAGAGAGAGGCAGACAGAGAAATCTGCTCTTTAGTACCATATAGCTTTAAGGTGGTCAGCCAACAATGTGGCATCCATGTGAGCAACATGATCCATTGCTTCAACATGGATCCTTAAGGATCAAAAAGGCTATGAGTACTTAGATGGCTGATTCTTTGACCTTAGGTATTCTCCTTGAAACTATTTCTTAAAGCCATTCATGGATGGAACCATTTTTTAAAAAAATGAGACAGATTTGACCCTTGCATGAATATGCAGCCAGCCACCAAATGTTATAGGAAGGGTAGCCTCCACAAAAAAATTAGAGGTAGGCTTAAGATTACCAAAGGTGTTGATGAAGGAGGCTTTGAGACAATGTTCCAAAGACTTTTTTCAAGGAAAAAAAGTGTCCTGAATTCCATGCCGAACAGGATTATTTTAATGTAGGAAAATGAAACTAGAGTTGACCTTCTGTTCTATTCTTTGAATTACTTTCATTTGGAGTAATGTACAGCACTAGACCTTAAATCCTGGTTCAACCCTGTCTCTGAATTTACATTCTACACTACACTCAAGTTCACGCCTATAATTATCTTGAGATAGTTTTTGTTTCCATATTACATTGAGATCACCCCAGTTTCACCCCACACTTGTCCTGGGATAAACAGATGCTGTTATAACCAGGGATAAATGCAAGGCATTGTGTTGTGAGTTGAACTCTGATAAAACCAGGGATGAGATCCAAGTGTGGAAAGGATCTCAGCCTTGTTTTCATGTTTTTTCACCATTGTCTGATGTACATATTCTTTCCCATTCTTTTGGGACAGAAATAATTGTTTTTGCCTCAAGATGCAAAGTATGGAAACCTATGTCACCTTAACCTAGCCCAGGTGGAACTGCATTGGTGGCAGCCAGCAGCTCCTCACTGCCTCTTCCTTGTGGGATAGGTAAAGATTATCCTCTTTGCAAGAACAAGGCTGGATCACTCTCTTACTGAGGCAGCAGTCACCCAGCGGAGAACATAAGAACATAAGAACATAAGAGAAGCCAATGTTGAATCAGGCCAATGGCCCATCTAGTCCAACACTCTGTCACACAGCAACCAAAATATACCAGGTGCCATCAGGAGGTCCAGCAGTGGGGCCAGGACACTAGAAGCCCTCCCATTGCTGCCCCCCCCCAGCACCAAGAACAAAGTGCATCACCTGCCCCAGACTGAGAGTTCCCATCTATACCCTGTGGTTAATAGCCACTGATGGACTTCTGCTCCATATGTTTATCTAATTCCCTCTTGAAACTGTCCATGCTTGTAGCTGCCACCACCTCCTGTGGCAGTGAATTCCATATGTTAATCACTCTTTGGGTGAAGAAGTACTTCCTTTTATCTGCTCTAAACTGACTGCTCAGCAATTTCATGGAGTGCCAACAAGTTCTTGTATTGTGAGAAAGGGAGAAAAGTACTTCTTTCTCAACCTGCTCAATCCCATTCATAATCTTATAAACCTCGATCATGTCACCCCTCAGCCGTTGTTTCTCCAGGCTAAAGAGCCCCAAGCGTTTTAACCTTTCTTCATAGGGAAGGTGTTCCAACCCTTTTATCATTCTAGTTGCCCTTCTCTGCACTTTTTCCAATGTTATAATATCCTTTTTGAGATGTGGCAACCAGAAGTGTACACAGTATTCCAAATGAGGTCACACCAATGATTTATACAGGGGCATTATGATACTGGCTGATTTGTTTTCAGTTCCCTTCCTAATAATCCCCAGCATAGTGCTGGCCTTCTTTATTGCAGTTACACACTGTCTAGACATTTTCACTGAGTTATCTACTACGACTCCAAGATCTCTCTCTTGGTCAGTCTCTGCCAGTTCAGACCCCATCAACGTGTATTTATATTTAGGATTTTTGGCTCCAATGTGCATTACTTTGCATTTGGCCACATTGAACCCCATTTGCCATGTTGACGCCCACTCACCCATCCTCGACAGATCCCTTTGGAGTGCCTCACAATCCTCCCTGGTTCACCAATGTTCAACTTCTACCATGAAGTTCTGTTACACTGTTGAAAAGACTTTGGAATAGCCAAACTCACAGTATTGTAACTAACGTAAGTTAACTCACTTGTGACGGCTATGCATTTCAAGGCACAATCAGGTCTCAGGTAAGAGTGACAGTAGTCACTGAAATAGTTCGCTTGTTGGGAACCAATGGATGCCACCACAGCAGAATTGTGTGGGAGGGCCCATTGCTTTTGGTCAATGTAAAATTCTTGGTTAATGTCCCATTAATTTTACATTTATATTGTTGGAAGTTGCTTTATTTTTATTTGTTACTTTGGGAGCAAGCAAGGTCAAAATCTTTGCTTTTGGCAGGCATTGCGTTTGGCAGGAGGTGGCATCAGAGCCAACTGATGCCTTGGAAATTTGTCACAAGTGCTGGGTTTAAAGGTTCAAGTGGCGCTTGATTCAGCCATTGTGCTCATGGTCTCCATGGCACTTTGCTGAGAATGCTCTAGTCCACCCCACCACCACCCTGCTACTAGCAACTATACAATATGCTCCTCTGGTCATCAATAATGGAAGAGAAAATCTTCTCCTTGTAAGAATTCTAGAACACAGTGCCATGCTACTGATCTGTTTATCACATTTTTATCCCAGCTTTCTTCCATGAAGCTTAAGGCGATGAACATGGTACTTTTGTACTCCAGTTTGCCTTCAAAACGATGCCCAAGGTAACCAAAGGAGTAGAATGGGGATCTGAAACTAGGTTTCACTAGTCTTTGTCTGATACTTTAATCACTATATCACATGGCCTTTCTTTCTTAATATGGCATCTACCTTCAGCCAAATATCAGAGAACTGAGGAGTGGCCATGACTCCGTGATAGGGCATGTGCTTTGCATGCAGAATGTCCTGAGTTCATTCCTTGGGATCTCCACTTTAAAAAGATCAGGTAATAGGTGAAGAGTTGACAACACCTTCAGGGAACAGCAGTCTCATTCAGGGTATGACAGCTTCATTCAATTGCTGTCAAGCAGACCCAATAAGCCTTGAACCCTGAAAACAGAGAATCTCTACCACAGAGTAAATGCCATTTTAGCTGGCTTATTATGGCTTATTTATATCAGTGATGAGACATACTGGAAAAGACAATAATACTAGGAAAAGTTGAAGGCAGTAGGAAGAGAGATGGAGGGACTCAATAAACAAAACCAGTTTGTAAGACCTGAGCAAGGCTGTTAATGATAGGACATTCTGCAGGTCATTAATTCTTAGAGCTGCTAGAAGTCAGAATTGACTTGATGGAACATAGCCCAAAAATAATGATAATTTTTATGCTGTTTTTATCATATTTTACTTTGTGAGCTGCCTCAAGGAGGCCACTGGAGAGGTGATGTGTTGTTTTTAAAATTAAAAATCAGCCTCAGAAACCCTGAGATGATTAAGTTTCCCCCCTCTGGTCATTTTTCCACACAACAAGAAGAAGAGTGTTGGAAGTGGAGAACTGTATGCTGTCTCCTGCCTCAGACTTCAGACTACCATAGATTTAGATAGATAGAGAGGTGAAGATACACAGAGCATCATTTCTTTCCTGTTATCTGATACCATCCCTTTGAAGTAGAATGATATTCTTAGGGACAAGACTTCCTTCCTTCTGCTTAACACCTCTCTCTTTCTCTCTCACACACACAAAGAAGGAGCATGCTCTCCATCTTTGGCACCATGGATGCAGGATATGCATTCTGCATCTGCATCTATCCTACCTAGTTAGGTTTAATTCTATCCCTATTTCTCACCTATGCTATCTAAAATGCAGTTCCCTGAATAAAGGACTTTTATTCGTTTGAAACTGAGAAGTGGCTCCATGTAGCTTTGTAGCACACACAGTACCAAGAAGCTGCTACTGCATGTAAGCATAGTGCACTCTGTTACATAATAGAGATTCCTGGCTATATACCACACCAGTGAGTCTAACAGGCTATTGTGACCCAGAAGGAGTTAAATTCACCTCCAGTGACCAAAACAAAAGGTCAGCTCTTGTGAGATTTAACAAAGAAGGGAAAGGTGTGTGCTTGATAAATGAAGCAGATTAGAAAGAGAGATAGAGAAAAGACCATTGCCCAATCAGTTTATGTGGAGGGGAAGCTACGATTAGTTATCCTAACTCCAGAAACCTTCTCCAAGTGGTTAAGTCATATGAGAATAGCCCTTCATGTGGATAAACTTGAAGAATTCCTTGAGCAGGATCCTCCCCAGGAAAACGAAGATGAAGTGACCAAAAAGGCTTGGAAGAAGAAAGATTGGAAAATGCAAGGACTTCTGATGTCTTCTGTAAGTTCAGACTATTTATCTCAAACAGAGATTTGCAAACAGCTAAGCAAATGTATTCATCTCTAGTCACGTCCCACCAAAGAAAGGGATGGATCTCCCAATATGGTCTGCATCAAAAGACAATGGCCATGCAGTTCAGAGAGGAGGGTTGTTTTATATCTCATGTCAGCAAATTGCAGATTTATACGCAGAAAAGCAGGACTGTGTGGAAGTTTTGGATGAGCAGAGAAAGGTAGTTACTCTGCTTTTAATTTTGCCTGCAAGCTATGGCCATGTTGTAACCTATTTAGAAATGAATCTGATGTTTGATAATGCTGCCACAGAAATAATGCAGGAAGCTGAATGCTGTAAAACTTTGGGCAGAGATGTTGATGGCTTGCCAGAAATGATTGCTCACAAGGCTTGTTTAAATGAGTGCCAGTTGCAAGGATCCCAGCAAAAGAATAAGAGGGAGATCAGAAGGGTTGGCAATGCAGGGAGGCCAGAGCAATCCAGAGAGCAATTTATTGCCAAGGGAAGCATGCATAAAGGCTGAGGACAGACTGGCAATTTGCAGCAGGAGCCAGTCATGGCAAAAAAGGTCACACAGTTCAGACTGATACAGGAGCATACCGGGAGGAGGCACGCGGGAGTGTTCAGACTGCCGGCCTGGAGGCACGACTGTAAATGGCTTTTTCCTGGTAAATCGGCTGGATATCTATGTGTGTATGAGCGCATGACCGCTCATGCGCTCATGCACCCATACACACATAGGCATCCAGCTGATTTGGGGAGGATCCCGCTGCACCAGCATCACATTGGGCAGTAGAGCGGAGCACAGCCAATCATATCGCTGCTGCCTTATGCGCAATGTGGGTTGTTTCCGGCTTTTCCGTGTAGTGTTCACACTGCCGGGAAGCAGACAAATGCAGCATAAAGGCACTCTTCAGGGATTTGCTACCACTTTTATGAGGTATCTGTTAAACACAGGAGTGAAGCAGAACAGCACAGGTTGCCGATGGGTGGGGAATGCCAGGCAGATGTGCCTTTGTGAATGCCCCTTTAATCCGCTTGGGAAACATGGCTGAAACATGGCTATAGCAGGGCAAATTGCTAGTCTGAACTCAGCCAAAGAAAGTGGGAGGGAGGAAACTAGCAGAGATGCTTCTCTTGTGCTTCTCTTGTGGAGGTATCGGCCATAAAGTAATTGAGAACCCCAGCACCAAATGGGAGAGGGGTCATAAAAACAACTCAAACCCTGCAAAACGTGAATATAAGCACCAGAATTTCACTGTGTCTTTTGAGAAAGGGACTGCTAACTTTATCCTTGATTCAGGAGCTATGACGCATTTATGCAATGCTAAAGAATTATTATTTTTTTGCAATAAAATAGCTACTTTGAGGTCACCCTTTGAATGTCCTGGAAGGCTGAAGTGATCTCCTACAGGTTTATCAGTCTTGTGATTAAAAAAAAGAGAAACACATTTCAATATTCATTTTATAATATTACAATCACTATTCCAATATACTATTCCAAAACAGAAATACACAAAATTACAGAGGCTGTATAGTACTTCTTGGTGAGAATACATATGTAAGGACTGAATGAGTTCAGCATATGTAATGAGATGAGAAACCAATATCTCTGCTGAGTCCTGGGGGAGGGGGTTGTTCCAACTGGTAATAATTTGTAATTCAGCCTTTTCCCTTTCCATTCTGTTCCTGAAGATTTTTTTTTTAAATAAAATAGCTACTTTGAGGTCACCCTTTGAATGTCCTGGAAGGCTGAAGTGATCTCCTACAGGTTTATCAGTCTTGTGATTCCTGATGTCAGATTTGTATCCATTCATCTTTTGGCATAGGGTTTGTCCTGTTGACCCAAGGTAGAGAACCAAAGGGCATTGCTGGCATTTAGTGGCATATACAATGTTATAAGATGAGCAAATAAATACTGACAGTAGGAACTGTACCTTTTCACAAAATGGACAAGTGTACATTGTTGGCACCAGATGTAAAGGACTTCACAGTGTGGAAGAGAGTAATGCTTCAGTGTCAGACAGTGAAACTAAATCCTGTGAATATGATGAAAATACAGATGAAATGGATCAGGAAGCCAATCTTACAAAGTCATGTTCTCATGAAGTATGTGTACACCTTTGGCATTGGAGGTTGGGTCACAGAAACTATCAGATTATTCTGGACATGCAGAAAAAGGGTCTTACCAATGACATTGAGTTTATAAAATATGATATTAACCATACATGTGTTTGTTGCATAAAGTCAAAAGCCACAAATAAAGCCTTCCCCAAACAAAGAGAGAGGAAGACCAAGAAGCCTCTGAAAGTGATTCACAGAGACATTTGTAGACCATCCATTGGAGGTTACAAGTATTTTCTTTCATTCATTGATGATTTTTCAAGATATTCAATTGTGTATTTGCTTCATGAAAAATCACAGATGCTGGACAGACTGAAAGAGTATTTGGAGCTCATCAGCAACAGGTTTGGAAGAAAACCACAGATCCTGAGAACAGACAATGGAGTTGAATATTTGTCCAGTGCAACACAGGAGTTCCTGAGAGAGCAAGAGATGGAGCACCAGACGACAGTTCCCTACAACCCTGAGCAAAATGGCAATGCAGAAAGGAAAAACTGGACTCTTCTAGACATAGTGAGATGCATGCTTAAGGATGTGGCCCTTCCAGAGAAGTTCAGGGGGGAAAGCATAATTACTGCAACATACATACAAAACAGACTATCCACAAAAGCTACAGACATGACTGCATATGAGCTGTGGCATGGCTAGAAGCCAAGCATGGGACACTTAAGAGTGTTTGGGAGTAAGGACTATGCATACACACACACACCCCAAAAAAGTCCAAGTTAGGTGACAGGGCCTTAGAAGGCATTATGATAGGATATTCAGCCAAATGCAAAGGGGACAGGAGTCTAGATCCATGCACAAACAAGATAACCATCAGCAGATCCATGCCCTTAATGAAAGTGAGAGAGCTCCAACTTCAGAGGGGGCCAATGCTGAAGTGAACAGGCAAATTGTGTATCCTGATGTGACCAGCATTAAAGAAGTGACAGCAGATCTTGAGATGATCCTGATTGATGGGACAACCTCCAACATTTCACCAGATGATCCTGACCAAAAAAGAGACTAGAAAGACCACAAAAGGTGGAGTGAGGTGATCAAAGTGCTCTAACAAAGGTATTCCAGACTCAAGACTGTCCTACCTCGTAAAGCAGAAGTAGCCAAGCCTTTGTCATGGGAAGAAATATCCCACCTGCCACCACAAGAGGCTCAGAAGTGGAAGCATGCTGTACATGAGGAGCTTGCAGCTCTATGCAAGAACAACACATGGACACTCACAGAGCTACCACAAAGGAGGAAAGCTACAGGATGTAAGTGGATTTTCAAATTGAAATACAACCCAGAAGGTGAGATTCAGTGTTACAAAGCCAGACTAGTAGCAAAAGGACACTCACAGAAATATGGTGAAGACTATGATTAGACTTTTGCACCAGTTGTTAAACATACAACAGTGTGAACACTCTTAAGCATTGCCACAAGTAAGGGAATGCAAATTGATCACCTTGATGTGAAGACTGCATTCTGCATCTGCATCCATCCTAGCTAGTTAGGCTTAATTCTATCCCTATCTCTCACCTATACTATCTAGAATGGAGTTCCCTGAATAAAAGACTCTTATTAGTTTGAAACTAGCAAGTGGCTCCATGCAACTTTATATCTATGCTAGCACACACAGTAATAAGAAGCTGCTGCTGCAAATAAGCTCAGTGCACTCTGCTACTGGCTATACTGTACCAGTGAGCCTAATGAAGAGTTGGGTTTTATATTTATTTATTTATTTATTATTCACATTTGTACCCCGCCTTCCCCTCAATGCAAGCTCAGGGTGGCTATACCGCTTTTCTCTGCCTTAAGGAGTTTCAAAGCGACTTACAATCTCCATCCCTTCCTTTCCCCACAACAAACACCTTGTGAGGTAGGTGGGGCTGAGATTGTTCTGAGAGAACTGTGACTGAGCCAAGGTAACCCAGCGGGCTTCATGTGGAGGAGTGGGGACTCAAACCCAGTTCTCCCGATTAGACTCCATCACTCTTAATCACTACACCACACTGGCTCTCAGAATCTCCTCTCCTCCACACTGCTGCTTTTCTTCACGGTGTTCCAGATGCACCCTTGCTTTTGTACAACATCTGGAACATCTCTTGTGCAACATCTGGGTATAGGGAGGAGTGATTTTTAAAGAGAAAAACAGTGTGCGTTACTAGGTTGCAAATCCTGCCTGCCACCCTCCATTCCTCTGCCTCCCAAAGCTGCTTTTCATTAATAAAACCTGCCAGGGTTTTTGTTACACCCATTTGTGTGTAACATCTAGTTTGCCCCTAAGACAATAATAAGAGCAGATTTAATTCTAACTTTTCAAGTCTTTTTAAAGTGCTTGATATTTTAACCTCAAAACTGCATTAATGCTGGAGGGGAGAGGAACTACATACAAAGGTTATCTCCATGGTGATTGTTTTCTTATGTTCATACTATACTTTTAACATATGAAAATCTTCCAAATAAGGAAAATAGATCAATAGAAAAACAAATGTAGATGGGGCTTTTTCCTGTGTCAATGATTTATGAAAAGAAATCAGATGGATAGTGCAAGTTTAAGTGAATTCACAGGGGAAAAATACGATGTCATTAAAGAACGCATCACTGTATGTAGAGAAAAATATATTGCACACATTTTGTCTCAACATTTACTTCATGGGTCCAACATAATGCTTGCAAAAAGATGTCAAGGGCTTTCAGAATGTACCTTTTCAAAATGCTGTTACGATATAGTGCTAAAAATATAATTATTTTTCAAGCTTATAATTTATCAAGCAAGGTAACTGAATCAAAGACTGGCTGAACAAAGATATAAATGCTTAAGAAGGGGGTTCCCTAAACGCCACAAGACAATGTCATGAGCTATAAACAGACTGACATTACTTTAAGCTATAAACATGGCTTGCAAGTGAAACACCAAAGCTGCATAGTAAATAAAAATACTGTGTAGAAAAATATTTAAACATATACAAAATCTGCTAAGGTTATACCATATATACATTAAAAGACAGAGTGGGAGTCAACCAACTTTTTGATACAGTCTTGCCCAATCCCTGTCCTTACTACAGCCCTTGTCCCACATGGCTGTTGACCATGCTGGTCCCATGGAGGTAAAAAGGGACTCCCTCCTCTCCTTTTCACCTGCAGAAAAGCTGGTTGGAACCAATCTATGGTCTGATCAATGGAAGGAGACTCCTGATTACTCATTACTCTGATAACCCTAACTCCTGCTTTAAATCTTTATCTGATCAGTACATGCCCTCCCCTTTTTTGCAGAACATGAATTGTCACAGGAAGCAGCTGAATCCCATTCCTTCTTTTGCTTGTATGCTACACCAAATCTAAATCATGCCAGCCACTTTAACAAAATACTGATCCAATCAGTGTTTCCAAAATTTGGTTTTTTCTATTCAATAATTTCATCATTTTAGAAGGTCTTTGGTACTTGCAATGCTAAAATAATTTTTTTGGCAACATAGTTTCACTTCAGTCCAAAGACGTCAGTGAGACTTTTCTGCTTCAACTGAAAGCAGTCTGAATATTT